>CM053790.1:61039155-61639155 GCA_028749045.1 Cupressus sempervirens | reverse complement strand
TTATAATCTCACAATGTTACTGTAGTCAATATAAATAATAAACCATTTAGATTAATATATCATTAAATAAACTATGCCAAACCTACACCAAATCTAAACCCATGTATAGACCTCTCTAAGAGCTTTTCATGGACATTTCAAAGTTTGATACAAGAGCATCTTGGGTTGCCTTGTTATCCTACTCATTTTTTTCACTCTTCATTAACCTAGTTACCCAGTGTTCACCAAGTGACTCTTCATTAATCGAGTTACCCAGTTTTCGCCAAGCAACTCTTCATTAACCTAGTTACCCAGTGTTCGCCAAGTGACTCTTCATTAACTGAGTTACCCAGTGTTCGCCAAGTGGCTCTTCATTAACCAAGTTACCCAATGTTCGCCAAGTGACTCTTCATTAACCTAGTTACCCAGTGTATGCCAAGTGACTCTTCATTAACCCAATTACCAAGTGTTCACCAAGTGACTCTTCATTAACCTAGTTACCCAGTGTTTGCCAAGTGACTCTTCATTAACCAAGTTACCTAGTGTTTTCCAAGTGACTCTTCATTAACCGAGTTACCCAGTGTTCACCAAGTGACTCTTTATTAATCGAGTTACCTAGTGTTCGCCAATTAACTCTTCATTAACCAAGTTACCCAGTGTTCGCCAAGTGACTCTTCATTAACCTAGTTACCCAGTGTTTGCCAAGCGACTCTTCATTAACTGAGTTACCCAGTGTTAGCCAAGTGACTCTTCATTAACCTAGTTACCCAGTGTTCACCAAGTGACTCTTCATTAACCAAGTTCCCCAGTGTTCACCAAGTGACTCCTCATTAACCTAGTTACCCAGTGTTTGCCAAGTGACTCTTCATTAACCGAGTTACCTAGTGTATGTGAAGTGACTCTTCATTAACTAAGTTACCCAGTGTACACCAAGCAACTCTTCATTCGCCAAGTTACCTAGTGTTCGCCGAGCGTCAGCATTTGGACGTGATTTTTGTGAGCCAACTTGTGAGATTTATTTTGTTCGCAACATTTATGTTAAGATATTTTCTCGGGATGTGTCCAGACTATTGTTGGGTCGGTCTTCCTCTTATGTAATGTTTTAGAATAATCTATAAGCCATTTTGGCAAGTATATATAGAGTGTTTAGGCTTAGAGTTAGATAAGCTTTTGGGAAGAAGATTTGAGAGCAGAATTGAAAGTTCAAATTTGCAGTTGGATCTTTGAATGTGAATGTATTTGTAATTGACCGTAACCCAAAACGCCTTATAGCTGGGCATGTATGAAGATATTTTGATGAATCAATGAAAGTAATTCAATCTTCTTCCTCCTTTGTTGTTGTTCTTTGCGTTCATTTCTGTTTTGTTAACTCTTGTAAGGTGGTTTGGATAGTTGAGTGAGCCTTTGGCCCTAGTTATTCATCTGTTGCCTACGTCAATTGGTATCAAAGCCTAAGGTTCATCCTTGTGGAGATTGGATCGTGTAGAACCCTGATTTGGATTTTGTTGTAGGGTGGCAGATCTATGGATTTGACCTATAACTTGCAGAGGGTTATGATCTTGCAGGAACCTGATTTGTAAAGATGGTTCATGGTAGAGGAAATAATGTTGATAATGTTATATTGGATCAGTTGAGACAAATTGTAGCTAGATTAGATGCTGTGGAGATAGCCCAAAGGAGAGGAGCACATCTGTATGATGTAAGTGATGATGAAGCAGTAGCACCGAACCATAATCCAGAACTTGAAGAAGATCAAGATGATGAAAGATTGTTGCAAATATTGTCTAGGGAAAATTCAAAGCCTGTTGTAGAAGTTGTTCCTTATGATGGAAAATTGGATACCAATGCTATGTTGGATTGGATCTCTGATATGGAGAAGTTCTTTTAGTATGAAAACACTTCTGATAATAGAAAGGTGAAGATTGCAGTCACTAGGTTGAAAGGTCATGCATCACTATGGTGGGAGCACTTGCAAACTGATAGAAAAAGGAGAGGAAAGGAGAAGATAGAAACTTGGCCAAAGATGGCGAACAAGGTAAAGAACAAATTCCTTCCTACTGATTACCAAGTTAGCTTTTTGAGAAAGATGCAAAATTTGAAGCAAAAAGACATAACTGTGAAAGAGTATACTAAGGAATTCTATAGACTGGACATCAGATATGGACATGTGGATGATGATGTTGAGAAAATTGCAAGATAAATTAATGAATTGAGATCTGGAATACAAGATGAGATAAGTTTTTTGAAGTTGCAAAGTGTGGAAGAAGCATACCAGTATGCCTTGAAGGCTAAGGAGATCTTGACAAAGAAGCATGAACAAAGACAAAGAGGTAGAGGTGGCAGATTCCAAAGAGGTAGAGGTAGAGCTTATAGTGAAGGTGGCCAATCTAAAAGTTCTGTGTAGGATAAAGGAAAATTTGAATGGAAGAATGATGACAAAGGCAAGACCGAATGGAAAAGTGGTAATTCTTACAGAGGAGGCACTAGTTCTTATTGAGGAAGAGGTAATTCCTATTCTAGAGGTGGATTTCACGGTAATTGTTTTAGATGTGGTAAAGAGGGACATAGATCTTTTGAATGTAGATACTCTGAAAGTAGGCAAGGTAATAGAAATGTTGTGATTATAGAAGATGATGAGGGTTCACCAAGTGGACCTGAGGTTGGAAAAAATTTAATGGTGAGAAGAACCTTATGTAATAAGGGAGGTGATGAGGAACCTATTTGAAGGAGAAGTCTTTTCAAGACAAGATGTAAGATGGCTGGAAAATACTGTAAAGTGATCATTGATAGTGTAAGTTCTACAAATTTGGCATTAGAAGAGTTGATTACAAAGTTGTAATTGCAGAGGCTGAAACATCCCAAACCTTATCATGTTTCATGGATCAAAGATGAGCATAAGATATTGGTAAGTGAGCAATGCCTTGTGAAGTTCAAAATTGGACATTACTTTGATGAAGTTTTGTGTGATATTATGCCCATGGATTGTTGTCATATTTTGTTGGGTAGACCTTGGCAATATGATAGATATGATGTACATGATGGAAGATTGAATCAATATACTCTTTGGGTAAATGGAAAGAAATAAACATTGTTTCCTTTGATCGAAAATCTAGATGAGGTTAATTGTACTACTATAAAAATATGCATGGTTAATGGGAAACAATTTGAAAAGGAAATGAAAAAGAATCAAGTATGTTTTGCTATAAGTCCAAGAAAATCGAGTAGTGTTAACCGAGTGCTAGTTAGTGGTGACCGAATGACAGATGGTAGTATTGACCGAGTGCCAGAAGAAATTGTAGAGTTTTTGAATGAGTATAAAGAAATTATTGCTGATGATATTATTGATGGTTTACCTCTAGTAAGAAGTATAAGTCATTGTATGGATCTAATCCCTGGAGTTAGTTTTCCAAACAAAGCACCGTATAGATTGACACCTGCAGAGAATGAAGAACTTAATAGACAACTGCATGAGTTGTTGCAAAAAGGTTTGATAAGAGAATGCTTGAGTCTATGTGTTGTCCCTACTATATTAGAAAAGAATGGGAAATGGAGAATGCGTACTGATTCCAGAGCCATTAACAAGATAACAGTGAAATATAGGTTTCCTATGCCAAGGATGGATGACATAAGGATTGTTTGAGTGGAGCAAAGTATTTTACTAGGATTGATTTGAAGAGTGGCTATCATCAGATTAGAATCAGAGAAGGTGATGAATGGAAGACTGCTTTCAAGACAAAAGATGGTTTGTATGAATGGTTGGTTATGCCTTTTGGTTTGACTAATGCACCTAGTACTTTCATTAGGTTGATGAATGAAGTTCTGAAAAGATTCTTGGGTAAATTTTTTATTATTTATTTGGATAATATTATAATATTCAGCAAGACTAAGGAAGAACATCTTGAGCATATTAGACAAGTATTGCAGAGGTTGAAAGAGAAAAAGTTGATTAATTTGAAAAAGTGTTCTTTTATACAAGAGGAGATTGTGTATTTGGAATTTGTGATTTCAGCTGATAGATTTAGGATGGATCCTGAGAAGGTTAAAGCAATTTTGGAATGGCCTACACCTGAGAATGTGGGTGAGGTAAGATCATTTCATGGTTTGGCTAGTTTTTACAGAAAGTTTATAAAGAATTTTAGTGCTATTTGTAATGCTATGACTGAAACAATGAGGGGAGATAAAAAGAAATTCAAGTGGACACATGGAGCTGATAAGAGTTTTGAGACTTTGAAACAAAAGGTTGTTGAATTACTTGTATTGGCTTTACTTGTATTGACACTTGTAACGGAGTTACCCAGTGTTCGCCAAGTGACTCTTCATTAACCTAGTTACCCAGTGTTCACCAAGTGACTCTTCATTAACCGAGTTACCTAGTGTATAGTGTATGTCAAGTGACTCTTCATTAACCAAGTTATCTAGTGTATGCCAAGTGAATCTTCATTCACTGAGTTATCTAGTGTTCGCCAAGCATCAACATTTGGACGTGATTTCTGTGAGCCGACTTGTGGGATTTATTTTGTTTGCGACATTTATGTTAAGATATTTTTTTGGTATGTGTCCAAACCATTGTTGGGTCAGCCTTCCTATTATGTAATGTTCTAGAATAATCTATAAGCCATTTTGGCAAGTATATATAGAGTTTTTAGGCTTAGAATTAGGTAAGCTTTTGGGAAGAAGACTTGAGAGCAGAACTAAAAGTCTAAATTTGCAATTGGATCTTTGAATGTGAATGTATTTGTAATTGGTCGTAACCCACAAGGCCTTATAGCTGGGCATGTATGAAGATATTTTGATGAATCAATAAAAGTAATTCACTCTTCTTCCTCCTTTGGTTGTTGTTCTTTGTGTTTTTTTCCATTGTGTTAACTCTTACAGGGTGGTTTGGATAGCTGGGTGAGCCTTTGGGCCTAGTTATTCACTTGTTGCCTATGTCAAAGTCCAACATCCAACTCTATATGCCCAAGTTATGCTCAAAATTGTACTTAAAATAAACAACATCTAACTTTTAGGCTCTTAAAACCTAATAAAATTTCAAAATCACAAAATCAAATCTATACCAAGTTTTAGTGCTCTGAACTAGCTTTTCAATGGCTATAAGGTGTCCAAAATCTGATATCTTGAGTAAAAGTTCTAGCTTTTTATGATGAACCACAAACAAAAGTAATGGTTACATGAAAATTTGACCAATATTAAAAAATAATAAATTGCACAAAAGAGAACACAAGACACAAGTATTTAATGTGATTCACCCAATCCCTTGGCTACGTCCACCAACAACAAGTATAATATTATTATTATCTAGTGATTACAATATGAAATCCTTGCAATCCCTTACAACTCAATATCGCCACAAGAAGCTACAATCTCATCATACATTATGAAATCCCTAACTTTAAGCCATTTTATACAAGTTGTTTTCTCTTACAAAATTAGGGCTAGAATAAGTCATCCAATGGAAAAATAAAAGTCAGCCCTTTTACAATAATTAATTCATTTTTTACTTCGAGGGTGCTGCCGCTGATAACCCTTGCAATGTTGTTGTCCCTCAACCCCACCTTGTACTATGATAAGGAGCACACCTGAGGCACTACCCCTTGACCTCGTCTTGGGGGTGCTACCCCCAAACCCTTGTAGTAATAACCTGGGAGAAAACTAAATGAAATATAGTAAGAGAAATTAGCCTCAAAGTGTTTTTTTTTGTGACAAAAATTCAGATGAGATTAAATTTGACAACTGTCATGGGCATAAACTAGAAAAACTATGCATTTTCTCTTAACATGGCCAAACTAGGGCATGTTATATATCAAAATTTATGGAAAGGCCAACCTAGATCCAATGGCGAGGTATGTTTTTCCTAGGAGGTCAATTCTGCAAGGTCCCTCTAAAAACCTCATTTAAATGAAACATCCAAAAAAACTTTTGACCAACAATTTCACATGTCCAAAATTTGCCAACAACCCATCATAATATCAAATCAAAAACCCTTAGATTTGCAATAAACAACCTACAAAACTCATATATCATTTCCTTTTTTTATTCTTTCATGCATGCCCATGGATTCAATCTAGGATTACAACAAAACTATAGCTCTAATACCACTTGTAAGGAAGCTTGCAACCAAAAAATATCACTGTTTTCGCATAATCCATAATAGATTTGAAATAAATAAGCACTTAAAGTACACATACAAGAGAATAGACAACACACTCACAAAAATGTGACACAACAAACACCTTGGGAAACCCTTACTGATAGAAAAAAGACAACCTCCAAAAACATCCATTACCATTTATTATTCAACAAAAATACCATTGAAATACAACCATGGAAGCCTTCAAAGACATATTCACAACTAAGAAATCTATCAGAACAAGCATGAATCCACACATCCCATGTCATGCTTCTAACCATCACAAATGCTCCCTTTGGCTAATGTATCAAGCCTTGTCTTGCTCGAGTTTCCTTTTTGCCTTTTCTTTCTCACATTAACAACCACTCTTGTGATTGCTTTTGTAGTAGCAAGCTCCAACAAAACCACCAAGTGATATTACATAAACCACATGCTACCAAACCCCTATTGACCCACATTTGACATTAGACATTTAATTATTTTTCTCAAATATTAAATAATTATATCAAATATTATCACATTGTTATAATCTAACTCATGAAGAATATTACATGAGAACGCCTACATGTTGCATGCCCATCTAGGTGCTCCTAGATACAAGATTACATAATAAAATTAAATAATTCTATATAACAATATTATGCAATGTGTACACACATAATCGCAACAAATATCAATTAATTGCTTTGCCTCTTTGTTTCAAAGATATATTTTCTTGGCCTTTTTTCCTAACATTGTTGGTTGCTTATGTTTAGTGCTCCTTCCTCTCTTAAAATCCTTCCTTGGTATTGGTGTCAAACTCATGGTTGTGTAGTTTGATTTGCAATTTGAATAGATGTATTTTCTTACTATAAAAGAAAATCCTGCTTTTGGTTTGCTTCTCATAGGTTGTAGGACATGAAAAATTTGTGGAGATAACTTATCAAGGTAATAATGTTGATCCTTTTCACAACTTAGGTACAAAGACCCATTAGTGTCTTCATATTTCATGGAGTTCTAATCCTATAGGTAGAATTCCTCCCAGAGTCACTTTAATTGTGAAGCAATTTTTTACCTTCATGCAAAGGTTTGGAGTTGTCCGTGGAACTCTTTCCTACCTCTTCATTTCTCTTGGGAGAATCACATTGATGCCACATGTTGTACATGTTTAGTTCACAATTGTTGAAAATATAGGATAGGTTGGGTTATTGAGAGGGGAGGGGTAAATCAGGAACCAATAAAACTTAATCTTATTTCACCAATTAATCCTTTATATATATATATATATATATATAAAGGGTGATGAAGAACTCCGGAAGCATACCATGGGCATGTTCGACCAAGAATGAGAGAGAGCTTAGGAGGAAAGATATAAAGAGAGGAAAAATATACGGGCGAAACAAATTGAAGAAATGCATGAAGAGATCGTCAACAATGGGCTGACATAATGTCAAATGACTTGCGGAAAAACACCACTACAAACTGCAGGGGGGGAAAAATACTGCCGCTCACCCCACAATTAATTTATAGGATAGGGTAGGGCCTACAAAAATGCTATATATATGTACAAATATAATTGCATGCATAAATAACTGAAAGCATTAAAACATTCCAAATAGTTTGACACAAGATATGGTGATCCAGAAACCTTCCAAATAGAAAGTAAAACTGGGGCGGGGATCATAGCCACAAGATTTAGTACTAAAGTATAAAGTTGGCTAGTTAAAGTTTATAATTGATCACTTCTGATGATCTGCCCTATTAGAAGCAATAAGGATTGCCAGGTCCACCTTGCTAAAAGATTTACAAAACATACAATGAAGTATGCACTCAATAAAGAGATTTGCAAAAGACTATTAAGTCTACCTTATAAAAGAATTTAACTATTCCACCTGTTAGGATGAACCTGTTGACATTAAGTCAATTTTTTTATTAGTGACAACACTTATTTAGAAAGTAGAAAAGAAATTTGATAACAAAGTACTTGAGAACATTCCTCAACAAATTGCTATTCAGCAAGTGGAGCTTTCCTCAAATTTGACCAATCTTGAAAATTCTTGCACAAATGTTACATCACTTTTTTGGAAAATTATGCAATGTTACCAAGTTCACAAAGGAAATAAAGAGAAAATTGAATAAAATTGATAAAGATTTGAAGGCTAGTGCACAATAGTTGTAACTTGACCCTAGTTCAAGCTCTGCACATCATATGAAAATCAGATTCTTGTCAGATCTGCACGCAGAATTGTTGAGAGAAGAAGCAAGGATCTGGTCTTCACTAATAGATATTCAGAATATGATCCTTCTCTTCATGGACACAATGCAGAAGCACATTGTTTACTCAAAAACATTGATCCATGACGACAACTTCTCAATTGCAGATCATATGATAGAACTCTTTGTAGAAGTTCAAATTGCTCTACATACATGCAAAGTTTTGCAAGAAAATTGGGATAAGACTTTAGCACTCATACTTAAAGTAGATTATGATTCTCTTTCTTATATTAGTGTCTCTATGTAAATAAGTTTTGAATAAATCTTTGGCATTATCATCAAAAAGGGGGAGAAACAGAATATATCTATGTGAGAGTATGTATGTATATATGGGCAGAAACACTTAGTATGTATATTGTATGGTGGAGAATAATACAAAGAAAAGGAAAGGAAAGTATATATTTACAAAGATAAATTTTGAAAAATCTCAAAAATAGTATTCTAGTACTGAGCTAGCATCACATTGTAATGTATATAAGTTTTGGTTGATAAGTGTTTTTGTCACCAATGCCAAAGGGGGATATTGTTGGCATTAAGTCAAGTTTGTTATTAGTGACAACACTTATTCATATTCTGTATGGTTACCAAACTCATTAAACAGTCTACAATTTTTTTCATGTAATTCAATAGCCACCAAGCTTCATAGTTTCTATCAAGCCATCAGTTCTTGTGAAGTGAAGTTAGTGTTAACCAAGTGATGAGATAATTAGTGTATACCGAGTTTAAGTATAGTAAACATGGAATTCAGTTTCTACCAAGTTGCACAGTATCTATTGAGTTGTCAGTGTAGACCGAGTTTGAGACTACTCTGAGATTATTAGTATGGACTGAGCTTTCACTTCTATCAAATGCATGATGATGCTAAGTAATGACAGTGGACACCGTGTATCAGAACTTCACCAAGTCCGTCTTTAGAACTTGAGTGTCTTCATTTGAGTCGACTTTGTAATATTGGTGTTAACTTGTATATTGGCCAACTTTGTAATTTTGTAAATTGGATTGTATCATATCTATATAGACATATAGATAGATAAATGTATGTATGCATGAATAGAAAGTGAGAATGAAGAGTATGTAAGAAGCATGTGAATGCGAATCAACAGCAAGTATATTGTAAGGCCATATCAACAAAGAAGCAACAGAGTCATATCTATCACATAAAGGTGATTAGTACTTCAAAAAACCTCTATCAGAAAATCAATTGTAAGTTAGAGATCTATTATTTCATTCTAATAGGTGAACCAGTCCAAAATACTCTAACAAGGTAGACTTAATAATCTTTTGTCAAATCTCTTTACCGAGTGCATACTTCATTGTATGTTTGTAAATCCTCTAACAAGGTGGACTTAGTAGTCCTTAATGCTCCTAATAGGGCAGATCATTAGAAGTGATCATTATAAGCCTTAATAGGGAAACTTTATGCTACAGTATTGAAGTTTTGTGGGTATCATCCCCACCCTAGTTTTACTTTCTATTTGGAAGGTTTCTGTGTCACCAAATTATTGTGTTCGTGTGCCATGAATGTTTATGTTTTCAATTTCTAATGCATGTAGTTAGATATGATTTAATGAATTAAATGATTATTGGATTATTGTAATTAAGATCTAAATTTGATAAAGATGTAAGGTTACTGATTTACCCCTCCCCTCTTAGTAACCTAGCATAGTCTTGAATATTTCCAATAGAACCAATGGTTGATCTCTGATCTGCAACTTTGATTTACTGGTTGAGATTCCCTTGGAGTGTAATGATCATGTTGTTATGATAGATAAATCTTTTCTACTCTTTATACTACTTGTAACCTTCTTACTTTGCACTTCTACTCTTAGTGTGTCTCATATATCTTATTCTCATGTTTGGATGTGATACAATACATTACATATATATCAATCCGAAATATAATACATCAAAGTTGGCTAGAATACAAGTTTCACCAAAATACACAAAGTCAGCTCAACTACTAGTACTCAAGTTTTGAAGGAAAACTCTGTGAGGTTCTGATACTCGACAACCATTGTCAACACTCAGCATCATCATGCTCTTCGGAGATGTAGAAGCTCGGTTCATACTAATCACTTCCAAGTGGTCTAAACTCAGTCAACACTACACTAGTACAAAAATAACAGTATGTGACTAAAAACACCACTAAAAATTGTATATATGTGACTAAAATCAGTCAATGACCAATAGTAGTTAATATCCAATCATTTATAACACTACTAAATATACTACTAAGCGATTTTAGTCATTGATTTTGATATGTGACTAAAATATACTACTAAATATACTATTAAATTAGCAGTATAGTTTAGTCATAGATCAAAATCAGTAATAAAATCACTTAGTAGTATATTTAGTAGTGTTATAAATGACTAGATATTAACTATTATTAGTCACTTGATTGATTTTTAGTAGTATATTTTAGTCATGGATCAAAATCAATGACTAAAATCACTTAGTAGTATATTTACTAGTGTTATAAATGACTGGATATTAACTACTATTAGTCACTTGACTAATTTAAGTCACTATTTTTTATTGTTGATTTATTCACACATTTAGTCATATAATTAATAGTATATTTAATCACATATTTAGTCATAAATTTGAAAGTTGATTTAGTCATATATTTAATTTTATATGTAGTGATCTATTTGGTCACATAATTAGTATATTTAGTAGCATATTTAGTAGTATATATAGTTGTAATAGGGCATGATGGAATTGAACCACCATCCTCCTAGTTTAAAAACAAGTGCTCTTCCATTGAGCTAATACCCTTTGAAGAATAATCATACAATGTGTATAACATTGTATGAGTACATTTCATAGCATATTTAGTAGTATATTTAGCTATAATAGGTTATTTATACCATTAGGAGTTCCAGAGCTAGATGACTTGAAGTTGTTTTGAATCCTATCTTTCATTATATCAAGTATTGTAAGGAGCACATTAGAATCTGTGCCTTTCTCAAAATTTTTAGCTTGCAATACTTTCATAGTCAAGTGCTTGCATTTAGGTACAAATATTGCTCTTCCACTTATGATATTAAGTATTGCCTTAAATTTTGATGTAACATCACCAAGGTGATGCATCAAACATGCAGTTGCAGCTATAGATTCTACATCCACCCTTTGACCATGCAGTTACACAAAATAAATGCTTATTTTTTAAGGAAAGAATAGATGAAAAATATTTATTATAAAGTATTTTTCATTTCAAAATAAAATGGTGACTACTAAGCCCACATGACATTGTGCACAGATAAGGCACAAAAGAGTTTATTTTTAGGAGTAACAGTAGCCAAAAGGAAGTAAGTGAAAATGTATCAAGAACACTAAAATAATAATTGCTTATATAGAAAAATTCAAAATTTCCTTTAAAGCCACATCAACGAGCACAAATAAGCATGCAAAGTGTTCCATAGGCATGAATTATATTTCTATTGTTAAAATAAATTATCTTTAAAAATTGGACAACTAATTCCACCCAGATTCTTTGGAGGTGACAACTTGTAAGATTCCATGTCAAAGACGCTAAAGGGGTTTTATACATTATTGAAAACTTAGTTGCTCTATTTTGTTGGTTAACATAAAGGTTCGAGTAAAAATTCATATCAAAATTTTAAGTACCAAATTACTGTTATATTTTACTACTATGGTCCACGTAGAACATCATATAAAAGGAAACTCACAATTGATAATTAAGGTTGAACAAGTTACTGAGGTTGTTGTAGTTGAGGTTGATGTTGTTGCTAGGTTTGTTGAAGTTGTGGTTGTTGTTGTGCATTGGATTGCTACATCTATTGCAAGCACCCTTGGCCCTAAAACTCAAAATCTATAAATGCATCAGGATTAGATGTAGATTCCAAAATTAAATATGAAACTTATGCTATCTTATTCTCCAGAGATGATCTTCTATTGTCTAAAAGACTCAAGTTCACCATGCCTCATTATATTGTATTTAGCCTCTTCCAATTTGGACTCACTATTCTATTTTTTCTCATTCACTTATTAACATTTCGCATCTATATTATTGTTTCTCACTCACATAAGTATGTTTTGTACATATTCACATCATCCAACATATTTTATTTGATAATGCCTATATATCAATCTTTTTATAATCACTCCCTTAGGTGCCTAATTCATCATCACAATTGCAATGTAGTATACATGTATGATAAAATATGTCCATGCTTGCAAAGATGTGTCCATTTTATCCAAAAAATTATAAACTGATATGTTTCCCTAGAAATATGTGAAGACTCTTCATGTTGTTTCCCTAACAAAAATGAGTGATGGAATTCATGTGCATAAGCATCATTATTACAAGAAGCCTACTCAATACGATATAAGCCTCTTTGAGAATCCCCCATTAACCAATTAGTTCTTGAATCAAGATCATAACTATATTGAGCCTGCCTATTGTACAGTCTACTATTCTACATTCTTGGTAGGTCTTTTTGAATTGAATAGTCAGATTCCAAGCTAGAAAAACTTCTAGGGAAGCCTCTAGTCACTTTTGCAGGAGCATATTCCTCATATCTATTTGTAGACCAACTAAGTTGTATTCCTCTCACATAATCCTCTAAAGTACTGGTATGTAGCCTCCCAAAACCCTCACTACCACTAGACCTTCTATGGTGACCTCTAACATAGCCTTCATCAACACTGGCTAATTTTCCTTAGAAACCTCTTCTCGTTTCCTACCCCAACTCATTTCCATCACTCGGGAGCCCTCTTGTCTCATATTCTCTATTACCACTATCAAGTCCTCCATCAAATGTTCTACCCAAACCATTTGTAGCATTGATGTGTCCAGAACCTTATTCTCACATATAACCATTATACTCAATCTCATTATCTATCATTAAATCCATTTTCTTTAAGGGTGGTGATGAAACAATCAGCTCCTTTTCAATCTTTCCTTTATCAAGTGCCTCTCTTTTTCTATCTTTATCAGACCTTTTGCTCTCAGATCTGGTCTTTTAAAACTTGTTTGCATCAAGTTTTCTTTTCTCAATCATCCCTTTGTTGAACCTCTCTCTCCCTATAGGTTCTTATCTTCCCTTTGCTCTCACTAGTGACTTTACTTTCTTACCATTCATATGATCATCTTTTCTTTTATCTAGAATATCCAGTTGATTTCCTAGAGATAAAGAATTAGTTTTTGATTTTGTCACATTGTCTTTGAGAATACTGGACTTGTTAATGGTCTCAAGTCCAAAAGCAGTGGATTGCTGATCCTTCTTTTCATGTTCTCCTAAACAAAGATTTCCTTCAAATGATTGCAAAGGTTTTGTTTCAGAAAACCCATGCTTCACTATTATTATATGATCTTTTAAATGTCCTTGATTTACTACAATTTCCTTGTGTACTAATGTCCAATTAGGTCGACTCCAGAGATAAAGTGGTGGTGCAATTGTATTCCATTGGCTTAGTTGATTGTCATCAACATCTACAGAATCTGGCAAATAAAATGACTAGGCAAATGCAAATCGTTGTGATAAGAACATAATCTAAGAGAAAAATTTCATAATCTTGCACAATTTATTGACAAGTAAACAAACCTCATCTCCCAATAGCTCTGGATCCTCCCAAACAAGATCATATCTTTCTAGTTTCTTGTCTAGTCTGTTTAGATAAGTTACAAACCAAAAAGATGAATACCAGCCATAAAATTCAATGGCACAGGTCAAAGCTTGATTCAAGGTGTGCTTATTTTGTGAAATATAATTCATACATTATAGAAAGCTTCTAGTATGTACATGTTCAATGACATTATGTAAAAAATAGAGATGACTAACCTTTTTGTTTCCTTTGGAACAATAAGTATGACTAATTTTGGAAGGAACTCCAAAGCCTTGTTGATAAATTTATTCATAAGGGCGGCATGGACACCAAATGGAGGATTCAATCCCATTATCTAAATAAATTTGAGTTATAACAAAACTAGAGGAAAACAAAGAATAACTTGGTGAAGTGCACAATTCTTGACTACTAGACTTTCTTATTTGTCCTATGTGGCTATATATAATTACATGATAGATCATTTTCTCACATTTATTATAGAGCAATGGGAGTATAGTATTACTTACCAATCTGAAACTTTTTAATCAATTCATCTTTCATCATAGTCATCCAATCTCGTTTCACAAACTCAAAATCATCCTGAAGATGTCAGAAACAATGCATACATATCAGACCAACATCATCATACAAAAATTATTCATTTTAGAGTTCACACTAAGTGATCAATTTAAGGCATAGCTCTAAGATATAGAATTTGAGTGATTCATGAGGCAAAAAATTTCAACTCGGCAAATACTCAAACACAAATGACGCAAAAAAAAATCAGCAACTTAGAAAGTAATATTATTTTAAAGAAACTTTTTATTGAAAACTTCAATTAAGAAATATTTTACATAATAATTTGATAACTTTAAAGAAATAATACATGGTTTTACAACAAAAACATGTGAAAATTGTATTCTAACAAGCATTATAATTTTTACCAATGTTAGCATTTTTACCCGTCTTTTTACATCTATAGAAAACTAAGAGTTAAAACTTTTGAAAACTCACCCAGCAAAAAAGAGCACTCAACAACTCAAAGGACTACTCAAAGCATTTACAAACTATAATCATTGGCATCACTGGATTTTAAAGTGCAAGCCCTAAAACCTTGCAAATGTGTTACTTCCTAGAACTACCCTAGTAGGATAATGACGGCAAAGAGTGTGCTCATGGCCAAGCCAATTAATATATGTGCCAGGCCATCATGTTCCAGTGCCACAAGTCATTTACATGCAAAATATGAGTTGCACCATGTTATTCTTTATAAATTCCAAGCCTGTGCTTAGCCCTAAACTGATCCAATCAACAATGTTCATGGAATTATTATTTTTTAAACGTGGAATAATCATCAATTCTTTCATGTCAATTCAAGAATAGCCCAACCAACACAGCTTTTTATGACATCATCACCCAAATAGTAGAACTTGTAAATTTTCCAAGAGGGGGCAAATCAAACACCTTGTGGTATGGAAAAATCACTTTTTTGAATCAATTCTATTGTGAGATACCTACTTCATTCATAGTGAAAGGATTACAGTTCTCAACCATTTTTTTATGCTATTTTTTTGAATTGCAAACTCTGGTCTATTTATATTGTCAAAACTTATATTGCAATTGTACTACACACTCTGATCTATTTGTATCATTGCCAGGAAAGTTATATTAGATAATTGTGCACAACTTTCATCCTCACTACTAAAGTTAACATGTTTTGCAATTGATATATTCTCCCACACTTACCTACAATACAAACTAGTTGACTCACTCTAATGTTGAATATTGATTAGATAAAAAGAGTAGCACTCCCGTAATCTACCTTTGTACTTATCCTTCACAGTAACACTCCTATAAGGTGTGGAAATTTTGATAAAATGTGTCCATGCCTACAAAAAATTTGATTTTCCATTTGATTTTATATTATTCACAAGAAAAATGAGGGTCCAAAAATTTTCCATTTGTTGTCAGAAATAATTAATAAGAATTAAAACTAGAAAGCAAAGATAATAAATCTCACTATGGAGGAGAAAAATACCTAATAAGTAATGATAAAAAACTTGAGATTGTATTCACTATAAATGAATGGTAAATCAATGAACTTGCAGTGAATGATATGATTCCTACTTCCAAGCTTGTCAATATCCTACCTAGATAAAAAATTGAGGAATCCTGCACCTAGATAGCAATAATCAAATTAACATAGAAGTATATTATTTTCCTATACAAGCTGCATAATTTTTGAGACTGAACTTTAAGTTTAATACATGAAGTCATAATTCTAGGATGATTTTTTGTGGATCATGTCTATATGACATGTAACTTTATTGATATAAAAGTATAACTTGCCTCTGCCAAACAAATGGCTATCCACCCTAGAATGTTTGGTATTGAGGCTGCAACTAGTGCCTATGTATATAAAGAGAAAACTCAAAAAAATATCAGAATCCATACAAGGGGCATCTTACTTCAGTTAATATTGAAAAGAATAAGTTAATTGATGTATCAAGCTATATTTTTCTTCAAAAATCATGAATTCCTAAGAACGTACCCCTTTTCTTCCAATATGATCAGCAAGTAGCCCACTAATCACTTAGAAACTCCTTTTTTTTTCAGTGATTGTTGATAGTACTACCACATTTATTTAGCTTTATATTTCGATTCATCATCATCCTTTAGTAATATCCCTTCAGCACTCAAATAAAGCATTTCTATTGTGTTTTCTTGTATTATGATGTTGAGTTCCATCTCTATAGAAGTCTTTAATGGCTATAGAGAATTATATGTACATTCGAGATCAATATTTATAGCTCTAACACAATCCATCACTATATTGCTAAAATCATTTGGTACTTGATTTAATGTACCATTGAAATTAACAATTTTAATTAGTTGCTTTAGGGCTAGAATTAGACTTAAAATTCCCTTAGCTCAATCTCATTTGTTGTTGTTTTTTTATTCTGTCTACTCTTTAGATTGTCCTAACTTACTCAAAATACTCTCCATCATGCATAAAGTTTTCCCTTAACCTTGCAAGAATCACCACAATTGGCAATATCATTTCTTGGTTCTTCCAATAGATTCCAACACCTTCCAATTATAGTGTCTATTGCTCTTACTTGTTTTGGTGCCTCTTACATTATCGAAGTAAGGCATCTAGTTTTTCTAGCTATACTAGAATGTAATGATATATCTCTTCTCATATTCAAACCTAGTTGAATTACATTTTTAATTACTATATGTAGTACTTCACAGATCAGAACCTAGGGCAAAAACCTAGTAAACATTCTTAACCTCCAAAGGAGGCTCCAAGACATAGAGGGCATGGCATCTTCATCGAACTTGATGCCATGTCTCACTACCATCTTATATTTAATGAAATGTAAATCTTTTCAGTCTTGTAGAGCTCATTATATAAGATAAGTCAATCCATCAAGTGTGAGGGTTCAAGTGTTGTCCTTGTCTCCTCTAATGCATGAATGAAGATAGGACTACAACCACCTGAAAATGAGAAATATCAAGTTTCTTCCTATGAAAGTTTCCTTTAGAATCTTGTCCAAAAACCTACAATTGAGAGTGTAAATAGCATGATTGCATGCTTTCACCTAAAGAAAGGTGGATAGTCTAGGCCATGGATCATGGTCTTTTTTTGTCTCTATAGTGGATTTGTGCTTCCTCTTTGCAGCCTTATTTTAACAACGATTAGTGAACACCCTCTTGAGCTTTGCATCCAAAAAAAAGTTGTCAAATTTCTTGCATCCATTTTTAGATCTCTAAGGTCTCATCTCTGGTCTTCATGAATTGAATCTAGGATTTGCTAGAAGAATCATTGATAAATGAAACATATTTGAATGAATCCAATTAAGAATCCTACTTGGTCCATGTTCACTACTAGGGAAATTGATCTCGGTATACTTGTCAAGTGCTTAACTCTTGCACTCTCATCTCCTTGATCTTGAATTTTGGCAATTCTTGCAAAATGCCTTTTATGGGAGGCAATGGTCTACAGTCTAGGTGGCCAATGCTTGTGCCAAAGTTTGCATAGATGGTGACAATTAAGCACTAGGGTTTCATGTTTGATTAGATTAGAAAGTGAGCTATAAAGGCCACCACTCTACATTTATTGGGCTAAAACTCAACAATATCTAATAATGACATTGATTTACAAACTCAACCACACTAGATGCTTGTTCTTAGTTTACTCAAGAACAAATGAGATATGATGGAGCTAAAGAACATCACTTCAAGACATGTAGAAGGAAACAACATTGTCTTTGTATCTGGATATGTGATGTAATTAGTTAGCTCCACCTATACACTATTGATTGTTTAAAAATTTTGTGAAAGGCTTCTCATTGAATGTCATGGCATAATGCTCCATTACCTACATACTAATTTAAGATAGAAATGTTATCTCATGGATAGATATGACACCACAAAGAAGGCTATCTCAAGATTGGATAAAAGCTCATCCACTATTGAAGCTTCTACACTCTCTGCAAATAGCTTTTGTTGCTCTTGCCTTTCCACTTCTTCTCAAGACATTGAGAAGTACACTTGTCATACTTGTGGAATTTGAAACAGTTGATATGGACAAAGTACTTATTCACTTGTTGAGAACCAAAATCATCCTTTCCACTCTTGACCTATGGTACACCATGCTTTAAAGATAGGCAATGTAGAGTACAAAGGGATGCATTTGTAGGATGTTAGGGGAAGGAAAGCATTTTACTCAAGGATTGCAGGGGACAACAATTCAAGAAAAGGGTAAAACTTAAAAAGATTAGGAAATGTTGATTACTTATTAAAAATTCATTATTATATACTTCATATATTTTATAAGTTTATATATGGCACAAATTAAAACAAATAGATCCCAAGATGCAAATAACCCTTTTAGTCTAGTATCCTCTTGTATGAAATAATTTTAAAGCTTCTCAAAAGTTGAAAACTCATGAAAATACCTCAAAAAGGAATCCCAACATGTTGCTAACCATTTATAGCACAATGATCCCTAGTTCATCCACACTTGCACTTTCATAGTAACATATCACTCATGTGGTATTGAGCTTGTATCTTGCAGAAGTGGTCATAGTTTGGCACCATGCATTGCCTTCATTGTTTTCTTCTCAATGATTGGGGTATCAAATTTTCATTGAATCTAGAATGAGTTTCTTTTCCTTGGTTGAATATTTTTGTTATGTTTGTCCAACTGAAGGACTAGTAGGAGCTTCAATCATTGTCTCCCTAAAACTTCAAAGGTCATTCTCTAGCAGCATCTATAATCTGCACTTCCAAAGTGTAAAGTTTGAAGTGTCCTCTAGATTGTCACACCCTTTGAGAATAAGGCTAGTCAAATGTGAAACTCTTGGAACATACCAAAACCAAATAGGTCAATTGGAAATAACTATGATCCACATCCTCTTGCAAGTCAAGATCATTTTAATCATAAAAGCAAGGAATCACACTTGTTGAAATCTTTTGCCATTTTTCTTTTATAGGGAGAGCCCACTCCATACATGGATCTCAATGATATGAGGTTATATTCTTGGATACCGTGAATTATAGTAGATTCCACACTCAGGAAATATTTTTTGCATGTTTTGAGATATACCCAAAATCATTAGTGAAAGGCTGGGGAATTCTCTCATGTTTCATAGAGCTAATCTTCAGTGATGTCAAAGCACATCATACTTTTAAGTCACATAGGACTAAGAGTGCCCCTCTTTAATGCTGTAGAAACCTTGGCATCAATTTCTTTAATGTTGTAAAAGTTTTTTCCTATGATAGGGCTGAAGAAATAATGTTATAGGTCATTTGTTAGCTAGGCTGGAAGAAATCAAATCATTTCATTGACAATATTGAGGCTTCTCTCAAGTGCCTAAAAATGAAATATGTTGCTTGGGCCTTATGTCTTCTCAACCATGGGGCACCAAATAGATTTCTAAAGCCTAGAAGACTTCCAAGTGACTTTTCATGATTGTCCTGCATGATGAGCAACCTGAGAAACTATTATAGCTTCTAAGACTAGCTAGGATGTTTGTCGCCAATTGCAACTTTCCTCATATACGCTAATGGGATAGAACTGATCTGTCATGAGTCAAGATTAAAGTGTGGTATGGCAAAGATAAATCACTAAATGATGAATTAAATTAGGAAGTTCTAGATGACCATGCATTTTCATCTGCTTTAGAGGTGATCATAGTAGTCGTTCCTTATGAGTCATTCATGGTATATTATGTTTAAAGTGTGCATTGTTGAGGAAGTTTGCAAGGGCCCTATATGGCTTTGAAAGTGTTTTTTTGAAAATCTACCCTACTGCTCTGAAAGTGTTGCTTTGGAAATGTCCCCTTTTTTCTGAAAAAACGAAAACAAATTTGGGGATGGGAAATTTGTGTCTTTGCATCCTTGTACTATCCCCAAGATGAGTGCAGGGGAAATTTAGTAGGGGATGCATCCTAGTGGAGTACTAGCTTAATTATCTTTATGGCGCCCAACTTCCATTCACATCTCAAAGAATCACCCTAATCCCCATTCGTCCCAAATTACCATTGTAGATAATCTAGGAAATTAAGATATTGATTAGTTGATTTGGCTAGCATACAGTCTCATGGTGTTGTGAAATGGTATGGTAGAGAGCATTTACATATTTCTTGTTGACAATGAATGGTGTAGTAAAGCATGCAATTTTAGCAAGCTTAATGAAGACTCCTATATATAATAATGTCTCCAAATTTTGTGATGACAAATCAGCCTTATGAATTTCTCTAACGATGTCCATTCAGACTCCAGATGAACATTCAATAAAAAATAGTTTGATGATTTCTCATTATGCATGCATGCATTTCAAACAAGTTGAATTTTCTAATGTCATTTTGTGTAATATTTGATTTGCACACTCACATGCACATATATACATACACAAAAAATTAAACCACACAAAAGTTTTTAGGTTCAGCTATAGTTGGTCCTAACTTCAAATAGTAGGGAAGAAAAATGTTTCAACAATCATGATAGTGAAGTCAAGAAAAAAAATTATGTCATAAATTTTGCCACTGTAATTAACATTGTAGATATCAACAAATTTAAATAGTCAAAAAATCATGGATAAATGTACAAATACACTGAACTAGTTCCAAAATTGCAAAAGCTGATAGACACACACAATAGTTTTTGTTGCATTTGCATTATGTTCCATAAAGTACCTTAAAAGCTTGAATCTTTTGAGGCACAAGTGAGTCTTCAGTGTTTCCAAGGCCAAGCTACCCATTTTCATTGCAACACCAACTTTGGAAACCCATATGGAACAAAAATATATATATATAATTTTTTTTTAGAACAATCAATATAATTAAATAAATATTGATTTAGAAACCCTGTATATTTAGCAATATATGAAGATGAGAACCCCATAGTAACACAAAAACACATAAATCATTGTGTTGTAGAATGAACAAAATAGTCATTTTGTGATAAATATGTTTGGTCATCCATTCCAGAGGCATTAATTCCTAGACTTGGGACACCTATATTTTGTTGTGGCATTGATGTCCTAGAGCTTGGTCTATAGAATAACCTACCAATGAATCCCATAAACTACCATCAATTAACCCACAAAGTGCAATTTTCTTATTTCTTAACTCATGGTATAATCTATCTAATACACATAGAGATCAAACAGTCCATTTCATGATCTTTCACATGGAGTTCAAACTATCCATTTCATGATCTTTCACATGGAGTTCAGACTATCCATTTCATGACCTATATGTTTGCATGTTCATTCAACCAATAGTCTGTTAGGTAGCTGCCTAGTTGAACATAGCAAGAAATTTTTTTTTTTTAAAACTACCCTAAACAAGAATTTTGGACTCTAGTAAAAATGGTAAAATCCTGAAAAAAGGAATGTGCATTGAAGATCCCTATACCTTAAAGGCTTCATTGTGAACCCCTCTTAAGTCTTAAAATTCAAAAAAGTGGCGAACCACCAAGATCGGCAACATAGTTTCATCCATAGCAAACCATTAAGTCTGACATTGATATAGGTCAAACAACAATTCCAGATGTATCATTCATAATATACACAATCATAACCATCTTATAATGAAAACACTCCAGCATCCATGATAATCAACATTGTAACAGTTTCAAACATAATAGACTCACAAATTTGTTCCAACTACAAATTTGACTTCATTCGTGATTACAAAGGATTCAAATGGAGATCTCATCTACAATTTTTTTCTAAGGAGGTGACAAACAAACTTTGGAATTCAACTCAGGAGTTACAGCTTTACAAGGGTTCAAGATAGCTTACTAGAGTTCTACTTGGTATATGGTCTATTTTCAAAGAAATGCTTTATAGGAATGAAAAATTCATGGCTCAAAGAGGTTTTAGTTCAATAATTTATATTCAAAGAAAGTGCATTAGAATAACATTTAAGAATTATTAGAAGATAAGGCTTACAATTGTAACATAGTCAACTTAGTGACAACTACAAGTTTTTTTTCCTAACTTATTAGTTTTCTATTTCTAGTGTCGAGGTATGCAGGAATCCCATTTGTTGGGTAACCTTCTCATAAATTTCATTCCACCAATGAGACCTCATGGTGCAAACACAACCATTACAGGATCAGCTAAGATAGATTACAGCTTTAGAGATAGGTGCTTGAGTTAGGAACAGGGGTATATGCAAGAGACATATCCTGAAAGATGGATACCTCTCTTGTAGTCAAGGGATGCAGATGCATCCTCAAACCAACAAATATAAGAATGCAATCATACCTCTTCTTGGAACTCCTCCATAACAACTTTTCCAACTGTTGCTCTCCATCTGCTTATTTCTTCCTCTATTATTACAATATCCATCACAAGAACCTCAACCTAAAAAGACAAAGAACATAGCAATTAATTATAAATTATGGTAGCAGATTTGGTCTTTGAAATTCATACATGAATAATATAATATTTGACACAATAAATATATGTAATTTAAACCACCAAAGAAAGATTTTGTGGGCAGACTCCAAAATTGACAAAACACAAGTAGCTCTTAAGGTAAAAAAGCTTACAAAGGTGAAAACTCTCACCCACCCACCCTGAAAGTATTTTTCAAAAAAAATGCTCTTGGGGCATTCAAAGGTAACCCAGTGTTAGCTAAGGCCAATGCAATGTTGTCAAGATCATAGAAACTTTTGGATGGAAGATTGTTGATGTTATAGCTGTGAGATCTTCTCTCTTATATCCAAAATAAATGTACATATTATTGAATCCAATTCAACATATATCATTATCTTCTTTGTAATGGCAAGGAAATGAAGAGTCAAGACAATAAAAGGTCTTCACTTTGTAATAGCAAGACAATGAAGGGTGAAGACAATTTCATATATTCTTCCAAGGGAATTTGCATGACAACAGATTGATATTCTTTGATTGTCTACATATTTAATCTAGAGAGGTTCTATCATGAGGGATGGAGAATTTGGCCTAGTGTTTGGCTGAATTGTAAATCTAAATTCTTCTCTTTAATTAAATAGAACTGATATTTTCTTATGGTTGGGTTATTCTCCCTCAAGTTGGAAGGTCTCCCCAAGATTATTCATTGTCTTATTGTGTGTTATCCTTGTTTTTTTTTCCCCTCTTATCTTTGATTCTGACATAAAACATTGACTTGGTATCAGAGCTAACCATCTTCCCAGGTCTACAAGGTTTCAAAACCATTGTATAAGATATTTTGTTTCAAAAATTTATCATGGTTCGTCACTTATTTCAACATTGAATTGGTAACTTAAGTAACCTTCTTCGTCTAGATATGTTAGATTGTGGGTTGTCTAGTCTCATTCCCCTCAAGCTTGGGAATCGGAAGCATCTTGATACATTATTCTAGCAAGAGAACATCTTATCTAGGCTTATTCCTCCAGAGGTGGGGACCATCATGAGCTTGAAATCCATAGATCTTTCTAACAATGAGTTGACAGGAGAAATCCCACAAGCTTTCTCAAAGCTTAAGGAATTGACACTTTTGAATCTCTTCTGGAATAAGCTTCATTTCGACATTCCTTCCTTCATAGGTGACTTGCCCAACCTTGAAGTTTTGCAGCTGTGGGAGAACAACTTCAGTGGTGGGATTTTGCAACATCTCAAAAGGGATGGTAAGTTGTTTCAAATGTATCTTTCCTCTAACAAACTTAATGGTTTCATTCCTCTAGATTTCTATAAATACTACTTGATAACTTCTTATTTAGCCCCATTCCTAAGAAGTTGGGCAATTGCATGTCTCTTACTAGATTACGTATGGATCAGAAATTTCTCAATGGATCCATTCCTTTGAAAATGTGTATGGCCTCTAAGGTGCTAGTAAGTTCTACACCTATAAGGAATTCACCTATCTTCATTCATCAATAGCACTATGCACTATTAGAGGAAGTTTTGTCAAGATAAAAATGGAAAATGTATCATGTTCTAATAAATAAAAGATTGAATTATTTATTATCTTTACACATTTAAACTGCCACTCTTATAATTTTGTGTAGGCCCCAAATAGGCCATTTCCATAGCCTAATCAATTTTACTGTTGCTTTTGATTCCTTCACAGGTCCATTCCCTTAAGAGATAACCAATGTTGTAGGCCTAAGATTCTTCAACGTCTCCTAAACTAAGGCATCTTCGCCTGGGAGGGAATTATTTCTCTGGAAATATACCGAGTATGGTAAGTGGGAACATCTCAAGTACCTTGTAGTATCGAGAAATGAACTTCAAGGGAAAATATCTCCAGAGCTTGCAAATCTCACTAAGCTTCATGAGCTTTATGTAGGCCACTACAATTCCAATGATGGTGGAATTCCTCTTGAAATTGGTGACATAAGTAACCTTCTTTGTCTAGATATGTTAGATTGTGGGTTGTTTGGTCTCATTCTTCCCAAGCTTGGGAATCTAAAGCGTCTTGATACATTGTTCTTGCCAGTGAACATCTTATCTAGGTTTATTCCTTCAGAGGTGGGGACCATCATGAGCTTGAAATCCATGGATCTTTCTAAGAATGAGTTGATAGGAGAAATCCCACAAGCTTTCTCAAAGCTTAAGGAGTTGATACTTCTAAATCTCTTCACGAACAAGTTTCATTGCGGCATTCCTTCCTTCATAGTTGACTTACCCAGCCTTGAAGTTTTGCAGCTGTGGGAGAACAACTTCACTGGTGGGATTCTGCAACATCTCAGAAGGAATGGTAAGTTTTTTCAAATGTATCTTTCCTTTACAAAACTTATTGGTTTCATTCCTCCAGATCTCTATACATATTTCTTGATAACTTCTTCTTTGGCCCCATTCCTAAGGATTTGGGAAGTTGCATGTCTCTTACTAGACAATGTATGGGTCATCATTTTCTCAATGGATCCATTCCTAAAGTTTTGTTGATCCTTCCCAAGTGTAATTTGATTGAATTTTAGGATAATTATATGAGTGGCAACATTTTAGAGAAAACTACAGTCACAATGGGCTTAGATAAGTTAGCCTTATCCAACTATAGGATTTCAGGCCCTCTTCATGCTTCAATAGGAAATTTCTTAGGCCTCCAAACCCTCCTACTGAACAGCAACGAGTTCACCAGATTGGCAGTTTGAAACATTTTTCTTAGATAGATTTCAACAGTAATAAATATTTAGGAGTAATTCCTCGAGAGGTTGGACTTTGTAAGCTTTTAGCCTTCATAGATTTGAGTAGAAATGAGCTAACAAGACAATTCTCCCCAGAGATGACCAAGCTACAGATTCTCAATTATCTCAACATCTCTAGAAATCATCTGGTTGGAAGTATTCCAAGAGAGATTGAAAACATGTTGAGCTTAATGTCTATGGATTTCTTCTACAATAATCTTTCTAGCCTAGTTCCAAGTATGGGACAGTTTAGTTACTTCAATGCAACATCCTTTATTGGCAATGCCAAGCTCTGAGGACCATATATGAGTCCATGTCATGACAAATCTTCTCCAACGCAAGCCCATGTGAAAGGTCTATTATCCTCAACTTTTAAGCTACTTTTAGTCATAGGTCTTCTTATTTGTTCCATGGTATTTGCAATTTCTTCCATCATTAAAGAAAGAGCTCTGAAGAAGGACAACACTTCAAGGTAGTGGAAGCTAACTGCATTCTAGAGGCTTGATTTTCCTTGTGAAGATGTTCTAGAATGCCTAAAGGAAGACAACATTATAGGAAAAGGTGGAGCTAGAATAGTATACAATGGCCCCATGCCCAATGTGGAGGAAGTAATAGTAAATAGGCTTCTTGGAAATGGTAGAGGAATATCCTCGTACAACCATGGCTTCAAAGCAGAGATTGAGACATTGGGCAAAATCTGCCATCGACATACAATGAGACTTCTTGGCTACTACTCTAACCAAGAAACCAATCTGCTGGTATATGAATAAATCCAAAATGGGAGTCTTGGGGAGCTCTTGCATGGTAAAAAAGGTGGTCATTTGCATTGGGATACAAGGCACAAGATTGCACTTGAGCCTACCAAGGGGTTATGCTACCTTCCCCATGATTTCTCTCCACTTATTGCTCCTAGAGATGTCAAGTCCAACGACATACTTTTGGATTCCAACTTGGAAGCCCGTGTTGTTGATTTTGGGCTTCCCAAATTCTTGCAAGACTCTAGAACATTTGAATGCATGTCTACAATAGTAGGCTTCTATGGCTACATTGCACTAGGTAACTTTTTTTTAGTGTTTCACATGACACTTCCTCGCAAATTCTTTTCAAATGTGTTTGTCTTTCTTTCACGATCTTTAATACTCATAGGATTTATGAACTAGGATTCAATGCACACCACTTTTAACTATTGGGTTCATGAAGTATTCATGTACAATACTTTTAATATATCAAGTATCAATCAGTTATGTACAATGTGCCTTTTTAAAGAGTCAGTCTATAATTGTTGACTCATGCATGATTTATCCATAGTATGCATACACATTGAAAGTGGATGAGAAGAGTGATGTATACAACTTTGGTGTGGTTCTCTAAGAGCTGGTTATAGAAAGAAGGCATGTTGACAAATTTGGTGATGGAGTGGACATTGTTCAATGGGTGAGAAAGATGACACTCTACAACTGAAGGAGTTCCCAAGCTCTTAGATGCAAGGCTATCTAGTGTTCCATTGCATGACGCGATGCATGTGTTTTATGTGACAATTCTTTGTGTTGAGGAGTAGAGTGTGGAGAGACCAATAATGAGAGAAGTTGTGAAAATTATCTTTGAGCCTCCAAAGATAAAGCCCACCAATGCCAATTCTAATGAAGCTATGAAGGGTACTTCACCAACTAAAGACATCAAGGAGTCCAAGGATTCCACAGGATCTCCCACTTCTATTCCTACCCCAAATCCAATCTCTACCCTACCTATAGCTCAGCCCCCTCCTGATCTTCTTAGCATATAACATAACCATACCAATACTAGTTTTGTTATTTTGTTATTTTTGTAATGGATGGTGGATATATTAAATCTGTGGAAGGAAAGGAAAGGAAAGCTCCTTCTTGTACAAATGGGTAATGTGAATTCTGAATTTTCTAGTTGGTACTATTTTAATGTTGGGGCAAGGGGGGATTCATAGGTGGTAGTAGGAATGAGGTATTTTCTTTGATCAAAAAGAACCGATTCAAAAAGGCTTGGTGGTATTGAGAATTTTTTTTGCACAAAATGGTAAAACAGTACCTGTATTATGCTAGTAACGACCTTTTACTTTAGCCTCTTCTGCAACACATTGACTTTGTCACTTCTACCATGGGTGGGCATCAATCTCTCATCTCATTCATGGGCAGGCCAGGCACAAAGAACACATTATCTTTCCATTTTGTCTATAGAAAAAATGTGTATTGTTCATCAAAAAAAATACATGATACCCCCCTTCATCAATCACAATCATAACAATATTCTAAAAACTCATTAAAATAAGAAATCTACCCTTCTATTCATAACTTTGTCTAGATATAGCATACATTTTGTTGTAGCTCATAATAGCATTATGCCTAAGAGAAAGCAAAATTATCTAGAACCAACTCGATTTCACAATTTTCGATAAAAATATATTTCATCGTTGAATGGTATAATGAAATTGGGGACTAGGAAAAATTAAAGGGGGTTTCATCAAATAATTAAGGCAAATGCATAAATATCATTTTTTCATACTTGTTCTAGCACACATAAACAAAATTTCATTATTTATTAGTCCCTGCCTTATTATAAGGTAGGGAACTAATGTATTCAGATTCCCACTTCAAAAAAATTGACTCAAATTAATTGAAAAATCCTAAGGTTCGATGTTTCATTATTCAATAATTATTAATCTTAACTTGTTTTGATTTTTTTAATTGGTTGACACGAATTTCCTGGATCTTTTTTCCATTTATAAATGAAATTAGAAAAAATTAAAAATCTTATCGAATACAACTGAGGTGAATTTAATGCCTTGGCAGATGGAGAGGGAAAAGATAATGATGAAATAAATACATATGTCGATGGACAACATTTTTAATGAATCAGTGAGTAGATGCAAGTTTGGTAACTTCATTATGAGTGTTAATGATTCAAAGGTAAGGTTTTCTGGTTTTAAAAATTGTTCTCCCTTTGAAATATTTGTTTTTTTGGTGCCTGGATGGTTTTTTCTTTTGTTTCAACTAAACTATTGTGAAAATGGTATACACTTCTCCTGAAGCAGGAAAAATATTCACTATAGGGCATGGAAAATAACAAGTCGTACGATAATTTGTGAAGCATCTGGTAACTCTCAGCTCATAACGACAATTCCCATGTCATTTACAATCTCCAAATCTTATGCTCTATGATCCTTCTCACACTAGCTCCCCTTTGCAGGTGCTAGCATCAACCAGCGCAAGATATGGGACTATATACTTCATGGATTTTGCATTTTGAAGATGTGACTAGAAATTGCATTTTGAACTTGTACAAAAAATGTAAACATGTTTGCTTCATTACAAAAATTTGAATATTATGATCCACTAGTATTTATATGAGCAATCAATTTTATCTTTTCAACATGTAAACTACAAACTGAACTTTCAACTTGTCCATACAATGTAAATATGTATATTTGGTGACACCAATCTCAATATTCAGCACAAGTATTAACAATAGGTTTAGAATACAACTTTTCCCTTCTACTGTAATAGATGTGTTTTAAAATTTTATTAAACGAGCTTCTTTAAAGATGTTGTAAATTTTTGGGATGATAGCTATAATATTACTTGTAACAATTTAAAATTGATTGTGCAACTCCTTTACTTGGCAAATCAGACTTTGAAAGTTTCAGTTTATGCTATATTAACATTAAGGGGAAGGATATGCAATGTTCTGGTTTATTCTGTGACTGTATATTCCTTTCCTCTGTTGATTTTTAACATACGGATTTTGATAAAGTTTCAACAATTTAAACCATTCATTATTAACCTTCTTCAATATGTTTTCTCACTCTATTTTTAAAGAGGACTTGTTTCAATGTCTAATGTTTCAATCAGTTCAAGCCAACAACCATTAAATTGGAGTTGGACATCCAAAAAATGATAAAATACAAGCATAGGACATACACTAAAACATCAAGGTAGAAGGTAGGGACTCCTCTTACAGAGCCCTTGTATTTAATTTAGAGCATATGAATAAAACTTCTTTAAAATTAATCTGGGGCAAATAAAATAAGAATACCTGTTAGAAGCTGGAAAATGATGATCAAATTGTACGGCAACACAAATTAATCTTGAGAGATTGTTACCATTCAGTTAAGTCCATCCCTCTCAACCCTCAGAAGAAACAAAGAAAAATGCATCGAATAAGAGTCGATGTAGGAAAGAATCTGCTCGTGTCCCTTCAAAAGAGTATCATTTATTAGTTCCTGCCGTAGGCAGGAATACTTATGGATCTCTTCAATTTCTAAAACCAATTAATTTGTCCAATGAGATTTCAGAATTATTCTGAGTTCAAAATTTATTATAAAGTTCATATTTTCATCTTATTTAATGAAAAAACAAAATACTATTAAACTGAAATCTTATTGGCTCATAATGAAAAAAGCAATGAAAAAATTCATTTTCCTTCAACAAAAATACAACTATTTTTTGAACACCTCTATTAATGCAAGCATTAATTGCAACTTTATCTCTATTAATGAATGCATTAATTTCAATCTTATCTTTTCCACCACATTTGTGACAAGTGGATAAACTTTTTAAAAGAAGATAATAGTTTTAATTGATGTTTATTTTTTTCATTTGTAAAATATTATTCAAATATAGATATTTTAATCAAATATAACATTTTAACTCTTTTAAATTGTCAAATTTTGAAAATTATTTTTTATATTCTTTAATTTCATTTTTATTTTTATTTTAATTTATATATAATTTAAATTAGAATTTAATTATTTTTATTTTTACATATCTAAACGAATGCTTTTAATAGATTTTTTTTTTTTTTAATATAATTTTATTAGATTATACATTTATCTAACATATATAATTTTTATTATATTGATATTTTTATAAGTGTATTTCGTTTTTTTAAAGCATAAATATTATTTTTACATTAATTTATGTTTATTTATTTTTATGCATTAGTCAGGAAGTAAATTTAATACCTTTGTTTTTTATCCCTTCTTAGATACCCATTTGAGTGCTTCTCACGCTATTTTATAAGGTCAATTAAATGTCAAAGTAATTGGTAAATTAGTAATTAGTCAATTGAAATAGAAATTATGCTTTATTTATTTATTAAATTGGTTTTCAAAAAATTCTCATGCATGTATTTTATATTTACATTACTAAAAAAAACTACGAAGTTTGAAAAACTTTATTATGTCCACATCATGCAATAACTCTACTATAACAAAGTTCTCAAATTCTCGCAGCTTCCAAGATTCTGAAGATTTGAAAACATTACATTAAATTGCATGTACAAAAAAATCTACTCGTGTGCATAAGTGTGATTTTAGTAATTAAAAAAATCTTCAAATTTCTAAAACTTTCCTGTTATTTTCAATTTTGTTGCTATTTTTACTACTTTTGCTCTTTAGAACATTTAATTAAGCAAAACTTATACATATCTTTTGAAGTAAGCAATTGAAAGTATAATATTCATGTTTATTTTTAATTCAACCTTATTTTATGGTTATTATTTTTCTGCACAATGCAAATTGAACAATCATAAATATATTCTTAGAAATTATAAAACTTCTAAACAAACATTTCATATCTCACAAACTCAACTTCATAGATCTCTAGACTGCGACACATTTAATATCTTGAAATCATCAAATTCGGCAGGAACTTTGGCGCTTGCGCCTCTTGTTGAAAAGAGGGGATCTACATGAAAGGAAAGAGTCGAAATAGTATTATGAATAAAACTCTCAAAATAATATTATGTAGCCCCTTTCCAGCGTGAAGTTTTTTCACTGAAGTCTTACCAAAAACATTTATTTTTCGCTTTCCTCTTTTTGTCTTTAACTTTTAATTTAATATAACTAAAATAATTTTTATTATAAATTTAAAATAGTAAATTAAGTTTTTAATGTCCTTAACTTTTAATGTAATATAACTAAAATATTTTTTATTATAAATTTAAAATATTTAAAATAGTAAATTATGTTTTTAAGACAAAATATTTATTTTGTCTTTAAAACATGTCTTAAATTACCCCCTTATGTAGTAGCGTGTTTACTATATTTTAAACTATTAGCTATAAATTCTTAGTTCTTTTGATTATGAATATTGGAAATAAACAACTAAGAATCCAAATGAGTGAAATAAATAGAAGAGAACTAAATTAAGAAAAAAATTATTAATCCACCCATTACTGATATATTTCTTAGAGGAAGATTAAATTCACAATATTGATCAAAGAGCCCAAAATATTGAATAAAATCTCCCAAGAAAATTAGCAAAGTGTCTTGTATCTTAGATGATGCAAAGTGAAACCACAATTAGTATGAGAATGAGAAGGTCCAAGGGCCATGAATAAGTAATGGAAAGTTAAACTAGCCTAATCCATTAATAAATAAATCTTAGAGAAAGTGAAGAGAAGAAATGTGAATAACTAATTATTACTGACTAATTATCCAAACACATATTTAGTAATTTATTTGGTAGTGTATTTTGTCATTTTTATTTGATTGATCTTGTGATTTTACCTAGTGACCAAATTAGTCACTTATTTAGTCACCTATAGATGTAAATTATAAAGAAATAGTGGATTATGATTAGTTTTAGTCATGTGATTAAGATTTTTAGTGGTGTGACTAAACTTTTTAGTCACATAGTCACATATTTGCCAAAATGTACTAGTGTTGGTGACTCAGTGAATATAGCAAAACTTGACATATAAACTGAATCACTTAGTTGACGCTTCTTGGCTCAATCAACACTTGATTCACATCACTGATGTTGCAAACTCGATAAACATTGGAGACCATGGTTTGCACTATGCAACTTAGTAATCACTATGATGCTCGGTTTGCACTGATATTCAACAACACAGTAGATACTGCTCGGTGCAAACTCAATACTGATTATGGAACTTGGTAGCAACTGTAGAACTCAGTAGAACTTGAATTACTTAGTTACCGCTATAATCTACAAGATAAGCTTGGTAGTTGCAAACCATTTTGACTAAGTGTGAGTCACTAATAAAAAAACTTGACCATAATGTCAACAGTCTCCCCCTTTGGCATTAGTGACAAAAACACTTATCACTTAAAAACTAAATTCTCAAAATTTTAAGTTCAAAACAATCTTTAGTCTTCATCCTGTGTCTTTAACTTAGTAACATACCTTGTTTATGAGATTTTTCAAAATTGCTTTTGTAAGAGATGTTTCATACTTTACTCACTATATACATATATCTCATATCTTTATCTTCTCCCCTTTTATATCACATCTTCTCCCCCTTTATTTACCACATCTTATATTACATCTTCTCCCCCTTTAAACATAAACGCTAAAGGTGTATGCTACATGGTAATGCCAAAATGTGACAAGAAGTCATAATGTACCTTCAAAATCAATGTCATTGTCTTGTCCCAATTTTCTTGTAACACCTTGCTTGTATGCAATGCAATCTATACTTCTATTGATAACTCCATCATGTGATCACCTATGGAGAAGTTATTATCATGGATGAGAGTTTTGGCACGTGTAATGTGTTTATGCAATGCATCCATGTTCAAGAGAATCATGCCTTGAATCTCTACAAGTGTGGCCCTGATCCTGGCTTCTTCCCTTAGTAATTCTACTTACATATTAGTTAGGAATTTGATCTTTGAGTAGTGAGTAGAACTGTAGCTTGAGTCATGTGACAATTGGTGGGCACTTGCCTTCAAGTCTTCATCTATCTTAGATAGTTAATCTTTGATTTCCTGAGTGAAGATAGATGTATCACATAACTTGCTGAATAATGAAGTTACATTATTTGTAGAGGTTTCCAATGAACTGAGAATAGTAGACAATTCTACTTGATGTATAGCAATTTTCTAAGCTACATGTTCCAATAGTCAAATTTCCTCTCTGCTCTTTGTAACAACTTTTCTTGCCCATTCAGATCTTCATTGAATTTTTGAACAACTTTTACTAACTGAACCAAAATAGGTTAAGTACTATCAACCTCGATACCTAGTGCATCTACAAGTATGTTCTTTACATCTTATAGCACTTGATTTTCTTTGCTTTTCTCTTCTCTAAGCTTATGTTGCTTAGCTTTCTTCTACAATAGTTCCCCTATGATGTTCATTTGATCAGGATTCACAGTAGAGATATCCCAATTTGGGATAACTATATCCTCATCAAGATCAATGTCTTCTTCTTTACCTTTATCTTTGCTTGAAACTTTAGTATTCGGTTGAGGCTTGCTCTCAACTTTATTTTTACTAACTATTTGCATAATAGAAATAGTAACAACATTAGAAATAGAAGGAATAACAAAAAAAGTGAATATTGCACTGATAGTAGAAATACCTAGTTGATGTGTAGCCAAATCTGATGATGGAGGAAGCACTGGTTTCTCAGTAGATGAAGTGTTGATCACTTCAGTCAATATAGTACTCAGCTAAATAGGTGCAAAGATTGTATGGGTGCATGGTGTTGCAGTGGTTGCCACAACCAACTTGACAGAAGCTTTCTCTGATCTTACTAAAATTAAATCTTTGCTCAAAGAGTGAGGAAATGAGGCCATAACTACTATAGCAATTTTCTCTAAGTTAGTCTCCTCAATAATCTGAATATCAAGGAGATTCTCCTCAGTAGCTTCATGTTCTTGTTCCTCATCATCCTGATTCATCATATGCTTCTATATCTTCTTCATCATCATTTTCGTCTTCGTCTTTGTCATCTTCATCATCTATGTCACTAACATGAACAACAAAATCACTTTGTTGGTGAAGTTTGTAGATATTCTTCCATGTAGTTGTAGCTATCTTCACCACGTGTTTAATTTCATTAACCAATACCATGCAAGTGTTGAATTTTAGAGTGAGTTTCTCTTCATTTTTCTTCAAGGAATCTTTCACCTCTTTATCACCAAGGCTTGGCATAAGTTGCCTCAGAGTCTGTTCAAATATATCTTTTGCAGTTTTCCTAACATTTTTCCAACTAGGCTTGGTTCTTTCCATAAGCTCATTGGGAACTTGTTGTAAAAGTTGATTAGGTGAGTATTTCCATTTACTTCGTTTTGACATTATCATTTCTTCAACTTGTTTCTTCTCATCTGCATTCCTGATCTCATATTTGAGAGATTTGAAGTTTGCCATGCCAGCTCCTGCATCAATCTCTTTTAATTTTTCCTAAAATGTAGGTGGAGGTCTCTTGAAAATAATATCCTTTGCATCTTCCTCACCTAATTTCAATTTCTTTCTAGATCTGGATCTCTTCTTCTGAATATTGCAGTAGATGACTTTGTAGGTTTGGTTACAATAACCTTACCCTTCTTCCTGATTAACTCTTCTTCTTTAGATTTTGTTTCTTCTGCCTCATCTTCTGCATCATCTTCTTCAAAATCATCTCCTTTTCCTTCTATCAATAGGAGAGTAGAACTTGCTTGCCTTAGTTTTTCTATTCTCTTCTTTCCTTTGATGATTGCTTGAGGAAGCTTAATTTCAAGTTATATTCTTGCTTTGGCTTCATCAAAAGTACCAAAATATGTGGCCTTGGGATCCACATGTTCATTCAATAATGCTTCGATGATATCCTTAGTGTTATAAATGTTAACCTCATAGCTCAGAGGCTTAACCCACATTACTCTAGGTTTAAATGCTTGAATGAACACTTTGTCATAGTCTACCATGAAACAAACATCATCCTTGTAATCTTCTACAAGTTTCTTAGGAATTCTGAATCTACTATTCATCTTTTCCTTGAATGAATCAAAGTAATGGTCCATGATACTGACAAAATTCTCACCCATTTTTGCTATATATTCATTAATTTGATATAGTACTAGTACATCTTTTCTCCATATGACAGAACCTTTTGAAGGGAAAAACTTTTGCACAAAGAAGAATAGACAAGTCAAGGTTGAACCAAACTTACATGAGTTATTCTTCAAAGTCTTGATGCTCTCCATGTTCTTGTTGAATTGATTCAATATTAGCTTGGCAAGGTCAAAGGACATGTTGTTCTTCACCACCTTGAGAGCCAAATCAACTGCCTCACATGACATGTTGTTGGGATGACTGGAGTTGTAGATTTTATGAGCTATTACATAAATTCCAAATTTTAGCTCCATGTCAGTCACACTACTAATCTTCATGCCTCTTCCATCCCACTCGACAAGAGTTTTTCTTTCTAGTTCTACCTAACTTAGGGTTTTGGTAGGCTTTGCCTTGTTCAACATTGAGAGTCCTATGATTCGATGAATCATTTTTCTTTGTTATTTGAATAGGTTGCTCCAACCATAGTTGTTCATTGTCTACATGGCTAAGGATGAACCTTATCCATTTTATTTGAAAGTCTTGGGGCATATGTGGAATGTGTGTTAAACCCTTGGCCTCCAAATGTTGATGCTCGGGTTTCAACACACCATTCACACATGACTTTCCTAGAGTCTCATCCATCTCTAGGGTTCCAATATCTTGAATTGAAAAACAAAAATGTGAACGAATATCGTTAACAAACAATACCTTTGGTGGAATCTGCGACTGAGCCCCAGTTGGATCAAGTGCTTATGTAATTGTTGGACTCAATTTGAAGTCTGTTGCCTTCAAATTGACTCCTCAGACCAACATCTTGGATCCTTTCTTGTTTTTGCTGCTGGAGGATGCGATGCCCACTAGGGGTTTATGAAAACACAAAAATCTTTCAACAACAAACACATAGATCACTTGGGAGCACAAAAATCACTCTTTGCAAATAGCTTTTCAAAAAATTCATGATGATAAATGAATTTGATTCCCTTCCTTTTAACAAATTTCCATTTTCCAATTGCCATAAATTACGATTGCTTGTTTGGTGATGGATTGTCTTGCACTCAGTTTGACCTTAGTGCTTGGTAGAGTCATTCATAACTTAGTGTCCACACAATGTTTTAGTTTATCCCAACTTTTCTCGGTAGGGTCTTGCAACCTGGCTTAGCTCGATAAGGTCTAGAATTTCCTTAGACACTCAGTGATCCCTTTGCATCTTGAATGTTGATATGGATCTTTTCTTTTAGTAGTCTGGAACTAATGTAGAATGTTTGCTTAGAGTCTTAGTTCCAGTCATCCCTGTGGGAGATCAAGTAGAAATGCTTGAGTCACCCAATTCTTGAGTGACAAGTGCTTCATGGCTCGGACTTGCAATCTCAGAGGATTTTAGAAATTGCTGCCCCATCTACTTTCTAATGTTGTTAGCTTTGGCTTTTTTTTTCATCTTCAATCCTTCCAATGTTCATATAGTTCTTGGCAAGATGTCCAAGTTTTGTACAAATAAAACATCTTCTAGTGGTGTCTCTTGTCCTCTTGTGATATTTCACACAATTTGCTCCAATTTGCCTAAATTCTCCACAGTTGTGGCATCTACACCATGTGTTGTAGTCCCAACCAAATATAGCTTTCACAATCTATTCTATTGGGTTCAATATCTTGGTTTTGCATTCAGAAGATTTGTGCCCATGCTTCTTGCATTTGTGACATTTGCCTCCAAATTTAAGTTTATCTTTGCATTCATTAGCTCTATGACCATGCTTATTGCAATTGTAACACTTTCCATTGAATTTTTCTTTACCGTTACTCCTGACATTTGTTTGATGTATGACCTAAGTTACCACAGTGATTGCAAGTAGGCCTTTGACTCTTTTGAGCTCCTTGCTTGGATGATTCACCTTCTTCTATGTATCCTATGCCTACTTTTCCCTTTTCTCTGTAGTGACTTTGCTCATTCAACTGATTCATGTCTAGTTGAGATTTCATCCTTCTCTCATTGGTTTGCTTTTTTAGTGTTTAGGTCATTTTGCAATCTTTCATTTTTCTGAACTAAGATTCATGATTTCTTCATTTGCATTAGTACGTTGATCAATGAAGTCTGCCTGTTGAAGGGACAGATGTTGAATTTCATTGTTCTTTTCTTCTATCTCTTCTTTGGCTTTTTCTTTTTCTTCCAAGACTTCACACAATCTTACTGTCTGAATTTCTTGTTCTCTTTTTAGTTTTCTAATTTCTTCTTGAAGAGTACAATTCTTTTCTAATAGGTCTCTGATTGCCTCATTTGCTTCATCTGAATTTCTTTCTGGATAGATATCTTCAATTCTTTCTTCAGTGTAGAGTTTGTCATTTATTTGTACTGCAAGATCTTTTCTTCTTTTCAAGGATTGAGAGAGTTGCTCTTTTTCTTTCTTAAGTTGCCCAATAGCCAATTCTAAATCCAAGTTTTCATTGTCAATGGCCTTATCTAGCCTGAATACCTCCATTGCTTCTAATCTTTGCTCAAGCTGTTAAACTTCTTCTTTGAGAACCACAAAGCTCTGATACCAACTGTTGGAAATATAGGATAGGCTAGGTTACTAAGAGGGGAGAGGTGAATTAGGAACCAATAAAACTTAATCTTATTTCACCAATTATTCCTTTATATATATAATGATCTAATTGCATGCATGGATAACTGAAAGCATTAAAACTTTCATAACACTTTGACACAAGATATGGTGACCCAGAAACCTTCCAAATAGAAAGTAAAACTGGGGTGGGGATGATACCCACAAGCTTTAGTACTATGATATAGAGCTGGTCGGTTAAGGCTTACAATTGATCAATTCTAATGATCTACCCTGTTAGGAGCAATAAGGACTGCTACGTCCATCTTGCTAAAGGATTTACAAAACATACAATGAAGTATGCACTCGGTAAAGAGATTTGCAAAAGACTACTAAGTCTACCTTGTGAAAGAATTTAGCTGTTCCACCTGTTAGGATGAACTAGTGGCTGATCTCCGACCTACAACTTTGATTTGCTAGTTGAGATTCCTTTGGAGTGTAATGATCACCTTGATGTGATAGATAAATCTTTCTTGCTCCTTATATTGCTTGTAACCTTCTTACTTCACACTTCTTCTCTTAGTGTGTCTCATATATCTTATTCTCATGTTTGGATGTGATACAATACATTATATATATATATATATATATATATATATATATATATATATATATATATATATATAATACATAAAAGTCGACTACAATACAAGTTTCACCAACATACACAAAGTCGGCTCAATTGTTGGTACTCGAGTTTTGAAGACAGACTGAGTGAGGTTCTAATACTCAGCAACCATTGTCAACACTCGACATCATCATGCTCTCGGTAGACGTAGAAGCTTGGTTCATACTAATCATTTCCAAGTAGTTTGAACTTGTTCAACACTGGTGACTTGGTGAATACTACTAAACTCGACATATAAACTGAATCACTTGGTTGATGCTTACCGGTTCAATCAACACTTGATTCACATCACTGATGCTGTGAACTCAATAAACACTGGAGATCATGATTTGCACTAAGCAACTCGGTAATCACTTTGAAGCTCAGTTTGTACTGATATTCAACAACACAATAGATACTGCTCGGTGTGAACTGAATATTGATTTGGAACTTGGTAACAACTATAGAACTCAGTAGAACCTAAATTGCTCAATTACCAATGTAATCTACAAGATAATCTCAGTAGCTACTAACCATTTTGACTAAGTGTGAATTACTAATAAACAAACTTGACCATAATGTCAACACACAATATCTTTTGGTGCCTGAGAGTCTATGCCCAAGTTCCACACATCCACTTTTGGCTAGTTGCTTTCCCTTTTGTTGGCATGCTTAGTTCTCTCCATGGGTTGTACCCATGGCTTCTTTGCAATTGTTCCATGAAGCCTACCTTTCCTAAATCACAACTTTAGCATTATTATGCCACATCCTAGTCTTCTTCGGGGCGAATGCTTTCACGAGGGAGTCCTATGTTTGATGCATACGTTGTAATTCTATAGAAGATTAATGAGATTGTTGTTTTCAAGCAAGCAAGACTTGATACCTATTTTCCATGTGTCTTTTTAGCTACAATAGAATTCCTACATGCATTTAAGCATTTGTGTTTCAAGAGTCGTCTCGAATAAGCCTAATTGTTCTTTCATAAACGGTCATAGTCTACAACTGTATTATGATACTAGAGTGTCTTCTTAAGATCTTATTTTCTTTGATGGATTGGATTGTGCGAGCCACCTACCCTTCAACAACTAGCGTAGAGAGCAACTTCTTTGTGTCTTTACCACATGACCCTGTTTCTTTCAATAGTCATTTTCACTCCAAAATTTTTAGGGCTTCCCTCACCCAGTGCTATAAAAAGGCCCAATTTTTAATAAAGCATAGATACATGATAAATAATAGGGTAAAGTTTTGCAAAAGAAAAGAATTCCAAGGTTGAGAAGGTCTTTTAAAGTCCATTGACAAACCTTAAGAATGTGATTAACTTTTCGATCAATGAGATATATCAATGTGCTTGTAGCCCTTTGTTTTTTAGAGATTCATTTGTTTTCATGAGTGTTTTCTATACATTTTATGACTTCAGCTATTAGTTTCTAATATATGCAAACTATGTTGTAAGCTTTTACACATATAATGACCCTTATATGTTCCTACCGTGTGTCTCATGCAAACTATGTTGTAAGCTTTTACACATATAATGACCCTTATATGTTCCTACCGTGTGTCTCATGCTTAGATGGTTATTTATAGATGTGACCATTCTTGTATCTAGTCTAGAAGGTTTCCTTGCTCTCGTTTTAGAGGTTAGCTTGTGCATTTGAAAACGTTCCAAAGACTTTGAGAGATTGTAAAGGATTAGCTTTTTGCCTTTCCCCTCTCATGGAGAGTCGACTTCTTAAATCCTAAAAGTCATTCAATAATTATTATTTTTAAGTCTTCTAAACCATTAATGTTGGGGGCATCGATTCCCTCCACAACGAAGAACCCTTCACCGGAGTGATCTCTAGCATCATTATTGCTATTATCGAAACTTTTAATGCACATAAACTAAAATTTCATTCAATGTAATGATGTGCATCCTCACAAGTCACACCCGTGGCGTGAAAGATATCCCCAGTTCATACCCCACCTAGTCATTTACTTAACCACTATCATAAACAAGAATAACCAAACACATCATTTTTAACAGTTCCCAAAGACTTAATTATAATAACTATGATTTCTGTTACGGGTTAGGCTACATTAACCCTTAAAATGGCAAATATAGGATTATAAAATAGATGCAGCATCTTGTGCGTGGCCGTCCAATTCATGGGAAGAACCAAAAGAAACGAAAAAGTTGGAAAAATTAGGTCAGCCGAAAGAGCGCATATAAGCAGTAAACAGTAAATCAGATCATTAAATGAGCTTTACTCTTTGAGGTACTTTTGTCCTTCAAAACAATTACAGATAATTTAATCTCTGCAAGGTTTCCCTTGCCATTAAGGCAAGCTTTGCATGAGCATCAGAAAAATCCCAGAAGCGTTTACACGTGATTCGCAGTCCGCAAATTCGATTTAAGCTCGCTTGAAGCCTCGCCAGATTCCATCAAAGATTTCGGTCTTTGGACGGCGTGTTTCTTTCCGTCCTTGAAGCCTTTTCCCCTTTTCCTTCTTTCCAGATTGTAGAGGACGTGTGGATTGGTGAAGAAATTGGGGCATAAAATCTGAATTGGCCTCTTTGAGCGGCCATGATGATGTTTCGAAAAGGGGAAAAGGCTATGATGACTGTTCTTGTATGGACATTAATGGTGGTCATGTTATCCGGCGCTACAGATGGCCACCGGCTGTTCGGGCCTTTCAAGAGAGGCGGTTCTGGAATAAATTCTTTCTTTAAGCCCGGCATGCGAATTCGGGGTTCCGGCGGGGTTCCCAAATTTATGAGCCGACCGCAGGCAGAGAGAATTTACGCTGTCCGCCTGAAACAAATGCAACAATCTCTGCAAGCATATGCTCCATCTGGTAGCCCTGCGCCTGCACCAGGTTCTGCTCATGCTCCTTTGACTGCTCCGAATGATACGGCCAAGGTAAGCTTCGAATCCTTTCTGCAATTGCACCAAATTGTAGCTGACTGTAAAAGATTTTAGTTTTTAGTGACATTTGATGCTGGATTTGCAGGTTTTAGACTTTGAAATTCGGCTCTGTTGAAGTAAATAGTTATGAATTTGTGTAATTGAAGGTAATGTAGGCACGGCAGGGATTGGATTTAACCTTTTCTGATGTGTTTATTTTCAGACTCCTGCTGGAAGAATTTTTCATGTCACTGACTATGGCGCCGATCCAACGGGCGCGTCCGACAGCACACAGGCGCTCATGATGGCAATAATTGACGCTTTTAGCTTAAAAACGGAAAATCAGCTGATGCCTGGCGTGTCCGACTTTGGAGGCGCCGAGATTCATCTTCAGGGAGGAAATTATAAGCTGAGCGCCCCGTTGCGTCTGCCTGGTGGTGGAGGCGGCAATCTTCTGGTAAAGAATTCAGCTGAATCTTTGTTTTTAAAGCTTTTGTAGAATCTGTGACAGTATTTTCTTCAATTCTGTTTGTTGTGGAAGAGTTTATTTTCTATTTTAGCAGCGGGTTGAGGTTTTTTGGAGTCTGCATGAGCTCAGACTGTGGAAAGCCCTAATTTTAGGGCTGCAGGAAAAATAGTGCAAAAGAAAACGAGAGTGAACCAGAACTGAGAAAAATGTATCCAAGGGAGCTAAATGTGAAAATGTTCACAACTTGTGTGTCTCAGGCGCTCGCATTTTGTTAGCTGTGTGTATGTTTCTCTGTGGCTACAGAACTGGTCCTGGTTTGAGGAAAAGGATAATACATTCCACGGCCCTACTTAATTTTATTTTTACCGAGGATTCTTTTGCTCCAAATCTCTCATTATATTTGAAATCTTGGATCTTTATTGCTTCAAGACTTTAACCTTAAAATTTTTGTGGCTTTCTCCCAAATTATTCCAGGAAACGCTGTCTTGATCCAGGTCATGATCTCGATCGCCTTAGTTTTCCCTCTACAGCCCTCCGAGCAAGCATCTTTTTAGCCCTAAAAATGCTCTCCGTAGTTACTGTAGATTTAAGTGTAATTTAGCTCTACTGTTCTGTTTAATTGAGTAAATACAAGGAATTTCAAAGAATGTTTTTAGAATCCCTGTAAGATCAGCCAGATATTTTACAAGCTTTACGTGTAATGCTTTTACAATTCGCCAGAAACTTGACAAGCTTTCAGAGTCTATTTTAGAACACAATTCTTCAAATACTTGACCGTAGCTAAAATAAGTAAGATTCTCGAGCAATTTTACAACCTTTCCGAGTCTATTTGAAGAACGTTTTTACATTCCATGCAACATCCTCTAGAAATTTCCCAAGTTGTCAGAGTCTATTTGAGAGCAAAATTCTTCAAATGTTTGTCCGTGGTAACTGTGCATTTAAGTGTAATAATCATCTGTACAGTTCTGCTTAATTGTGGAAGTACAAGTATCTATTCGAAGAATGTTTCTACAATCCGCGTATGATTCAAGCTTGCCGCGTCTATTTTAACACAAAACGCTTCAAAATATTTGTCCCTAGCTAAAGAAAGTATGATCCTCCAGAAAATTCACAAGTTTTCAGAGTCTAATTTAACACAAAATTCTTCATACTTTTGTCCCTAGCTTAAAAAATCGCTAACGGATCATACTTTTTGGATTCACAGATTCACGGCGGCACTCTGCGGGCGTCGGAAACTTTCCCGAAAGACCGCTATCTGATCGAGCTCTGGTCTCCTTCCTCCTCCAAAATCAACACCAGTCTTTCCAGCGCAGAACTCGCCAACGCCGTGGACGGAAACAGCGACCAGACGGCGTCCTACGAGGACATAACAATACGCGACCTCATGCTGGACGCCAATTTCCGCGGAGGTGGCATCCTAGTCATCCACTCCATCCGTACAAACATCGACAACTGTTACATCTCTCACTTCACAAGCGAGGGCATCATGGTCCAGCGTGGCCACGAGACATACATCCGCAACTGCTTCATCGGCCAGCGCATCACCGCCGGCGGGAGCCGCGACGAAAAAAGCTTTACCGGTGTCGGCATAAGCCTCCTCGGCAACGACAACGCCGTCACCGACGTCGTCATCTTTTCTGCCGCCGTCGGCATCGACGTCGCCGGACAAGCCAACGCTTTCATCGGCGTGCACTGCTACAACAAAGCGACGGGTTTCGGCGGCGTCGGAATACGGCTCCGGTTACCCGGATTAACACAGACGAGAATTCTCAGCTGTTATATGGATTATACCGGCATTGTTGCAGAGGATCCCGTTCAGCTGGACATTACGAACAGTTTTTTTCTCGGCGACGGCACCATAACATTAAAATCCGGCCAAAAGAAGATCGTCAAAGGCGTCAATATTGTCGACAACGCCTTTTCCGGCTCCGGCCATAGCGTCCCCATAATCCAGCTTGACGGATCTTTTGACAGAGTCGAGCAGACGGTCGTGGACAGAAACAACGCCTACGGGATGAGTCTGAAATCGACGGTCGCGAAAGGCACCGTTCAGGGAAACGGGACGACGTGGACCGTCGATTTTTCTCCGTTTTTGCTGTTTCCGAACCATATTCATCATGTTCAGTATTCTTTTTATACGCCGGTGGAGTCCTCTTTTCCGAGACATGCGCTGAGAAATGTCACCAACAATAAAGTCGTAATTGAGTCCGACGTGGCGGTGCCTGCTACCGTGGCGGTTAGTGTGGACCAGAGCGTGACATTTCTTCAAGGCCAGGGCATTTATTCCTGAGTGAATTATTATTTAAACTGTACATGAAGCCGAGATTTTTCCACTTTACACGTGGACTTTCAGTTCTGGTTTATTGTTTATAATTTATCATGCTGCAAAGGATTTAGTGGTTTTTTTTTATAATTTCGGGTGGACTTAAATTAAAATCCATGGCAAGGTCTGGTCAACAGAATCTAAGCCAGTTGTTAAAGCGTTCTTTTTGAAGTTTGTAATGGCGCCCTTGGGTGCAACAATGACAAGAAATATTGTTGACAATAATGCCAATTTGTGTACTGTGTGTTCGTGGAAAATTTCCTGTATAAATTGTTTCACAGCTTATCTCTTCTAAAATAAGATTGTCAATCTTAGAATGGTTGGCGCCTCCGAGGCGGGGTCCTCAGGGGAAGGAACGGTGTTTTCAGTAGCTGATCTGTTTGTTAGAATTTGAAGCGGGTACTTTATATACAAGGACACTTTATTAGATGGTCCCCAATGTTTTAAAAGATTTTAAATAGGATTTTTTTGGGGAAAGTATGCTTCAGCTTGTTTAACAAGCGTCCTGACCTTACTGAGAGTGGGCCACGCCATTGATGGTGAGATACTGATAGGCAGCAATCACTTTCATCAATGAGATTGAAAGGGAGAAAAAAACAACACTAAATTTATCAATTTAGTCTGTTAAACTGTAAAAGAATCATTCGGAAATAAATGGACATTAAACCTTTCGTCTTCAGCTAATTTAGGAAAGGAAACAACTTGTATTGTAAAAGTGGGTCTAGAATTTGAAATATATATGTTTGCAATATAATTTGTATTTGAAATATACTGGTTTACAATATAATTCATATTGCATACACAATTGGTTCTAAAATTATTTTTCACATTGCAAAAACTTTGAGTTAAACTAAATAAGAAATATATTCATACCAAATCTTCTAGCTACAAAAATATCAATCGACCACGTAATTGCTATTAATTGGAAGTCATTCAAGTTATTGCCTTAAATCTTGTCAATTGTCCTAACTTATAGGTACTTTTGGACAAATTAGAGTGGTGATTGGACTGAAAACAATAAAATGGACGTCAAATTTATGACTGATTATTTATAGAACCTTGTATTAGATTGTTTGAAGGTGACATTTCATTAACTCACAAATAAGCCAATTTAATAGGAAAGCCCATATCCATACCATATTAGATTTTTAGGTGACTGATATTCCTCTATAACTTGTTCACTAACAAAGTTCAACTTTCAAGCTATGTAAGGTGGAGATTCATTCAAAGAGTTATTCTTCCTAATTGTATTCAAATTTCATATTTTCTTTTCATGAACATAATCACGAATTCTAAACATTATTTTCAAATTAATATATAATATGGTTGGGTCTAAAAGTTTTTTTTTTAAATTATCTTGTAAATTGGGCAATGCCATATATTGTCTTTTGATGATATCTTGCTTTCTTCACATTGTGTGATGTGGCCTTGACTATGGTTGAGTTCAAAAGGTCTTTTTTTTATTATTATCTTGCAAATTAGGCAATGCCATGTATTGGTTTTTAATGATATCTCACTTTCTTTATGTTGTGTGATGTGGCCTTGACTATTTGTATTAAAAAAAAATGTTGATTCTATCTTAAGAACATGTATACAAACTTGTAAACTCAAATTATTTTTTATCTTGAATTACTATTACTTTAGTTTTTTCATTATTAATAGTAACTCTCATCCCTAATGCCTAGAATGTGTCATTCATCTTATTCTTATCTTTGTTTAAAAATTTCAATCAAAAGAGAAATGAACAAAAAATTATTGACCATAAAAGAGCCTCTCCTCTCCCTTTTAATTGTTTTTTTTTTCCATTATCATTTCTTATTAAGTCATTGGTTTTCATTCATAATGGATATTAATAAAAAGAATGTAATCTTATGAAAATTTCACCTTCCTCCTTTCTATTTTTAAAAGTTTTGTCTGGTCATTTTATAAGATTTTGTTATCTATGATTCTCTATTTTTCATTTTTCTTTACTTGAATTCTATATTAATATTAACTTGAAAAAAATGAATTAATATTTCCTATTTATTAAAATAAATTGTGTTAACTTATATAAAATCAATCCTCCAATAATCTATAGATGACTTGATAAAGACAATTACAATAAAATCTAAAATTATATCTAATAATAGTTCTAATTTTTAAAATAATAAATTTTGTGAAAAGATCAAACACTCACGAATTCACTCTAAAGATAAAATATATTGATATCAACATCAAATTCACTTTATCTTAAAAAAAGCTTAAATTCAAATAATTTAATATAAATTAGATTCATCATAATTATGACAACTCCTTGTCAAATAAGATAATGTTGCAAAATAATCTCTTTAAGTGAACAACATTTATTGTTGGCGACTACACCTATAACCTTATAAAGAATCTTTTCTTGTGGTACAAGACAAAACAAAAACAGGCACTATAACTGTTAAAAAAAAAAACGATCATCTGTTGAGTCGGTGTACCTATTTATAATCACATGATCCTTCCATAATCTCGTTTAGATTATTTTTTAGCCTGCATATCATCTCTCTCTTTGTGGTAACAACATATGTCATTCTTACATAGGCTTTGCTATATTTTTCACCTACTCAGGAATAATTAATCACAATTCCTCCGTTAGTTTAATCTAATTTTACTAGTCGCTTTCAGATCAGCTTATGGATTTGACCCTTAAAAAAAAATTATAATGAGGGGACTGATTCGAAAAAAAATAGCTTATTATTATTTGCAACGGCTTGTGATTTAAAAATTGGACGACAAATTCAAATTCTTTCCTTAAAGGAATTAGAAACTTTTGTACTCAATGAAATTCAATGCCCTGCTTCAACATGTCAGACATGAGGTATATAAGAGTAATTAAGTTTAACTTCGAATTTTGTTCTTTCTTTTTTGATGGATTGGTTGATATTCTAAATTCAAGTTTTTTGGGAGGCGAATTACCTTGACTTTGTCTATTTGAGAGGAGATAAAATTGTAAATTATAAATGATTTTTATTGATTAGTATAATGGGGTTGTAGGAATGGAGTTGTTGAAATGTAAAGTCAAAGAATTCAATTAGTTTTATATTAAAATTGTGGTAGATTTATTTTCTAATTGTCTTTATTGTGTTTGACTTTTGCAAATAATCTTATGTTTTAGGATTTGATTGTGTCTAATTGTTTACACCATCAATACCTTGTGACACACTTCATGATCCCCCACCGTTATGAAAGAGACTTCAAGAAGTTTTAAAATTGATATTTACATGGATTGTAGAAATTTGTTAGCATTAATCCATAGTTGAAATTATATTGAAAATAGAGATTAGATTGCATGAGAGTAAAATTCAAACACATAATATAAGATATCGATAAATAAAATACAAATTCTAAATTAGACTAAATGCTTACCTTTGACAAAGTGACAGATAAATTATATAAACATAACAAACAAATCTAAAATTCTAAAAAAAACAAAAAGTTTTCTTGAACATCTGTTGGTTCAAGAAATGTATGTACATCCTTGAGATGATGAAATGATATATTTCATCTAAATGGATAGATTTCTAATAAGATGAATAAATGGTTAGTATTTGTCTTTGATCACGAGTTTATATTCATTTCTAATTGAGCAAACATGGAATAGAGAAAGCTATTATTCTCTAGTTAAATTATTTAATTGATGAATTATTATTACTATAGTTATTTAATTATTTTCATTAGTTAGTTAATCACATTGTTTGACAAGTTCACTGATTTGATGTATTTATCACTTATTTGAACCAATAAGTTAATTGATTTGATAGAGTTCATTAGATTGACGAGTTGATTTATCTTATTTTAAAATTGAATTGTTTGTGATAGTGGATTTATATTAATGTTTATAAAAATGTTATCTATTCAGATTATTTAATAAAGAATATTTAATAAATTTGACTTTGATCATTTGAATTTATTAAGATGAGATTACTTATTTTAATGAGTGAATGTTGTTAGGTGTCATTATAGAGTTGATATGGATAATGGGTGTATGCAATATTTTACTATTTATAATTTTTTTAAAGAAACAAGGAGATTTTAAACAAATTAGATATATGCAATTGGAAATATAATATGAGTGATATCATATGTCAAGTACTAAAGATTTAAATTTAATCAACTGACAATATTATTGATGCAAGATGAATGATATATCTTGTAGCTAATGTGAATATTGATTCAAATTAAATTTGAAGGATCTTTCTATCCTTACATATTTAGAATGGGATTGAAATTGACAATAAAATGCCCCCTAAGTGAATCTATAACATTTTTTAGGGCAAGAAAGTTGACGTTGGTCTCTGGTCTGTTGCATGCTCTTTGCTCATGATCCAATTTGCTTGGGTGCTTCGTGCCTCTCTTTGCTAGTTGTAGGTAGCTGCTCGTCGGTTGTAGATTCAGGGTGTGGGAGTGCTATGCCTCCTACCGTTGTTGTTGGTTCTGGGTCGGCTTCTACTATGCCTTCTGGGGGTAGATTTGCCTCTTATGCCAATGTGGTTGCATTTGAGGCAAGTCTTCATGGTGATCAAGTTGTTCAATCCTGGCCTTCCTGTCCCCATGAAGTTTCCCTAATATGTGTTTCAAACCCTATAAGGGTATTCTTGGACTCTGAAACAGTCGATAATATTTTAGGTATGGCAGATGAGCTCTCTTCTTTTGTTGCTATCTTTAGATTTCGGGGTTTCTGGCCCTCTCTTTCTAATCTTCATGCTTGGATTTCTAAGCATTGGGAGCCTATTTTAGATAGTGAGGTCCACATCTTTCTGGTGGCTAAAGGTTTTTTCATAGTAAAGTTTAATTCTGTTAAAGATAGGAAGACTATTTTGTGCAATAACAGTTTTTCATGGGAGGACAGATTTCCTCTTATGGTCAAACCATAGCATATGGATTTTGATCTGCTAAATAAATCCTTTAACAAAGTTCCCATCTGGGTCTGGATACTAAATCTCTCGATGCATCTCTGGCTAGATTTATTTTATGAAGCTATTGGGGCTGCCATTGGTATTTTTTATATGTGGACTCAAACACTTCAGATATCCTTCATTCGACATATGCTCGATTTCTTATAGAGATGGATATTTCTAAGGGCCTTCCTGAGAAGGTTTTTTTGGATTCTTCAAGGGGCTCTTGGACCCTAATATTGGATTATGAAGGTATCCCTTTTTGCTGTAGAAAATGTCATAAGACTGGTCACATTGCTGCTCACTGTGCTGCTGTGAAGACTAAATCTAGGTGACCACCTTCTTGGTGGTCAGGGGCCTCTTCTGAACACTACATGGTGGTTAAGTCCAGTGATGCACCTCTGGATTCAGTGGTTGTATTCGTGGATGTTTCCTCTACTAATGATCTTTCGGTGCCAGTGTTAGAGGAGGTTCTTATTCCTTCTCCTACCCTAGTACTAGATGTTCCTCCTGGTCCTGTTGGGGGCTAGGACCCTTTACCCTCTCCTGGCCCTACCCATGTCCTTCCTCCTAGTTCTGTGGGGCGCCAGTTGGTAACAGACTCTTCTAGGAAGATTGTTGGTGTTTTAGATTCCCCTAGGCTTCATTGTTCAATTTTATCTGGGGGTTGGATTGCTGAGGTAGCTAAGGTGGAGGATGGTTGGATTGCAGTAAAAAGAAAGAACACAAGACCATTTGCTCCTCCTTTAGAAATGAACCTTCGATTGTGCAAGGGTGGCTCTAAATCAAAGGGAAAATCGTGATATATCAGGCTATGTCCCCTTGCTGGATCTTTACTTTTGGTTAGTGATAGGCTTTCTGTCACCTTGGTTATCCTATGTTCGGGGGGTGACCACTCTTGCTTTTTTTTGTTGTATCTTTGTATTTGAACTTATTGAAAATCTTTAGTCTTGTACAGGGTTTTAGGCACCCTTCAAAATCTATTTATCTTAATCAAAAACATTTTTAGGGAAAAATTCTCATTTTAATCTACCCATTAACGATAGTTTCACAAATGAAAATAGAATTGCACATCTCCATGTGTATTACATACAAGTCAAAAATACAATTTTAATAACCACAACCAATATAAATTATACTTTCATCAAAACTAATGCATGTACAAATATTTGCACCCTTTAGATACATGGATAATAACTAGATACTCTACTTTTGTGATAGATAAAGTAATTGCATAATGTCTCTTACTCATCCAACTCATCACTCCTTTAAACAATGTAAATACATATCAGTTTATATATATGAACAAGTGTAGCAATACATAATGAGTCCATAAGAAGTGAGACAAAAAAAAGAATGATATGACTCTCTAGGAGAGATTAAGAGTAGTGTGATTATGACCAACTAGATATTAAGAACATGCAAGATATTACAAATAATATCTTTGTTCAAATAAACACCTCCCTAAGTAATGCTCAAATGTTAAGAATCCATAAACACTAAAAATGTGAATTATGAAACAACTAGGCCTAATATAGTATTTGTGTACAATAAAATCCTCTTAGAAGTGGATAAAGAGAGAAAACAAAATGGGAACAAACACTCCTAGAGAAAGAGAACAATGAGGATTGTGAATCCTTAAAGATGTCCCATGAATATGTAAACATGAATATATGAAGAATTAGTAAAGTGTGTAGTTATTTAAAAATCCATTAAAAATAAATTATCATTTTTTGTTGGAATCTTGTTGAACCTCCAATGCATATAGATAAAAGACATAAAACATTGCATGAGTAAGATAACTCAAATTCCTCAACCATGGAATGAAGGAAGGAACACTTTGTAAATTTGAAGATACAATTAGTACGATAGTGGAGAAGTATAAAATACTATAAAAGTAACATATCTAGTGCACTACTTAATGTGCATGGTGTTCTACATAATGATGAAAATTTTATGAAAATTTCTTAATTAAAATGTCGAAGGTTATTTCAAAGGAATAAATTATAGAAACCATGACCTAATGTGTGTGTGTGTGTGTTTGTAAAAGATAAAAAATCTCGATGAATCTTTCATTATACACACACACATTTTTATTAGAAAATCTAAGAAAATTAGAAGAAACTTTATTATTCACCATGGTGAATCCTTCCATTTAAATAAATAGAATTCCTATAGAAAAGAATTTTCCTAAAGGTGGAAATCATTAATGGGTTTAAGGGGAATACTCTATAATATTTAGTTGCTATCATTAATTTAAAATTTAATCTTATAACTCTAATTGTATTTTATAAGATAAATGTGCCTATATTTTATAATTCTAAGAGTGCCATAATCTCTTCGAGGCCAATTATTTATGTTGAGATCAACAATCCAAAGAAATTTAAGTTCCACAAGCACTACAAATCGAACATGCCCATTTTTACCTCATGAAATACAATCACAATCATTATACTACATTTTATATTGATGGTGGTAACTAAAGTTTGGTGAGATTGTGTTAAAGAAAGTAATAATTATGATATAATATTCATAAATTAATTTAGATTTCTACAACTTAAAAAAATTAGTTGAATCTATTTGATCATGAATTGAATATTGTTGCAAAATTTAAGGTAATTTTTTTAATAACATAAACTAATTTAATAATGCTACAATTTTTTATTGTAAAATGATGGCCATCTAGGTTGCTTTAGATATTGAATTATTAGACAAACTTGATTCCCAAACTTTACTATTAGCCAATTGTTGAATTTTAACTAAACAATATTGATAATAATACTTCATTACTCCACTAAAACTAAATATCACCAGCATAGCATAATCAAGTGAAGACACCCCCACAATGTAGTAATGATGGAGGTGTATTAGTAGATTGACAAAAGTGTTAGAAAAAAGTGTGCAAGAGATAATTAAATGCATCATTATGTCTAATATGATGTACAATTAATTGAAAAAGGTTATGTGAAACCTGGGGAATGTACATGAAGTGAGAATAATGAGGACTCATTATTGTCTTGGATGAACACTTGCTTGATAAAGTTGCAAAGAAAAAATTGAGGCACTACATAGCCCCTATTAGCACTATAAAACACAATGTGGATACAAAAGTGACACAACAAATGGGACAAATTCTCCCCCAAGGAAAAAAAAATTGATACACACTCCATTTTAGTGCATTTGTAAATAAATGAGCTTATGTAGAGTTCTTATAATGTATCCTGATAAAAGGATGGTTAAATAGTGTATACCATGAGGTGATCACAAGAATACATGATGTAAAAAATGTTACAAAAATAAGTACTTAGAATTTCTTTATTAACTCATCATGGATTATTCAACTTATTTTGGCACACACAAATGGTCTTTTAAATTTCTCTATTTCCATGTGGTAGAAATAATTAGTGCTTGATGTTAAACCATGAAATTTAAATTAACAACTTTTTTAAAAGATAAAGGTAAGTAGATAGTTGTCTACTACACCTTCAAATGTTTATAGAGTACTCATATTGTATTTGATTATTTTATTAAGTTGGGGATAAGTGTAAGAGGTTCTATTTTTCTCAATTGCTAGGTACTTTGAATGAATTAGGGTTAGTCTTCTTATACATCCTCTTAAGGGAAATTAAATGTTTTAACTTTCAAGTTAAAGAAAAATAACTAGATGGAGGGAAAACAAACGTGCCCATTTTTTAATAAATTTTAAAATTTAAGGGCTAATGTTTACAAGGATGGAAGCGATCCAATCACTCTTACAATTATGAATTTAATCCAAGATAGAAGGAAAAAAATTGTATAAGAAAACTTGTTTTAAGTCATAAATACATATAAGATTAAATGGAACTCTAATAATAGTCTAACTCATTATTAAAAATATGTTATTTAAACATTAGTTATTATATAAAAAACAACCTAACCAAACAATCAAATTAAGAAATTAATTTTGAAAAAATTATGTTTTTCACCTTACAAATTTAATTTACTTGACTATGAATAAAAGAAAAAATTCATAACCAAATATTTATATTCACAAAATATAGAACCTTCAAATTTTAGACAACAATTATTCTTCATATAAATTGATAGAAACAACAACCATATCAAAGAATCAAATACTTTTATATAAATATAAATCATACAATTATATGCATCATTCTCCATATAATTCAATTGATTAATATATAAATAAAATATAAACCATAAATTTTAAACTACAACTTATTTTTATCTATAATATTTTTCTTTAAAACAATTTACAAATAAGATAATTCTTTAACTACAAAACATATATACTATAATATTTTGTTTTTTTAATAAACCTACAAATATTCTAAAGATTAATATATATTTTTCTATCATAAATAAAAATTGTTAGCCACAACTCAATTGGAAAGCCATTGAAAGTTATGTTCTCCAAGTTGGACAATTCACACTTAACTTGTTTTTGTGGGGGACTTTATTAAATGGGTATTGGCACTTGCGAAAAAGATTTTAAAAAATCAAAATATTGGTTGTGGGTTAGATTTAGCATGTTTTTCTGGGGGACTTTATTAAATGAGTATTGGCACTTGTGAAAAAAAAAATCAGTGTATTGCTTGTGTGTTAGACTTAGCATATTTTTTGGGGGGGACTTTATTAAATGGGTGTTAGCACTTGTGAAAAATTAAAAAAATTGAGTGTGTTGGTTGTGGGTTAGACTTAGCATGGGTTAATTGCCTTGGACAAATGTGGTCTCCAACTTTGTTTTACACCTTTGTCAAATAAAAACAAATGAGATTTGGTGTCTACTATTTGGTGAGATTGGTGCCATTTTAACCCACAATAGTTGAATTGCCATTTACACCTAAGCAAATGTTTGCCCCTTAAAAGTCCTTCCAATTACATACACCTTCACACATTTTAGATTTCCTCAAAACTTATGGAATTTGGACTGTTTTAGTTACTTTGAGATCTGATCCTTAGTAGGACAAAGGCCTTATGTGGTTGAAATTGTTTTGGTTTTTCAACTATTTGGCAATTACAAATTAGATGATCATACTCATGCCAAACTCTTTTAATGGAATGTAAATTATTTATAGTTGATATATTTAATTCAATCACTATTTATAATTTGAAGTCAAAATTTAGATTTGATATTTGACTTAATTCTAATTTCACATATTTGGATACATCTATATCTTTTAGAAGGTCATTATGAGATGCAAATGAGATCTATTGAATTCAACAATCAATGTAATATATTTCTGATTATAATTATTTGAAAGAATTTATTATTGAATTCAAAGTAGAATTCCTTTTAAAGTACAAAAGTTTATATACTAATATTTGATAAACAAATTGATATTATTATAGAATGTACATATTTGAACACAATCTAATTTATTTATAGAATGTCCATTTTAATACTTCTTGATTCAATTAAATCTTATTTCTATATTAAAAAGTCTACATATATAAATCCTCTTTTTAAAGTAAATATTATATAAGGCTCTCTTAACTTTTGAGCTTATAAGCTATTCTTTTTCACTATTTGATGAAAAGAACTTGTCTAGAAGGTGTCCATAAGTTCTAGATAGAATAAAATATTATTATTTTATTTCTTTTCAGACTTATAGAAATACAATGTAGAAGATTTCTTTCTACCATTAATCATCTAGCTTATGAGAAATTCATGTCAAAATTGAATAGAAACCCACTATATTTATCAAATTTCAAAAATTAATCAACAATAAGAAGATAGCATGACCAACAAATGTGATCTGCACGTTTTGTAAACATTATTCACCTTGACTATGTTACATTTGAAAATCATTTTCGACAAAAAAAGTCTGGAATTGAGAATTAAGTTTGTTCCAACTTCCTCCTACTCACGCTGATTGCGGTATCTCTGCAAGTAGTCCTCGCCAATCACAACACTGACAAGGAATACTGATAAATATGACTCGATTACATTGTTTGACAGCATATCTAAACCTCTACAACATTTTTGCCCTCATATTTTCCCATATTATACTCTTTTCTTTGTCTTACTCTCTGTCGCCATTGCAAGTAACATCTCAATGACATTAACATCAAGAAAGCAACGTTTTGGGTTTTAATTTCCTCTTACTGGTATAAGTTACTTTAATGGTTATTTATTTGTTTTTAGTGCATGGACGGTAAGAGATTTGTAAATGGTAAATGATTGTCCCAGTGTAATTCGTAAGATACATAGTTTCTGATGGACTGTCACTATTAATTGAACAGGTGTTTAGGTATTTGCTGTGGAATTGCAGCAGTTGTTATTGATGTTGTTTCATTGATATATATATTTCTTTTCACCAGCTGTAAATGACTATAACAGCTCGTTTCTGACCCTTTTCTGTGCTATGTTATAATGATGGACTGTCACTGTGTTTATAGCCTGTGAAACTACAGTCTTGGGTTGTCATTGGTGGTTATTTGTAACTGTCCTACTCTGTTATCTTTTGACCGCTGATTATAAGGTGGACAAAATAGTTAGAAACTCAACAAATTCTATGGTGTTATCTACAAGACCACTTGAAGCACTAATGTGATAACTAAGATAATGGTGGTTCTACAACTTGGTTTCAAAACTATGTATAAGTTGTGGAGAAATATCATCTTAATCACTGTATGAATTAAAAAGTCTCAATGATGAATAGTTAATAAGGTATAAAATTTAGTAAAGATATTGTAAATGAGTTAGTAAGTTAAATGAGCTTAATCTTGGAGGAAATTCTATTGTTAAGCTTGCTTCGGTCAAAGTAGTACAAGGATGAGGGGCATCTCAAAAAGTTTCATTGCTTTACTCGTATGAACATTACATAGATAAATGAATACTAAGTGGATCATTAATGCTAAATAGGACACTCACTTATATGAGAGACTAAATCATATGAATAAACTATTACACATGAAGTATGCATCTTTAAGTTTGAGTTGAAATTTGCGCACTTGAGTTTTGGTATATCTTTCATATTGTCAAACAATATCAATAAATCAGATAAAGGGGAATTATAAGGAATTGCCTATTTGAAAACACTTGTTGAAGGTTTGGAAAATGGGATGTGTCAGTTGAACACAATCTTGGTGGGAACACCATGGTTAAGTGCATTAGAGTTGGAGAAGTATTAGGGTGGGTGATCTCCTGAGAAGTTCCAATGATCCACCCTTATGAGTATCGCCTATATATAATGAATGCCAAGTGGAGCTTTCATTTTCATGCGAGATGGGTTCATGCAAGACAAACTCATGAAACTTGAAATAATAAGTTTGACTAACAACCACAAAATTGAATCCTAATATAAATATCATAAATTGACCCAAACTTTTGAACCAAATTGTGTCGCACCCTATTTATAAGGAGCTAAAAAGTGGTAATGTGAAAAAAAATGTATTTAGGTCATTTGTGCTAAATGAAAATCTTTGTTGACTTTTTGCTCGATTGGGTGTTAGTACATACATAAATTTCATAGGTCAGATAGAGAATAACCAATCCAAAATTGGGCATATGTTTTTGGTAGACTCATAAAAAGAAAAAATGACCCATCATGGGTTATTTTCATGTGCAATGCCTTAAAAAATCCTTTGTGATTTATTGCTAGATAATGAATATCAGGGTCACTGCAAGAAGTTGGGTCTCACTTTTGGCCAAAAAGTGGAAGTGTTTTTCCTGTTTTTAAATTTTTTTGTCAATTGATGTCAAAATTTGAGTTATTTAGAGATTGAATATTAAAAAACTCCAAAAATAAAAATTTTAGTGTTCGAAATCTAGTTTTTGAATATGTAATTTATTTGTGCACCCATATGATAGATTATTTTTTTGGTATGGATCTTTAAAAACCACTTTTTCAAAATGCCTATTTCAGGACCATACCATGCTCGTGTACGGACACCATAATTTGACACAAATAAATGAATTTTTGCAAATCCTTTTAAATGGAGTTACCTAATACACCTACGATTGATGACAATATTTTTTCTTAATTTTTTATTGAATAATTTTTTTATTATTAATTATTAATTGGCTATAAAGGTAAATTTTAAAACCTCTCGTGTATGGACCACATAATTTGATCAAAATCTCACTTTTTTCAATTTTTTTTTTTTACATCAAAAGAATTGTATGTAGATTGATGACATATAAATTAATTTAAGAAAAATTATAAAATAAAAAAGTTATTAAAGTTTTAGTGAATGTCACTTTTTAACGTTTAGGAGATAGTTTTGATTAATAAATAATGAAAAAATAGAAAATAAACTAATAACACTATAAAATTTACATTTTTGAAATCAGAACAGCAAGACCTATAATGGGTTTTTCTCTCGTCAAAAAATTCAATAGGAATGACTATAAAAAAATTATGACAATATCAAAAATTGTCGATTAAATGCTTTAGAAAAAAAGAGGAGTACAAAGGCATAGCTTGGTGGGACCAAGCCTATGCCATGCCTTTCCCCAAGGCAAAACCCCATGCAAAAGTCGAGAGCCATGCCAAATTCCCACTCATGTTTCACGAATCGGGCAGCCGATTTGTAATTCAAAAATCAGGTGCCCAATTTCTTTAAACCGTTATACCGACTTTTTTAAAATCGAGCACCCGATTTTTTAAAAATCGGGTACCCAATTTTTTAAAAATCGGGTACCCAATTTGTAAACAGGTACCCAAGTTTTAAAAAATCGGGTACCCATTTCTGATGTACCTGTTGGGTCCCAAAAGCTACCCCACCGACCCAATTTCAATGATTGAAATGATTGAACAACAGTTTCGACCTGCAACACTGAATTTCGTCACGCTTATTCTATTTTCTTGTCCTCTTATATAATTTGCAGGCTACTGATTCAAATTCAAAACTAGTGCAAACATGGGATCAAAACAACGAAGAAAGAAGAAAGCAAGAGTTCTGACAGATGAGGAGATTGCAGCAAATAAAGAGAATGAAGCACAACATCAACGAGAGAGAAGACAGAGAATTAGAGACTTGAACAATGTTTCAAAGGAGAAAGACATTGAAGATACCACAATGGATGAAGAAGTCAAAGAAGAGAACCCAATACAAGAAAATTTAGGTGCACATTCTAATTATGCATTCAATAAAGGTGTGTCTCCAAACCCTCGAATTTTCTCTCGTGATGAAATTGGTGATTTTTTAGAAGCAGGTTACAATTTAAACGATTTAGATTTTCTTCATGAGAAGCAATTATCAAACGATCGTGCACAAAACACTCCAATTGAAATGCCTACCCCAAAAGAAATGCCAAGAAAATTTGAAAATGATATTCAAATCCCATATTTGACAGCATATATAAACCTCTACAACATTTTTGCCCTGATATTTTCCCATATTATACTCTTTTCTTTGTCTTACTCTCTGTCGCCATTGCAAGTAACATCTATATGACATTAACATCAAGAAAGCAACGTTTTGGGTTTTAATTTCCTCTTATTGGTATAAGTTACTTTAATGGTTATTTATTTGTTTTTAGTGCATGGACGGTAAGAGATTTGTACATGGTAAATGATTGTCCCACTATAATTACGTAAGATACATAGTTTCTGATGGACTGTCACTATTAATTGAAAGGTGTTTATTTACTGTGGAATTGCAGCAGTTGTTATTGATGTTGTTTCATTGATATATTGGTGGTTATTTGTAACTGTCCTACTCTGTTATCTTTTGACCGCTGATTATAAGGTGGACAAAATAGTTAGAAACTCAACAAATTCTATGGTGTTATCTACAAGACCACTTGAAGCACTAATGTGATAACTAAGATAATGGTGGTTCTACAACTTGGTTTCAAAACTATGTATAAGTTGTGGAGAAATATCATCTTAATCACTGTATGAATTAAAAAGTCTCAATGATGAATAGTTAATAAGGTATAAAATTTAGTAAAGATATTGTAAATGAGTTAGTAAGTTAAATGAGCTTAATCTTGGAGGAAATTCTATTGTTAAGCTTGCTTCGGTCAAAGTAGTACAAGGATGAGGGGCATCTCAAAAAGTTTCATTGCTTTACTCATATGAACATCACATAGATAAATGAATACTAAGTGGAACATTAATGCTAAATAGGACACTTAGTTATATGAGAGACTAAATCATATGAATAAACTATTACTCATGAAGTATGCATCTTTAAGTTTGAGTTGAAATTTGCGCACTTGAGTTTTGGTATATCTTTCATATTGTCAAACAATATCAATAAATCAGATAAAGGGGAATTATAAGGAATTGCCTATTTGAAAACACTTGTTGAAGGTTTGGAAAATGGGATATGTGTTAGTTGAACACAATCTTGGTGGGAACACCATGGTTAAGTGCATTAGAGTTGGAGTAGTATTAGGGTGGGTGATCTCTTGGGAAGTTCCAATGATCCACCCTTATGAGTATCGCCTATATATAATGAATGCCAAGTGGAGCTTTCATTTTCATGCGAGATGGGTTCATGCAAGACAAACTCATGAAACTTGAAATAATAAGTTTGACTAACAACCACAAAATTGAATCCTAATATAAATATCATAAATTGACCCAAACTTTTGAACCAAATTGTGTCACACCCTATTTATGAGGAGCTAAAAAGTGGTAATGTGAAAAAAAATGTATTTAGGTCATTTGTGCTAAATGAAAATCTTTGTTGACTTTTTGCTTGGTTGGGTGTTAGTACATACATAAATTTCATAGGTCAGATAGAGAATAACCAATCCAAAATTGGGCATATGTTTTTGGTAGACTCATAAAAAGAAAAAATTGACCCATCATGGGTTATTTTCATGTGCAATGCCTTAAAAAATCCTTTGTGATTTATTGCTAGATAATGAATATCATACGTACAAAAAAAATGACAAGTCTTTTAATTGCAAGAATTTTCCAACCAAAATGTGATACATGTATGTATTTTTGTTTCTTTTTAGGTTTTCACATTATAAATTAAGTTTTTTAATTTGATACATGTATGTATTTTTGTTTCTTTTTAGGTTTTCACATTATAAATTAAGTTTTTTAACTTGAATTATAATCAATAGATTGAATTTTGTTAATTTAATTTTTTAGAAATTCAATTGAGTAAATTATTGTTGATAATCCAAGCCTTGCACCTGTAAAATCTTCACCACCAACCCCCCCCCCGCCCCCCCCCCCCCCCCCCCCCCCCAATCACAATATTTGATTGAGAAAATAAAATGAATTGAGAAACATTTATGAGCTATACCATAGGCACCTTCATTTATCCTCAAAGACACCCAAATTAGAATGAATAATTCCTAATGTTCTTTATAGGGAGGTGGATGAGCGTTCTAAGATTCAACTTCAAATCAACTTTTTAAACATGAATGAAAAATACATCAGTTTATGTCAAATGTGGCTATCTATGAACATTATAAACATTATGAATTGTGTATCAACATAAAAAGTCAGAAAGCTCATAGAAGAGTCATAGCACAATGTCTTTCACGAGTGGAAAACCCTCCTAGGGATGAAAATCACTCGTGAAATGCCCCACTGACTTAATTAAAATATGTACAGTTTATGAAGTCTCATTGGCTAATATATATCTCATTGATAAATGAAAGTACCTCACTAAGAAATAAGAGTATGTCATTTACAATTAAAAGCACCCCACAGAAAAAAAAGAACATTACAAATCCCAACGGTGGCAAATTGGTTTACTAATAATGGTGTCCAATTTGACCAAAAAATGACCTGGCAACCAGGAAAGAGTTTTTCAGAAAATGTTAAGAGTCTGATCAAGCTGGATAAGATCCAAGGGAGTATGGAGGAGATCAAACTACTATTATGAACAGGAAAGTCTTACGAGGAAAGGGTACTACTCATAAAGGCTGCATTGGTAAATGCAAGAAGTGGGAATTATTACATTTTATTCGGCACGCTTCAAGGGTCTTTTGTTGCATTCGTAATCTGAGCAAAGACAAGAACTATTTCTTCAACTTCCCTCAAAAACATAGAGAACCCTATTAGGTGGTGAGGTTTCAGAGAGCTATGCATATGAGAATTATGGGAGAGAAAACTACCAAAATGGTGGGAGAAAGGTGCAGAAAAGAACCGGTAGGGAAAATGGAGAAATGGAGAAGTAGGGAGAAAGTTTGGAAGCAGTTGGTTTAGGGTGGGATTTCAAGGTATATCATGAAGTTGCCTGGCTACAACCAAAATGTGACTGACAACATGGTCAATTCGTGGAAGGATGGTAGAGTCAAGGTGAATGGGATAACTTTTCTAATTACGGAGGAGGTGATCTCGACTGTGACTGAGATTCCAATGGTGGGCTTTAAGTTCTTTAGGGATAAAAAGCTTTCGGCCAGTGCTGTGAAGGACTTTGCTGACAATCCTAAGGAGCAGAATGGCCTAAAAAAAAGTGATACGTTTTATGATCCGGAGTCTATAATGAAGATTTGGAGGTATGTTCTATGCATTGTTTGATCATGTTCGCACCCACCATTTTGTTCTTCTGAATCATTTTCGTCATGATAGCAAAGTTTCTTTCCCTTTCTATTTGTTGAATTCTATGAGCAACGCAGTGTCAAGCTTCAAAAAGAAACTCTCTGCTAACCCTGCTCTACATGAGGGGTTGTTACTGCTCATCTATGAGCACTTCAAGGCTCAGACAATTAGTAACATCCCGTCATAGGCTAGGAATGAGGAAATCGATAGCTCTAGCTATTCCTCTGACTCAGATGATATTGGAGGGCTTACCTTCGCAGGTAAAAAATCTTCGCCAAATGTGAAGAAGTCTCCCTCCCCCATCATCCCTAGAAGAATTATCCCTAGAGATCATGGTCAAAAGAAGACTGAGAAGGAGGAACATGACACCTGTGATGAAGAGGAGGTGATGGAGTCTGAAGATGAGGAAAAGGAAAGGCAAGAGGAAAAAATAGATTCCCATGGTGGGAAGAAACGCAAGAGGGTGGGCACAAAGGATGAGAGGTTGCAGCAGGACTTGGACTCTTCCCCGATCCCTCTCTCCCCTATCCATCCCTAGGCCCATCCAAATGTGTAGACTCAGGATAGTTTTGGTGTTGATGTGGGGAGGTGCTGGCCAAAGATAGGAGGAAAGCATGGAGAAATTTTAATGTGAGGACCTCAAAAATGGGTATTTTCAGGGAAGTGATGAACCCCCAGATCCTGGTGGACAATCAGGAGGAACTGCGTCTTGAAGAGCTCATTAACCCTGCGATAGTGGATATCTCTAATAATGCTAGGGAAATTGGGATGAACCTCTTGACCAATTCCTGCAACAACATAGTTGATAATTTTAGGTCAATCAAGTGGCTTTTTCATGAGCTAGAGGTGGTTAAGGAGAAGGTGGTTCAAATGGAAGGAGCCAAGAATCTTAAGGGCCTGGAGAAAGGGATAGATTATGATGATAGGCATAGCCTGGCGGAAAGGAGGATCCATAATCTCAAAAATTATAATCACAATCTGTCAAGCCAGATGATCTCACTGCTCAATTCGATCAATAACAACATTTTATCTTTAACTGAGTGGCTTAAAGATAGAGGCATGCAGGGGGATGTGGAAGGAAAAGACAAGGGTAAAGCCAGATCCGATGAAGACAATACCACTGGTATCACCTTTTCTACTCTGGACCAAGAAGATCTCAGGACTCACCAGCAGGAGAGTAAGGAGAACAAGATGGCACAGGAGGCTGCACAAGTCATGCAAGAGATGGAAACAAAGATCGAGGAGTAGTTCCTATTTTTTCCCTTTTTGGATGGCTTTTCATTCTAGCTTTTGGCTGTTTTGTTTTGTCTTTTTGGTTTGGCCCTTTCTTTGGCCTTTTTTATTTGGCTGGGCCTTGTACTACTTTAGCCTTTAGACTTGTTTCTTTTGTGGCTGGGCTTCTAACGCTTATTTTCAGCTTGATTTGTTTTAACTCTCAGGTTTCAAGATCCCTGTAAAACCTGTTTATCTAATAAAAAACATTACAAATCCAAAATTAAATAGACAAAGTATCATCTCTATTTTAATAGGTATAATTTCTTGAGTATATCATTTTCCATGAGATTTAGGAACATGTATAACCACCAAATGTGAAAAATACTACATGGTTCATCATATAATGATGTATATGGTTTATACCCACATAAATGAACCAAATGCATATCACATTATAAAAGTCTTTACAAAAATGATATATGTAACTTTTACCCACTAAATCAAAAAATTGATTTACTCAACATAAACTCATAAACTAATCCTTACTCCAATAAAAACTAGTATATCCATAGGTCCAAGTTGGTTCTAGTAAAATATTGGAATAAGTAACCATGTGATCCAAGAAGAGAATGAGGTTTCAAAAGGAATTGAATTTATTACACCAATTGTGATAGAAATAAGAGATAAGAAACATGAATTTATGTGACTCTTTCATGTAGTATTCTGATATACTTAGAAATGACTACTAAACTCTTATGAAAAAACTAAGAGATGTATATTAGATAAATAATTACTATAAGGAGTAAAAGAAAAAAAACTATACAGTTCCTTGAAACATATTGAAATTCCTTCATTTCATGATGGTGTGATGTCAAAGATTTGGATGAAATCGAGCCTCCTTTGATGAATTAGATCTACCACTTTGTACACTCAAGACAACTTCATTTTGTTGGACCACCTCATCATCAATTTTCTTATTTTTCTTATCAACATGAAATTATAATGCTTAGCTTTATGAATAGTATGACAACTATATAATCTTAGATTATTCACTAGGTTAAGTGAATGTATTATAATCAAGTTTTATCTTTGAACCTTTAGAAAGAATATTAACGCATTATTATTATGATTATATTGATTAGAAGAGAGAAAATAGTTAGAAGAATAAAGGTTTAACCTATTTAGATGTTTTTTTCAAATGTACTTAAAAATGTTATGAACATACCATCGTTGCTTTTTTATATCAGATCATATGAAACATTCTTAGATTTTCTCTAACTTGTAGATATTTTTGTAACTCGCTAAATTTTTTCTTAACAAATCAAAAGTTGTTTTAAGATTTTTATACTCTTGTACCTTAATGCTAGTTTTGTCTGAATCAATTCTTCAATTTCCTTCTTCTCTTTAAGTTGTCTTCTTAAATGAATAATTGTCTCAACTACATTTTTTTATGTAATTAACCAAACTTGCACCTCTACTTAAATTTTATTTTATTATTTGTAAACTTCCTTTGTAAGTATTTTTATCTCTTTAATTGAAAAAATCAATTCATCATCAAAGTCAATACAATCCTTCAATTCACTAGATATGTCATGTTCTTAACTTACACTAAGAAGGTATGCAGTGACTAATAAAGTAAGTATTTTGCACTCATTAGATAGGGATGCTAGCCCAAAGGGTTTCTATATTGTGAGCATGAAGCATCATCATAATGTGGGGGCCAAAGATCCCCAAGTTCTCATATGTATGAGAATACAAATATGAGGAAAGTATTATGAGAATATTCTTTTAGGATCACAATTAATTTTTTCAACCAACTTTGTAAATTACCTCAAAAGGATTGATAAATAATTTATAGTGTGATCTAAAAATATTATATTATAACTTTATCTTTCATGGATTTAAAAAATAAGTGGATGACTATTTCTTTGGTGGATTAGTCCATATTGGGTGAACCGCGTGTTGACCCTATAAGTCTCTTTGGCACAAAGGTTGAAAGAAGTAGAATATAATATCATTAGTGGACAAATTATATGATTGGAAAAATGTGTGAAAACCAATTGAAGGAATGAGAAGAAGGAAGTCAATGATTAGTAATCAAGGAATACACCAACATACACTTTGGCACACCCATGTCGACACACGAAATTAGGAATGAATAATAGTTGATTTGAGTCATCAATGATGTGATAGGAGGTAAGAGTGAAATAGTGGAAGAAGGAAAGGACAAAGGCCACCACTGGTTCATAGAAGGACTAGCATGGCTACTAGTCTAGACCCTAGGCATAGGGATTATGGGTCCCTTGTGAACGAAGAAGATATGGGATTCAAAATTTGAATTTGAGAATGAGCGAGATAATCTTGTCATGGGTAACTATTCCCTAACATTGAAGAAGGGATGTAAAAAACTAAATCAAACTTGGTTGTTATTGTTGAAGGTGGTTGCAATTGTGATGAGAGAAGAGAGTAGAGAACAAAAATTGTTGCAAGAAGAAAACCAGCAGACAAAGTAGGTGCAAAGGAGAAAGAGACAGCAACATACTGATGTCAACAACTAAGGGAGATGTGAGAATAAAGATCTTGCCAAAAAAATAGGAAGATTAGTTCATCTTCAAGGATACAAAGTGAAGATCTACATGACAAGCCAGTGCCACATTTGAGGTCTAAACACATAGTATGTGTTCTTACCATTACATCCATTTTTAGCTCTTAATAGGGAAAACTCCATTAGTAAGGTTATTTTAAACTCCTCTAACAAGGTGTCTCTTAGAAGGAGATTTGTAAATCCTCTAACAAGATAGTTTTCACAAGCTTTGGTAGCCTTAACAGGTTACAAGAATTCCTAATAGGACACATTTACAAAAGAAACACTTGTAGCTCTTAACAAGGCACCCCTTTACATGCATTATAAGGGCTAGCAGGTATATTATCCCCATCATAGTTTTCACCCTCTAACCAAGGGTTTCCACACATACAAATATATGTGTCAAACTTGATGAATGCTTTTGTGTGTGAACTTACTTACTTTTATCTTATTGCTTTTATACTGATTTTAGCTATCAAGTTGCTTATGATAAGTTTAGTTAAAGTAGTATGAAGAACAATCGATTTTAAAGAAGGTATTGATTCACCCTCCCTCTCAGTACCAATTGGGACTGAAAATTGGTATCAAAGTGAAGATGCTTCTAGAAAAAAATTTAACAAGTTGATGCAAGATCTAATGGTGTCACTTAGAAGACAATTGGAGGAAGCCCTAGACACCATTGAAGACCTGAAGGACAAGTTGAGAAAGTCCTTAGCTAAAAGGAAGAATTTGATGCAAAAGATCAATGAAAGCCAAGAATTCATTGAACATGAGTACAATGGTTCTAAGGAGTTAGAAGAAGCCAATTATGACGTAATGGCTAAAATAGAGAAGCTGAAGGAAACTACTACTTAGTTGAGAAAGGAAAAAGATGAGCTAATCAAAGAGGTTGCTAATGCTCGAGTTGAACCAGATGTTGTCATCATAGAAAGAGCTAAAGCCATAGCAGTAGAAAGAAGAAAAGATGAGTTTAAGAGTGAGGAGAGAAACCATCCCAATATGGATCAGTTCATGGAACTAACTAAGAAAGTGCTCAAGCTCAGTAAAGAGCTCAGAAGCAAAAATGAATGAAATGAAAAGATGAGGAGAATCAATGAGATCTCTTAGAAAATTGATGAGCAACCAAAAGATCAAAGAAGAAACAAGATCCAACCATCCTTGGTTACCAAGGTGACAACAAAACTGTGGAGGGAAAGATCTTTGGAGAGAAGAACCTAAACAACAACACATTAGGAAGTTCATCTTCAAAAGGTAAGGGTATTGCTAAACCTACCTATAATTTATATGGAAAGAAAGGACACACACAGGTGTATGTTGGTTTAAATAGATTAAATCTATTTTGTAATATAAATATGAAGGGTATTGCAACATCTGCCATCTCTACAACAATACTACACAACAATGTATTTCTCATTTTAATGAGAATAGAGTAGATGGACATTGATATTATTGCAACAAGTATGGGAGTAGAGCTAAAGAATGTAGAATAAGAGTTAGAGACAATCAAAGGTATCCCAAGAAAAGGAGTCCTACTAAAAGGGATAGGTTTCCCACACTGGTCTACATGACATGTGGAAACGAAGGTCATCCAAAAACTTAATGCAAGCTAAGGATGAATTGAAGGAACATTACCGAACCATGGAAAGGTATAATAATGAACTAATATATTTGCCACAAGATTAGTCATCTTGCAAGGGACTAAAAATGCAGTAGAAGATAAGGTAGTAAGTTCCTATTTAGAAAAGAGAATAGACCATGGAACAACTGGAAAATGACTTTATCACTAATTTGACAAAGAAGAATGAAGTGGATGAAGAAAAGAAAAATGATATTGTGAACTCATTGGTTAGTGGCAAGACCTCACAAACTTACTGCTCTCACAACTCTTAGATGGGTTAGAAGATAAAACAAAAATAATTTTAAATTGGTCCCCTATTCTAAACTAGTAGACATGCAAATGTGGAGAGGAAATGAAAACACTAAGAAAAACCATAACCTGTTGATGGAAGATCAAGAAGAGGGAAAGTAAGTGTTGTAGAATGATCCAAATCATTAATGAAATGTTTCCTTTAGTTGGTAAGATCTCTTTGCTAACTATTGTAAACCTAACAGTCATTATAATTTCATGATATAAATATGAGGATCAAGAGTCATTTGATACTTTGCATAATGAAATCACAAATAATTTTGAAACAAAAAAAAAAATTGAAGTAATCAATAAGGTGAACATGATCGACAATTGACAGAGTAGTCATCCATAATATCATGCGATCATAGTAAAGGGCAAGGATGTGGAAGATGAAACTATACTATCATTGCTTCATGATGATGTTCTGCATACATAATATATGAGTTGTTGACATATTAGTCAAGTTTGTTATTAGTGACACACACTTATTCAGATTCTATATAGCTACCGAGCTCATTGAAAAATTTATAGCATTTGCCATGTAATTTAGCAGCCACCAAGTTCCACAGTTGCTACCGAGTCCTTTGGACTAATTCCAGTGGTTATTGAGCAGATTCAGTCAGTGTGAAGTCTAGTAGTTTAAACCGTACATTTTAGTATACACTAAGTTTATCAGTGGTTACCAATATTTGCAGTGTATATCGAGTTCGCAGTTCATGTGATATGAAGCCAATGTTAACTAAGCTACTTTATGCTAACCAAGTGATTCAGTGTTTGCTGAGTTACACAATATCTATGAGTCACTAGTGCAGACAAAGTTCAAGACTACTTGAAAGTGATCAGTATGGACCAAGCTTCTATGTCTACCAAGTGCATGACGATGCTGAGCATTAACAATGGATGCCATGTATTAGAACCTCACCAAGTCAGTCTTCAAAACTCGAGTATCTTCATGTGGGCTGACTTTGTAATATTTTTGTTAACTTGTATCATGGCTGACTTTGTAATTTGTATATTTGGATTGATATATATATATATATATAGATATATGCGAATATGAAATATGCATGTGAATGTGGATGTGAAGAGTTCAAGTTATGAATGTAGTAGATAAAGAATTGGAAAGGCCATAACAGTATAAGGAGAAACAAAGACATATCTATCACAGAAAGGTGATCAATACACTAAGGAATCTCTATCAACAAACTCAATTGCAAATCAGAGATCTACTACTTCATCCTAATAGGTGAATCAGTCAAAATCCTTTAGCAAGGTAGACCTAATAGTCTTTCATAAATCTCTTTACCGAGTGCATACTGCATTATATGTTTGTAAATCCTCTCACAAGGTGGACCTAGCAGTCCTAATTGCTCCTAATAGGGCAGATCATCAGAAGTGATCAATGTAAGCCTTAATAGGCCAACTTTATGTTGCAGTACTAAAGTTTGTGGGTATCATCCCCACCCCAGTTTTACTTTCTATTTGCAAGGTTTTTGGGTCACCAAATATTTGTGTTCAAGTGTTATGGATGCTTTCATGTTTTCAGTTTCTCATGCATGCAATTAGATCAGATGTGGTGAATCAAGTTCTAATTGGATTATTTGATTAAAATTGTTAAAGTTTTAGAAGTTACTAATTCACCCCTCCCCTCTTAGTAACTTAGCACAGTCTTGAATATTTCCAACAATTGGTATCAGAGCTTAGTGGTTCTTAAGAGAAAGTTTAACATCTTCAGCAAAGATCAAGGATATGGAGATATTCGGACTTGACAAAGCTATTGACAATGAAAAGTTGGATCTAGAAATGGTCATTGCCTAGCTCAAGAAAGCTAAGGAGCAACTTTCCCAATCCTTAAAAAGAAGAAAGGAACTTGCAAATAAAATGAATGATCATCTTTACAATGAAGAAAGAATTGAAGACTTTCACCCTTCAAGTAGCTTAGATGAAGCAAATGATGCAATCAAGGAACTCCTAAAGAAGAATGGTTCCCCACAAGAAGAAGTAAGAAAGCTGAAAAGAGAACAAGAAATTCAGTCAGTAAGGTTATGTGAAGTCTTGGAACAAAGAAACAAGATAAAAGAAGAGATGGATGGAGAAAAAAATGAAATCCAGAACCAATCCCTTCAACAAGCAGACCTTATTGATTAGCTCTTCGATACAAATGAGGAAATCATGAGCCTAAGATTTGAAAATGAAAGAATGAGGAATGATCTAAATTCTGAAAGGCAAATCAATGAAAGAATAAAAAATGATCTGAAATCTAAAAAATAAATCAATGAAAGATTGAGGAATGATCTAAACTCTAAGAAGCAAATCAATAAGAGAATGATGAAATCTCAAGCAGACATGGATCAACTGAATGAGCAAAACCACTATAGGCAAAAATGAAAAGTAGGAATTGGATACAAAGAAGAAGGTGAATCCTCCAAACAAGGCGCTTAGAAGAATCAAAGACCTACTTGCAATCATTTTGGTAAGATAGATCATACATCAAACAAATGTTAGAGCAATGGAAAAGAAGAATTCAATGGAAAATGCTACAATTGCAATCAACATGGTCATAGGGCTAATGAATGCAAAGAGAAACCAAGATTTGAACGCAACTATAATAAATGTAAGAAACATGGACACAAGGCATTAGAATACACAAAAAAGACATTGAATCCTGTAGAGCAAATTATGAAAGAAATATTTGGTTGGGACTATAATACTTGGTGTAGATGTCATTACTGTGGAGAATTTGGATACATTGGTATGAATTGTGTTAAACATCATACGAGGAAAATAGATACCACTAAAAGATGTTTCATTTGTACAAAACTTGGTCATCTTGCCAAGAATTATATGAATACTAGTAGAATTCAAGATGAGAAGAAGGCAAAGGTTGATAACATTCGAAAGAAAATGAGATAGCAATGGATTCCTAAGTCTATCAAGGATACTAGTCTGAGCAATGATGATCAAGTCACTCAAGAATTGGGTGACTCTACCATTTCCAATTAAGTTCTCAAGGAAGAACTAGAACCAAGCCATCAAAGAAGACATCTGAATCAGTTCCAGTTGAAATGTGACAAAGATCCAAATCTGTATACAAGATACAAAGGGATCACTGAGCAAGATCACTATTAATTATTATCGAGTTACCTTCTTTAACGAGTAAGTTCGGGTCATAGACTCTATCGAGCAAGGCCAGGAGTAACAAAGGCAATTATGGTTACTGAATCGTAAAGATGTCAGTGAGTAATCAATGCTATGTAGTGGATGATAGTTTGTCAACACATCTACTTTTGTATCATGCATTAATGGAAAAATTTTATTAAAAGGCATGGAATTGAATTCATTTCTTACTGCGAACTTTCAAGTACTATTGTGAAGAGCTATTTTCAATGCGATGAAAGTGACTTGAGTGAATTTCTTGCAAAATTTTTTCAAATTTCTCTCAAGCTACTAAGAAATAATGGCATCCAACAACAGCAAGGTCAAAAGAGGGTTTGACATGTTGGTTCAAGGAGTTGAATGGAAAGTGTCAAATTTCAAGTTCATGCCCACGGTTGCTGAAACCCTACACCCAAGCGGAGCTCAATCCAAAATCCCTACTAAGGTACTTCTTGTTAATGAAATTCATACTCATTTCAAATGTTCTATTCAAGAAATTGGTACTCTGGAAATGGATGATGCCCTAGGTCAGTTATGTGTTGATGGAACCCTAAAACCCGAGCATCAACATGTAGAAGCAAAAGGATTGACTCATATCCCCTATATGCCTCGAGAATTTCAAATTAAATGGATTTGGTTTATACTTAGTTGGGTGCATAGTGGATAGCTATGGTTAGAGAAACCTATTCTAATAACAAAGAAGATGATTCATTGAATCACTGGCCTCCCCATGCTAGCCAAAGCTAAAATGATGAAAACCCTAGGTTGGGCAGAGTTCAAGAAGAAAACCCTAGCTAAGTGGGATGGCAGAGGTATGAAAATAAGTAGTATTATAGATGTAGAATTAAAATTTAGAATTCATGTTATTGTGCATAAGATATATAGTTCAAGCTAACTTAACAGTGTGTCATGTGAAGCCATGGATTTGGCATATAAAGTGGTTAAGAACAACTTATCTTATGATCTTTCCAACCTATTGTTGAGGCAATTCAATAAAAAACATGGAAAGTATTAGAACATCAAAGAACAACTTGTGCAAATCTGGTTCATTATTAACCTATCTATTCTTTTATGTCCAGAAGTTCTTCCCTTCTAAAGGCACTATAGTCTAGAGAAAAGATGTGCCTGTGCTTTACCAAATAAATGAATATATTGCAAAAATGGGTGAGAACTATGCCAGCATCATGGACAACTACTTTGATGTATTCAAGAAGAAAATGAACAATAGGTTTAGGATTCTAAAGAAGTTAGTTGAAGATTATAAGGATGATGTATGCTTCATGGTGGATAGTGACAAAGTGTATATCCATACAGTTAAGCCTAGAGTTGCATGGGTAAAACATCTTGGCTATGAGGTAAACATTGATGAAACCAAGGATATCATTGAAGCCCTTGTCAATGAACTTGTTGATCCCAAGGCCCCTTATTTTGGAACTTATGATGAAGCTAAGGCCAGAATAGAACTAGAAATAAAGCTCCCATAGGCAGTTAACAAAAGGAAGAGAAGGATAACAAAGCTGAAATCATGTGCACCTCTCTTGTTAACTGAGGGAAAAGGTGAGGATGTGGAAGATATAGAGGATGAGGAAGAATCTGAGAAAGAAGAAGAATCTTTGAAGAAAAAGGGCAAGGTGATCATCATCAAGCGTGCAAATTCATCCACTATAGTCTTCACAAGGAGGTCATGAAAGAAAGGAAGTGACATTGTATTCAATAAATCTCCACCCACCTTCCAAGATAGGCTAAAACAATTGGAAGAAGGAGTAGGAGTAACAAAATTTGAATCATTGAAATATGAGATTAGGACTGAGGCTGAGCAAAAGCAAGTTGAAGAACTAGTGCTAAATAAAATGGGCAAGTGGAAGTACTCACCAGATCAGCTCACTTCTCAAGTCCCCAGTGAATTGTTAGAAAAGATATAACCAAGATGGGATTTTTTAATTCAAACAGTCAAAGATATATTTTCAAAAACCTTGAGGCAGTTACTACCGAGCATATTAGATGCTGAGATGAAATAGTCATTAAAGATAAATGAAGACAAAATGACTCTAAAGTGTAATACTTGTTTAGTTTTGATCAAAGACATAGAGGATGTTGTTAGAAATGCTACAAACACCTGGAAAAATATTTATCATCTTCATAAACCAAGTGAATTTCTAGTTGAAGTAAAGGATGATGATGAAGAAGAAGATAAAGAGAAAGATGAGGAAGAAAATGTTGAAGAAGTGACTCACTTTGATAATGAGGAAGATGAAGAGGATCAAGGTCTAGAAGCTATCGAGGAAGAAAAGCAAGATGATGAGATTGACCCAGTCAAGATAGCTACAACAGTCATTGCCTCACTTCCTCACTCCCCAAGAAAACCATTGACTACATCAAGTATGAAGACAACTTCAACAAGTTTGGTTGTGACTAGTAGTGAAACATCAAATGTCCAATCACTCTTTGCCCCAACTCAACTCAACATGTCATTGACAGAAGTGACTTCCACTTCATCCACTAAGTTGTAGACTCCTTCTTCATCTACCGAGTTGAGTTCTTCAGTTTCCACTTCTCCAATTTTGACTTCTTCAGTTTTGAGTACATCAGTGGTAAGCTCTCCAATTTTGTTACTTCAGTTTTGGATTCTAGAATTTTGACTTTATCAATTTTGGATTCTTCATGTATTTCTGTAAGTATTCCATCAATCAATATAATATCAATTTTTATTAGAAGTCCAAGTATGCCTACTATTGTTTCCATTCCTGGTACAAAAGCAATAAGTGCAAGGACAATTGAGCCTAATGTTCAACTGAGTACAAAATTTTTGGGAAAAGGAAAAGAAATAGAGAAAGATATAGATTTAGATGAGGAAATAGAAATTCCCAAATGGGATGTTTAAATCTATTTACAAACCAAATGCATACATTTGGTGAACTCCTCCAGAACAAGGCCAAATAGCAAAGACTAAGAAAGGACAGAGACATAGAGTATAAGATAATAGAAGATGCCAAGAACATTTTGACCAAGGCAATAGGAATCGAGGTTGATTCTTCTCAACCTATTTTGTATCAGCTAGCAAAAGTAGTCCAAAAATTCAATGACGACACAGATGGTCAAGATAAGCCAGTTGAAAAGGATGAAAATAAATTTAATAATAAAGTGTTGGAGCACATTGCACAACAAACAACCATTTACCAAGTTGAGCTTTCTATAATTTTGGTCAATCTTGAGGTGTCCATTCAAATGTGTCATCACTTTTTGGGAAACTATGTGATGTCCCTGAGTATACAAAGGAAATAAAGGAAAAATTGTCCAAATTTGATATAGATCTAAAGGCAAGTGCTTAGTAGCTGCAACTTGACCCTAGTTCAAGCTCTGCACATTTCGAGAAAATCATATTTTTGTTAGACATGCAAGCTGAATTGTTAAGAGAAGAAGCAAGGATCCACTCAACATTGATTGACATACACAATATGATCCTTCCAATCATGGATTTTATGTAGAAGCATATTGTATATTCAAAGACTCAGATCCAAGATAATAACTCCTCTGTTGCAGCCCATATGATTGAACTATCTGTAGAGGTGCAAATTGCACTACATACATGCAAGGTCCTGCAAGAAATTTGGGATAAAACCTTGGCAATCACTCTCAAGGTACACTCTGAATTCTTATCCCATTTTGGTGTCTCTATGTAAATAAGTTAGAATAAACCTTTGGCATTACTGTCCAAAAGGGGGAGAAATGTTACATTTATATGGGAGAAAAGTTATATTGAAGAAAGCCACATAGTATGGTAGAGAAATATGCTATGGTGGAGGACTACTCTGTATATACCTTACAAAGATCAATTTTGAAAAATCTCAAAAATATAGTATACTCTATCGAGCTAGTATCATGTGGTGATGAATACGAGGTATTCAGTTTTGGCTAATAAGTATTTTTGTCACTAATGCCAAAGGGGGAGATTGTTGACATATCAGTCAAGTTTGTTATTAATGACACACACTTATTGAAATTCTATATAGCTATCGAGCTCATTGAAAAATTTCAATGTTTTCCATGTAATTCAATAGCCACCAAGTTCCACAGTTGCTATTGAGTCCTTTGGACTAATTCCAGTGGTTACTGAGAAGATTCAGTCAGTGTGAAGTCTAGTAGTTTAAACCGTGCATTTTACTATATACCAAGTTTATCAGTGGTTATTGAGAATTGCAATTTCTACCAAGTTCACAGTTCGTGTGATATGAAGCCAATGTTAACCAAGCTACTTTATGCTAACCAAGTGATTTAGTGTTTTCCAAGTTGCACAATATCTACCGAGTCACCAGTGCAAATCGAGTTCAAGACTACTTGAAAGTGATCAGTACAAACTGAGCTTCTACATCCACCAAGTGCATGACAATGCCAAGCATTAACAGTGGATTCTGAGTATCAGAATGTCATTGAGTTAGTCTTCAGAACTCGAGTATCTTTATTTGGGCCAACTTTGTAATAATTGTGTTAACTTGTATCATGGCTAACTTTGTAATTCATATATTTGGATTGATATATATAAGTAATGTACTATATCATATCCAATGTAAGAATGTGAATATGAAATATGCATGTGAATGTGAATGCAAAAAGTTCAAGTTATGAATGTAGTAGATAAAGAATTGGAAAGGCCATAATAGTATAAGGAGCAACAGAGACATATCTATCATAGAAAGATGATCAATACACTAAGGAATCTCTATCAACATACTCAGTTGCAAATCAGAGATCTACTACTTCATCCTAATAAGTGAATAAGTCAAAATCCTTTAGCAAGGTAGACCTAATAGTCTTTCATAAATCTCTTTACCTTGTGCATACTTCATTGCATGTTTGTAAATCCTCTCACAAGGTGGACCTAACAATCCTAATTGCTCCTAATAGGGTAGATCATCAGAAGTGATCAATGTAAGCCTTAACAAGCCAACGTTATGCTGCAATACTAAAATTTGTGGGTCATCCACACCCCAGTTTTACTTTCTATTTGGAAGGTTTTTGGGTCACCAAATCTTTGTGTCCAAGTGTTATGGATGCTTTCATGTTTTTAGTTTCTCATGCATGCAATTTGATTAGATGTGATGAATCAAGTGCTAATTGGATTATTTGATTAAAATTGTTAAAGTTTTAGAAGTTACTGATTCACCCCTATCCTCTCAGTAACTTAGCATAGTCTTGAATATTTCCAAAAATGAGCACGTATCTAGAGGTTGAGATCCAAGACATTAGAGATAAAGAGATACAAGAGATGTACATCACATTTTTCTCAGAAAGAGTCCTAAAGTAGGAACACAAGATCTGGAAGATTCTACACTAAGAAGAGTAGTGGACATACCCAATTTATTCTATGAGGAATGGGCAAGATATTTTTTATGTAGAATCCATGAGAAGTACACATGGTTGGAAAAAAATATTGGATTACAAAGGGCCTAACTAAAAGGGTAATTTTCTTCAATTTATTTGGCATTGATCTATCAATGAATGTCAACTTGGTGAGGCAAGCGACTTCGTTGATTGGAGGAAAGCTAGCACATGATGGAATGGGTTGCATAGTGGATGAAATCCCAAACCCTAAGTTGAGGTTTGTGGCCATGGTGTTGGGGTATAAATTATTTCGTACTAGTAGGGAACGCTATGTCCCTACCAACATAGTATACAAAGTGGTTCAAATCATTCACGAAAAGTTAAAACTTGACCTCTGTGAATATCTACATAGACAGATAATGGAAAACTTGGGGAAAATAGTGAATGATCATAAGGATCAAATCCTATGGTTTGTATCTATACTTGTGTGCATGTTTTTATACTGGAGGGGATAATTTCCTTGATCCCCAAATGTCAAGTGGAGTGAAGACCAATTGGTCATGACACAAATAGGTGAACTATATAGGAAACTTGAAGGAAAAGGAAATGTTATGTTGTGGGAATACATCAAAGTTTTCTAGAAGGAGATGAATCAAAGAGAATGGATAACCAAAAGTTTGGTGGAAAGCTACAAAGATGAATTTTTCTTTATGGTGAGCATAGACAAGTGCATTATATGTACAACTCAACCAAGAACCCTATGGTTGACACCATTTGGATATAAAGTGAAGGATGAAAAGGCATGACCCTACATAGAAAAGCTAGTAGCATCAAATGAAATTTTTATCTTGCCAAGGTTTGGCACTTTTGCAAAGATAAGAAATAGGTTTCTCATGGATTGAAAGATAGCCCAAAAGCCAACTCCACAAAGAGTAACAAGGAGTCATGCATCTAATTCACTCTAAACAAATACATTCAAGGTGACAAGCACCAAGGAAATGGAGGAACAGTTAGCAATGAGTCCCCCTTGCATGACTCAAGCTCCATAAAGAAAAGAACCATCACACGGTCAATATAAGGCCAAGGAAATTAAATCTAAAAATGATGTAGCTAGAGTATCTATGACCACTGAGGTCACTAACTAAGAAGAATAAAAAACATCAATGATATGAGAGAAAGGTAAGATAAATCTAAACTAGTTCTTATTAGTGAAACTGTGAATACAATTGTTAAGAAGAATGATTACACTATTATTAAGAATATATTTTCAAGGTTTTCTAAAGAAAATGAGACAAATTCCATAAATATTGTATTTAAAATAGCATGAGAATAATAGAAAGGAAATCGTATGATTTTGGGTTGTCATTACCTAAAGAATTGAGAAAAACATTAAATGCAAAATGGAGCATGGGAGTAAAAGACAATGAGAAGATGGAGGAGGATTGGAGGATTCTCTAATCAAATTGAGACAAAGTTACAATGAGTCTCAAAATATATTATGTGTATTCACCACAAAATTTTATAGAGGAAGGTTCAATAATGTAAGGGATGTCATAAAAATCTTAATTGGTTGAACCTCCTAGACACGAGAAAGCATAGCCCAACATTTGAAGGAATTAACTCCAAAAATTGATACTTATTTAAAGAGAAAATAGGCTCTAGGAGGAAAAAAGGAACCATACAATTCAAAGTTCACTAAGGTAGTTAAGCCCAAGAAAGTAGAGGTGGAAACTAGCACAAGAGTTGAGCTAGAAAGAAAAGTTGAAGAAAGGAGATAGGAAACTCCTAGTCCTCAAAGGGAGAAAGATGTTCCACAAGAATAAAAGAAAAAAAAGACTAGTGTGACTCAAGATTATTCAAATATACCTAAGAAAATTGAAGTAGGAACTAGACAGGATGAATAACTGGTAGTTGCCCCATTGGTTACACAGGTTTTTGAGTGAACCATAAAGACACAAGTCGAGTCACTAGGATGCATGACTCAACAAAATATTGATGAAAATTAAATATATCCACCATCTCTATTGACTCATCACTAGAGAAGGATGAAGATGAAAGAGACAAATTACTTATACTTGTACAAATACTAGATGATAGACTCTTGAAAAGTCCTCAGAAATATAGGAGGAACTAGATTCACCACCAAATAAAGGTGAAGAAGCTGAAGAAGTAGAGATATGTAGAGAATGTCAAGGTATCACAACCTGACCTGCCTCTTCAAGATTGAGAGAGTCTGAAGGCAAGCCACATGGACATATGAGAAGAAAGAGAGCACCAAGCATGTCAAGAACAACATGTCCTGATTACTCTAATGAGAAGAGAAGGGTAGTTAGGCATATGATGACATCTTTCTCATCATCATCATCATCATCATCATCATATTTTATTTCTAAAGATGAAGGATAATTTTATGAGAAGGATGTTGACACTACAATAAGGAAAAGAGAAACTTGACATCCTCATTACTGAAAAGAAATAAATGATCAAAAACATGGACCTAGAAGAAATCAATGAGTAAAAGTAGTATTCAAAGAGATAAGAAGAAATCAAAAAGAAGAAATGAGAAAGAAAAATGGTAATAACTCAAAAAATAATTGTGAAATTAGCCTCATATGTCACATATGATCCTAATATAGATCTCATCAACCGAATTTCTACATTGGTTCACAAGGTAATAGAAAATCAAGAGAGTGTTGAAGAACTACTTAAAAAGAAGCTAGAATCTAAAAGAATGAATACATTACATAATTTGGTAGAACATAGAAGAACCATTCTACAAGAGGCAAATGAAAAAGTGAAGGAAACTTTTCAAACTTCAAAACTAGTTGTGAAGAAGACATAAGATCCATGAGCACTCTCATCAGATCTGGAACATAAGCTACTGCAAGTTCAACACGAGTTGCAAACTTTAAAGATAACTTCAATGTGGTCACTGATTCTTTAGCTAACTATCTATCCAAGACCCAAGGGACATCATACCTTATTAATCAGATCAAATATGAGAAAGAGGAAAGGGATATCAGACCAATGAAAGTATAGTGTAAGCTATCCCCAATGACATGCATCATCCAAATGCATAATGGAAAGGCATATTCACTAGTCATTACAGTTTCAGGCAACACAATGAGTAAACTTAAAACACTCTTGAGTGATAATATGATGTAAAAATATCATATTATAATTTTATCTTCGTTAATTTATAAAAAGTTGATGGAAATTTCTTTGGTGGATGTAGCCCATAATGGGTGAACCACATTAAATAGTTTTGCTATTTGGTTTGCTGTCTTCTCTATTTATACATTATCTTAATATTGATTTTTCTCCTATTTATCTAAAGCCTAACAAATTATGAGTCAAAATGTCTAAATAGTAGACATCATGCACATCATATATATATATATATATATATATATATATATATATATATATATATATATATATATATATATATATATATATATATATATATATATATATATATATAATCTTTTCCTTTTATTAGAATACAAGAATTATTGTCTAATCTAACCAAACCACCAATAAACTTCATATTTAACAAACTTTTTCTTATCACCAACCATGTGATGAGATCACCCTTTGTCTACAATTCATAGATCATTCTTTTGAACATGTTGGGTTGTTTGGACAATTATTAATTCAATATTTTTATCAAATTACTTTGTTTTGCATCTATCTTTACTATATGTGAAAATTATCACAATTATAGCACATTATTTTATTCAAGAAATGAATTTTTAAAAAAACACATTTACAAAACTATTACTTTTTCTAAATATGACCTACATGCATTTTCCTTGAGCCTTACTGATTGAAATTTAAACATGAACTAGATATATACAAATCATTTTTAAAAAAGTTATATTATTTGTCATTAGATTTTCCTTTCAAACATCAACATGATTTCTAGATCTAGAACATTGCCCTTCTGTAAACCCTAAAGTAGCCTTGTCTTTGTATGATTTCTACATATTTAGAAGATTTATTAGCTTATCACTTCTATCACAAATAACAAGATTATTCCTCAAGTCAACAATTTTTGCTTTTGCCTACAACATTCTTTTTCTTTGACTTTTAGTAATTCTTGTGTTTCTTCAAGAATTTTCTTATTTTCCTCAAGTTGAAGTTGTAAATGTTGGAAATGATTGAAATGATCATAAGAAAAGTTGTTGGAATAATATATGGAACTGGTAAAGAATGTCCTCAATCATTGTTTTGTCATTGATGTCAAACTTGCTACTTGCAGGAATGACAATTGCTTTAGTGATCCAAATACTATAAATTAGTTGATTGTCAAGGAGGAGGCAATCAATAAGATGTAACTAGAACACCTAGAGAAAGGTTGAAGTTATGATGTTGTAATGAAGTACAAGGATCAGCTAAGCCATTGATGAAAAAGTGTATTTGATGACATATTATAAGATACAAAGAATGGGCACACTAAAAACATATCAAAGATTTAAGGTTTTAGCTAAGTCTTTTGTAAAGCTCAACTAAGTTCATTAGAGAGAAGGAGCCAAGCAAGCTAGTAAGAGCCGAACAAATTCCTAGTTAATGTCGAGTAAACTTCAAATGCTGAGTAAAATTCAGATGCCGAGTAAACTTCAAATGTTGAGTACACTTCAGATGTTGAGTAAACTTCAGATGCCAAGTAAACTTCAGATGCCGAAGTAAACTTCAGATGCCGAGCAAGTTTAGATGCCGAGTGACATAGAGTTTATCAAGTGCCGAACAGGTATAGGTGCCGAGTAACACAAAGGTGCCGAGCACCAGTAACTCAATAATGCCAAGCTGCTGCATTATTTTGGAAATCAAAGATTTGCCAGATCTAAGCCGACAAGGTTGTTATCTAGAAATTTGTGAATTAAAAGGAAGATAAGAATGATGAGCTGGTGGCACAGAACACCATGTAGAACATTTTTAAGGATACAACTGGTGAAGTTTCTAGAAGAGAACAAGATATGGGGTAGATACATTGTATCCTACCTAATCCATTTTGAAACCCTAAAATTGGAGAGGGAGAATTGAGTGGAAAAGGCAAATCAAATTTCTATTTAAGAAGACATAAGTTAATGAAAAGAGAGAGAGAGAGAGAGAGAGGTGGTCAAGCATAAAAGCATGAAGTAATGAAGAAGGTGCTAAGGAGAAGAAAGCACAGGAACTCTGTTTGGATAGATGACCACAAGGATGTTTGCATTGGCAGAATCAATAAGAAGACTCAAGGAGACGAAGCTTGAGAGGAAGACAAGCAGTCAGAGCTGGAGTGATTGAAGCCAAGCATAAGGATTGAATTGAAAGTGTGATCTAAAATTTGCAAAACATGTTGTAAGTTATATTAGATCAAAAGACCATTATCGTTACTTTCTAGCAATTGTAACAGTAAGTTTAAATCCTATGGACTTAGGTTGGTTTAATAGCCATAAGATAAATCCTTTAATAGGGTGACATTCCAAGTGAATGTTCTAAAGACCTTTAACCAGGCCCATTCCTAACAGCTTGGTGAAATCCTCTAATAGGGTCACATTTAACAGTGTGTTGTAAGCCTTTAACATGGCATCACTTTGGAAGAGTGAGAATCAAGTAGCATGTTACTGGTGGTTTTTCCCAAATTGGGTTTCCATGTAAATCATTGTGTCATGTGTTGATCTTGGATGTTTTATCTTTGCATATTGACTTACTGTAGCTTGCTTATATGATTGATTTAAGTTTGGATGGATGAAAAGTGTATGGATTCATTAAAAGTAGTAAAAAGGTATTAATAGGGCATTTGGACCTTGGATAATTGATTCACCCCCTCCCCCTCTCAGTTATTCTAAAGAATTCTAACATTAAACCTAAAATTGGTGCTTCTAATTGATTAATTTTGTATCTCATACTATCAATGTCTTTTTGAGTTTGAATTTTTTACATCAAGGCTTCCTTTCTATGTTTTTTTTTTAAATTTCACCCTCGAGACCAATTCCATTATTTAATTTAATAACATGATTAAACTAGTCAATAGACATGAGTAGAGTTTACCTCTTTCACAAACTCTTGTAAACAATTGTCTTGTATATCAACAAACAAACTTTTGTTCTTCTTAGTTACATTTTTCTTGTTAAAATAAAGTATTTCTTTTTTCCATTTTTTTCTATTGGCTTCATCCCTATCAAGATATTTATTTGGACATTGAGAAACAATATAATGCTTGATCTTTCTACAAACAAAACACTTAAAGGGTAACTTATCTTTATATTTTCATAATGTGAGTGTGTGTGTGTGTGTGTGTGTGTGTGAGAGAGAGAGAGAGAGAGAGAGAGAGAGAGAGAGAGAGAGAGAGAGAGAGAGAGAGAGAGAGCACCATACTTCAGTAGGAATATTGTTATGGTTTATAGAAGTATTACTATGTATATATTTATTGGTGTATGTATATAGTCTAATTCTTTTTTTCTAATGTATTGTTAGAATTTATGGTTAGAGAGAGTGTAATGGGCGATAAGGTGAAAGACAACTATTTGATATATATGTATATATATGTATGTATGCAAGTATGTACACACACACACACACACACACACACATGTTTACTAAAACAAGTGTAGAATGAAATTTTAACATGGATACTCATTCTAAGATAATAGAGAGAAACCCCTGACTCATCGTCTTGATATTGTGGTGACTAATCATGTAGTGGGTGTTGATGTTGATGTTATAATCGACTAAGATGCACAATGCATTATAATGTTGGTGTATTTTTTTGCTAGATAATGGAAGGTTGAAGGCTATGTAGGTGGATGTAGCCTCGGTTTTGGGGTGAACCATGTTAAATTTGTGTGTTATTTGTGTTCATTTTGTATTCTTCTTACGTTTCTACGTATAATTTTTTATTCTTATATTATTTTGGATCTGTCAAACCTAACACATAGTGGTTGTAAGCAATTGGGGAACCATGTTAAGAAAAATTGGCCTCTATATTTTTCATTCTAAGTTTATTCTATTTTTTCCTTTCTTTGTTCAATAAATGGTATTAAAGCCTAGTGAATAAGTTTGATGTTGAACCAGTTTCTGGAAATTGGTTAAGAATATTTGGAGCTATAGAAGACATGGACAAATAGAAGATTGAGAAGTTCATAAGGAAGAAATTTAGGCTGAAAGTTCATATGGAATCACACATTATTAAGAATAATATGTCAAACTTATTAGCTCAAAAAGCCAAAGGGAAAGGTTCTTTATTAGATGAAGATTGTGAGAAAATAGATAAGAAAGCATTGACCAATATATTTCTTTCCCTTTTTAGAAATATGCTATTTAATGCTTTAATTGAGAAGACAAAAAATGAGCTATGTGATATTTTTTCTTCAATGTACAAGATGCTGTTGACATCAAACAAGGCATTTATCATGAAGAAATTGTACAATTTAAACATGAGAGAAGATGATATTATGTCAAATCACATTAGTGGAAATAATTTGGTCACCCAATTGATTTTAGTGGGTATAAACTTAGATGATAAAATTAGTGCATTTTTTTATTATATTCTTTGTACCAAATAGTTTGGAAGGAGTTGTGATGGCAATTAACACTTTAGTGGATGCCAGCAATAAATTAAAATTTGGTGATGTTACAACTACACTTCTCAACAAAGATATGTGGATAAAAAAATAAAAAAGCCTTGTTTGGTGACTTCTTGACTGTAGTGTAGTGATATAGGAAGGAGTCTAGATAGATGCAAACATATAACTTGAGATGGTTACAATTTTCATATAGATCAAAGTACATGGCTAGAAATAATGATTATTTCTTTTGTGAAAAATTAGGTCACATAAAAAAGATTCTCTATAATTACAAAAAGGCTCAAGTTAAAGTGATAAAGATGATGGTGTTTGGTTTTGAACTTTGGTGATATGAATGAATATTCGTGGGGTGCTTGATTATGATGCCTCTTTCCATGATTCTTCATGTTGAATGAATTTCACTAATTTCCAAGAAGGTACATTCAATAGTATTTTTCTTGGTAATAATAAAAAAATGTGAAATTATAGTAAATGGTGATGTAATATTGCCTTTGAAAAAATAAAATAAATAGATTTTAAAGGATGCATGGTATGTTCCATTGATTAAGTGAAATTTAATACCAATGAGCCAACTTATTGTTTGTGGCTATAATGTTAAATTCTCTTTATATACTTGGAAAGTAACCAAGGGAGTCTTGGTGCTTGTAAACGGAAAGAAGTTGGGTAAAATTTGTGTTTAGAATGCCATGGTGAAGTGGGAGTTGTAGTGATAGTTGTGGTCAAATGTTTGGCATCAAAGGCTTAAAGACATATGAGCAACACCTGGGCTTGAAGTTTCTCTTCAATAGGACCAGCTTCTAGGCTTGAAATTGATTGATTTGGAGTTATGTGAGAAACACCTTTATAGAAATTAGATCTAGGCCTAGACCAACATTTTGAGGATAGACTATGACAAGAAAAATACTCCTTTGGACCTTGTGCATTCTAACATTTTTAGACCTAAGGAGGAACATCTTTTGGAGGTGCCAATAAATTTGTCTCATTTATTGATGATTATACAAGTAAAGTGTGGGTTTACATGATGCATAGAAGAATATATATATATATATATATATATATATATATATATTTCAATTTTCAAAAGATTTAAATATTTAATTGAAAATAAAACTAGAAAAAAATTAAATGTTTAAAGATTGATAATGGGGGAGAATTTTGTTCCTAGGACTTTGATTGTGTTTATGTAAATAATGGCATAAGATGGATCAAAGTGGTATTCTTGAGAGGGCTCAATGTATATTGTCAATGCACTTGCTAAGAAATGAGTTTTGGGCAGATGTGATTAACACAACTATTTTTTTTTATCAATAAAAGCCCCTCACTCATATTATATTTTGAAATCCAAAAATAACTTTGGCTAAGAAAATAGATTTCCTACTCTCATCTTCTCATTTTTAGATGTGAATCCTTTTCTCATGTTCCTAAAGAGAAGAGAACAAAGTTGGATGTGAAATTAAAGAAAAATATTTCTCTTAGTTATGGAGATGGTCAATTTAGTTTCTCAAATTGGTATCATATCACCAAGAAGCCTACTCATGATTATATGTCGCCTTCAATGAGATTTTATTTCTAGTTTCAAAAAATATGACACATAATTCTCAAATAGCTTCATTCAGGTCAATTTGTTTTACCCAAGGAAATGCTACAAAGACACACATTCTTGGTTTTTTAGTCTTCATTACTTGTCCCCTACCTCATAATGTTTCACTATCACATCCTATTATTAGTTTGAAACCTTCTATGGATGGTGCACAAACATCCCAACACTTTGTGGAACCCTAAAAAAGCTCATTGGATTCATCTTTGGCACCTTCTCTACTCAACATTACCTCATGCACATGTATCTACAAATGAAGTGTTACCTTTTATTAATTTAGTGTCGCCTTCTCTCACATTCATACTACCCCTCCCCTTTTCTTTGCACCCCTCCATACAAGGTGTGTAGTATCCCACATTTGAACTACAATTCTCTCAACCTTCAATGTAACCTCATAGCAATATATATAGGAAGAGTATTGAAAAAAATACCATGTCTAAAATAGAAGACTTCTAAAATCTATTCGAGATATTACACCAAGTTGAGGCACATTAATTGAGGAGGTTAACTAGATCTAGAAGAAACCTCCATCTAATCTAGATGATTATGAGATTTTTCTCTTAGACTAGTTAGATCTTGTAAAATTGAAGTAGGCTTGCAAAGAAAAACTCAGTGAAGTAGATGGAAGCTATGCATGAAGAAATGACTTGTTTGCAAACCATTGACACTTGGACTTCGCAAATTTCCCACTAATTGGAGACCTTTGATGAAAAAATGAGTCTATTGAGATGAAAACAATTCTATCATGGAATATAAGTAGTAAAAGGATTTGATAAATGAAAGGGGGTTGACCTCAATGAAATATTCTCCCCCATTGTCAAAATAAAAAGAAATAATGTAGTCATTGGTATGGCAACTTTATGAGGTCTTGATCTTGTGAATCTTAATATCAAGATGAATTTTCTATATGGGGATATTGAAGAAGATTTGTACATGGAGCAACCTAAAGGATTTGTTAGACTAGGTCACAACCACTTATATTGAAAAATTAAGCACAACTTGTATGCACTCAATTAATCCAAAGATAATTGTATCATAAGTTTGATATCTTCATGACTAAGATCAACTATAAATTCATTGAGAATCTAATCCATGTATCCACTTGAAATGACTTGCAAAAGGTGAGTTTTGTATACTTCCACTTTATGTTGATGATGATATGTTAGTCATTGGTAGCAACATGGGGGTTATTAAGGAATTAAAGCAATATTTATCGTAATGATTTTTCATGAAAGATATAGGGGCATCCAAGATGATTCTTGGCATAACTATAATCAAAGATGGAAAAAAGACACAAATCAAATTGATTCAAGAGAAATATATTGGACAAATTCATGATGAAGAATGCAAAACTTGTTAATACTCCTTTGGTCGAGCACTTTTGGTTATCATCAGGTATGTATCCTACAAATGAAAAAGACTCCAACCACATAAAGAGTGTCTTCTTTATTCATTTATAGTTAGTAGTCTCATGTAGTGGGAGTTGTGAACCAATTTATGAGCAACACATGCAAGCCTCATTGGTGGGTAGTTCAGTGGATATTTACATATCACATAGGTACTTTAGATCATGTATTATGTTTTGGACGACATGATACTCAACTGCGGGGGTATGTGGGAACTAATATAGATGAAGATCTTGACAAATGATGGTCTACAACAAGATGTGTTTACCTTTATTGAGGCTGCAACTAGTTGTATTTCTCATTTACAATAGGTAGTTGCACTCACTTCCACTAAGGCTAAATACATTTCTCTCAGTGAAGCTGTAAAGGAGATGATATGGTTACAAAGACTATTGAGAAAATTGTAGTGTAAACCATATGTTTTTACTCTATTTTTTCATAGAAACAATGCTATTCACTTGACCAAGAACTCCTCTTTTCATAATTGAACCAAACACATATAGTTAATATATCATTTCACTCGGCATGTCCTTGAAGAGAGTAAGTTACAGGTACAAAAAATTGGCAATAAAGTGAATTCCACGAATGGTTTGCTAAATATTGTGATTTGTTAGACTTCTCTTGTCATTGTCAAGTTCTGACAAAAAGTATAGAGTTGGCGATGTATGCGCACCACTCTCCTCAAGCCTAGATTAGACTTGAAGTGAGAGATTGTTGGTGTATGTTTGCGTCCCAATCCTCCACATGGCTGCAATGACCACACTAATATTTACTTTATATAACACCTCCACTTTCTCCTTTATTTTGGCCATAGACTACTACATATATATATATATATATATATATATATATATATATATATATATATATATATATATATATATATATATATATATATATATATATATATATATATATATATTCTTTGGAGGTTGTGGTTGTCTACTATTAGATTTTGTGGCTAGGGGGAGTGTAATGGACAATAAGATAAAGTTTAGTTGTTATATATATAATTGTTATGAGTCAAAGATTACTCTATTATTTTAGAATGGGTATCTATATTAAAATTTTATTTAAATACAATTGTTGGATTTTATATCTATACAAATTTATTTAAATACAATTGTTGGATTTTATATCTATACAATTTTATTTAAATAAAATTGTTGGATTGGATTATATATATATATAATCCAACAATTGTATTTAAATTAAATTTTAACAGAGATACCCATTCTAAAATAATAAAGAGAGTAATCTTCGACTCATAATGGATATAGTCAATTGATGAGCCATGTTTAAAAAATGACCTTTTATCTTTTGGTACTCTTTCTATAATGATCTTTCTTCACTCAATAAGATTAATATTTTACTTCACTTAAAGCTATGCTTTATAATCATTTTTTCCCCTCATATTCTTTACAATTTATTCTAATACTACAGTTCTTCATTTGATAAGATTAATATTTTAATTTACTTAAAACTATGCTTTATAATATTTTTTTCCCCTCATATCCTTTACAATTTATTCTAACACTACAGTTTCGCCCTTTATAATACAGCTTGGACCAATTATAACAACTGAAAATAAATCCAACTTTTCACAATGTCTTACAATTTTTCAACGTACAGCTTAAGACTTAAAACTAAATGAAACTTAACAATGCATGTTCACCATCACTGGATTGCATTACTTATCCTGAATTGAAATTTCTTGTTATCTCACCATTGAGATTAGTTTTCAACTCTTAAAAAATATATGCTTCTAAAACATTATCTTTAAAATTAATGTAAGGTACATTTGTAAGAAATGATTTCAGTGGTGAAATCAAGCAGTAATATTATGTACAATCTTGACTACTTTAAAAAAAAGATTCGATTGTTTTCATCATCTCCATTTGTCTCAAATTCCAATATTCACTGTTTTAAGATTCAGAGATTAATAATGATTGTTGTTGTTGAAATAATGGCAATGCATGTGCCTCACACTCGGAGATTTGGAGTGAAAGTGTTTTACAGCTTACATTTTTTAACAAAGAGGATTTTCAATATCTTCAAAGCAGTACAAAACTACATGAACTGTATTTCAGTCATAATCAGAGTGATTTTGCATGGGAACTTTGACATCTGAAACAACAGTAATTGCAATTCTTCTGTTTGCAAATGATATATATTTTTACCGTGTGCTAGATACTTCAACCATGGCCTCCCACTAATCTCATTATTACCAGGATCTTTAAGAATATTTTCCACTTAATCTTTGTTTCATGAAAAATAAATGAAATACTTAAAGCTATTATCTAATATTATGCTATGGAATTTGAGAATCTTTAATTTCACAATGATGTCGTTTCATTGAAAAGTTTTGTATTTTTTATTTGAAAGGGCCCACTCTTACGAAAAATGTAGAGATAAGATTAAAATGTTTTTTTCTTGATAAACAAGAGTTGCATATATGCAATTACAAGCTTCATATTGGTCATGAAGGATTAAGGTTATGATTTATTTTTGGTTAAGAAGGAATAAGTTATAAATTTTTGTTATGGAGAATTAAAGTTATGATTTATTTTTGGTAAAGAAGGAATAAGTTTTAGATTTTTGTTTTGATATTTAAATGATTGAAATTATATTAATTTTATTTATTTAAAAAAGTTATACCATCTCTATTCAAATTGATATTGGTAGGAAAGAACGAAGAAGAAACTTCTATTTTAGTCCCTGACAACAGTCCCTTACATAATTACAATATTAAAAGGAGCATACCCAATGAATAAACTTTAGATTTATTTTAGGAGGGCTTAAGGTTTCTTTCATCATTTCATAATTACATTCTTCTAAATTCTAATTTTTAATTTTATATACTGCTTCATTTTTTATTAAAACTTTATAAGTGTTGTTTTGAAATCTTAATTTCTACTTGTACATAATTTCTGTTGTTTTCAAAAAATTGACCAAAACTTAATTTTAGAATTCATATAACTTTTTGCTTCCTAATTTATCTTTGTAGGAGTCTTTAATAAATTTTTGATATACCATCTTCATAAAACAACAACCTAAACCATTGAACAAGGTTATTTTTGTCCTAGATCAAGACACAAAAGAACATATTTCATAATTGTACTAGTAACTCATTTCCAATCTATTAAATTGATTATTTCCAACTCTATAATTATTGAAGTAATGATAGTACTAGAGCCATTTAGCAAAGATGACTCAATTCAAAGTGCTTTAAATATGGGTCAATTTTTATGCAAAATTAAATTGAAGTTGCAATTAAACATTTTATAATATCAGCGAATCACTTTGAAAAATGAAATGGGCCTAATAAGTAAACCTCATGATATTTTATGGTATGATTAGAATATTGAGAGTAAACTTATCGATACATAAATATCACTAGATTTGGTTGGAGCTAGACTTAAATTTTAGAAGACATCGACAAAAATAATACATTTTAGAAAAAGAAAAAAGGGTCAATACATAAAGATATCATGCACAAAAGTGGTCACCGTATCAAAAAATTCTCTAAAAATCAATAACCCAATCAAGTTATTTAGAATTTGAAACTAGAAGATTGGGTTATGGCTAGATGAAAATTGAGCTTAACCCAATCCAAGCTTTGTGATAGTAAAAACCCTTGTGTTTTTAAAGAGCTAAATTTGACCTATAGTTTTACAAAACACAATTAGGTTTTCTATTAGATAAAACATGATCAAATTATGCAAAACTTATTTTTTTCTGAAGTCGATGATCAAAGCCTCATTCCAATGTGTCAAAAATGGACTTGCAACTATGGAAGGAAGCAAAATATAGTAGAATTTGATTGGCTTCATACAACCTTACATTGTTTTAGCATTATTGTTAGAGTTTTAGGTGACTCTACAATGCCTTGAGAATCAAATGAAGGGCCAAGAAAACTTCCACAAGAGATTGGCAAGATAATTTCATTAAGATGCAAGAATGATATTATTGATAATGGGCATGATTGGACATGATTGAAACATGTACATGATAGGCTTGCAATAGGCATAATGATAATAGACAATGATAAGAACTAAATAAGTTATCACCTACACAAGGTAGAACGTTATGTCCATGAAAGGAGGATCATCCTCCATTTTCCAATGAAGTATGTGTCATGATGGGGATGATAGTCTGATATGTGCACTAAAAGTGGATTGTGATAACAACTATGACCACCTCGAGTGGATTTCTCCAAAACCATGTGCTTAATTGAGTTGCAAACTCCTAGGTGCCTTAGTTACAAACTATTGTGAAATGCATTGTCTTAAGTAAGCTTAAGTAAATTATAATTAGTTAATATTTACTTACACCACCAACTCCCTTAAGTAAAACTTACAGGAATGCACTTAAACTCACAATGGAAGATGGATCCCAACTACTAGGTCATGTTGGGCACCCATGTACAATATGTAATTTAATACATGAAATGCAATATCTCATAAAGCAAAGAAAGAGGGAGAACCCCTCCCCAAAAAAGAAAGATGAAAACACACAAGATGCATGGATGGATGGAGTAATCAAGACCCTCCAAGAATGACATACATTATGTATAAACAAAGAATAACCCTCCCCCCACCAAAGAAGAATAGCAAGAAGCATGATATCCTCGCTTCTAAAATAAAGAAGCTCCAATGTTGATGAAGTGTACTTGCAAAAAAATTAGATTTCAATTCCTCCAAGGAACATGTCTTCCTTAGGAGGAAATAAATACATCAAATGATGAAGAGGTCAATCCATGTGAAAATGAAAGAATGAGGAAGTCTACAAGTATGCATCTTTAAAGAATGAAAGTCTCTCCAAGATAAAATATTTCATTACATCATCAAGTTGAACCTATAAAATATGAAAAATCAAGTGAAGGATAAAGTTAGGAGTTCCAATCTCCAAAGAAGATGAATAAGTATCTCCAACTATGATGTTTTCATCAAAGAGAAGAGAAATGCTAGCCCAAATAAATAAAAAATTGCCCAAAGAAAGGACCGAATGTGAGTAAGATATAGGGACCTAAATTTATAATGTAGAACCAAAAACTCCAATAGTGAAGGAAGGAAATTCAAGCTAGTGATGATGTCAGTATTTCACACAAATTAATTTTATATTCATATGATATTCACAAAAAAACAACTAGACACCCCTATTCGATGGATAAATGGGTGTCAAACTTAGCACAATGAAATGGATTATGTGGTAAAATTAAGGGTTGAATGGATACGATAATTATGAAAATTTGATGACATGGAAAATAAAATATCACTTATGCTAGGAAAAAGTACAAGATGTACATGTATCAGAGTTCTCAATTGTTGGGAATGAGTCAAGATGAACTCAACAATGTCATTCCACTATAGATGTTGGTGGAGTGGAAGATGAGATTTGGGTGTAGGTTCAAAATCTTTGAGTGATTGGGTAGAAGAAAAACCAAACTTAAAAAATAAACCACTATGGTTTATGTTGATTTATGGAGGTGTAAAATAGATATTGAGGTGTGGAGGGGGGGTGAATCAAAATCTATAAAACTTTATACCTTTTTCATAGATTCATCCACATCTAGTAATAACTTATGCATGTAAATTAACACAAACTTTTCTATAGTGTGTAAATTAATTCAATCACATGCATGAAAGTAATAACACATAACATAATATTTGTTACCCAAAAAATCTCTACGGTGATGGTAAAATGGGGTGCGGATGACACCCACAATTCTTCACTATTGCAATAACAAAATTAACTTGTTAAAGTTACAGTGTTTGACCATTTAAGGTTATAATGTTTGACCATAATATATGATCTAATTTGTGAGGAGTCTATCCTATTAAAGATTTAAAAAATTGTTAGGTTTCACCTTGTTAGAGGATTTGAACTATACAACTAAGTAAGGAATTTTTTCAAAGATTTACAAAGATTTGTTAAGTCCACTCTGTTAAGAGATTTACCCAATTCAAGTCTATTAAAACTGACTCAGTACTTGACTCTCAGTTTTATCTGCAAGCTGATTTTTGAGTCTTCTCCTTTCTCACTAATCCTCTTCCGCTAATCTGATAACTCTTGTCTTTCCCTTCTACTCTCACCACTTATGAATAGGTCACTTGTTCTATTAGATGATAACATAACCCTTGAATAACTTTTGATCTTCTCCTCTCTGATCTTCACATGCACACACACGATCACTCATGATCTAGGTTAAGATCATCATTGCATTTCATGAAAAGTCTTCTAGATGGTTTCATGTTTTTCCTCTTCATCCTAATTATTGAACATACACATGGGGATATGTGATCCATTCCATGTAAATATTATTTAAGAACCTCAACAATTATTAAATGTTCTATAACATCCTCTTCAAAACTTAAATAATTCTTCCAAGTCGCCTTGATAATCATTTTTCCTAAAACTTTGTTCCATTCTTGAATTTTATGTAAACTCTATATTGCTCATCCTTTACTATTTATGATGCTTAACATATATTGTTGCTCAACCTTTTTAACTTCTTGATGCTCAACACATACTATATCACGTGGTACTTATATACTTGGAATTTCACTTGGTTGTTGATGACTTGCTCAATCCATGAATGAGCTTGGTCCATATAGAAAATTGCTTTGTGACCATACTTACTCAGCTTCTATAGAATTACTCAATACATACTATCTTTGTAGACACCTAAATTTGATTACACTATTTTAGTAATCCTATTTAGTTATCTAAAAAGACATTATTAATTAAATTTCTATTTAATTAATCCTTTGTCATCCCCTAGTTGATTAATTTAATTAATCATCTATAGTCCTAATTGATAAATCAAATAATCTATTATTTATCAATTAAATCCTTTTCTCCTATCTAATTTCAAAAATCCCCATTTATTAAATAAATCTATTTGATAAATGAAATCCCCAAATTCAAAAACCCCTAACCTATCTCTAATCCTCCATTTAGCCTAATCCACCCCATCCACACATACTAACCAAGCTTAGCCACTAACTCACCCACCCTCATTAATGTCATCCACTTGCACATCTCTAACATCCCTAATCTAATCCTAAACCCAAGCCTAATCCACCCCCTAATGTTGTCACATTCCTTAAACAAGTTTAAGACTTTCCTAATCCAAACCAAAGTCTCCCCTCAAAAATCCCAACCACCAAGTCATGAGTGCTCTTACAAAACATAAAGACTCTTACAAGCCCACTCATGACTCTTACACCCATCTTCCACACTCTTCCCTCTTCCACACTCATTCCTCTTACATCCCTCTTACATACTCAACCCCACTCATCATGCCTTTAACCAACCCTTTACCCTACCCTCTCACACTCATCCTCCTTGTGACAAGTGTCACCTTCCCATTGGTGCTAAACAAGCACAATCCATGTGCTCTCCTTTGAGTGCATCCTAGCCCTCCTTAAGCCTTCATCCATCCTTGCATCTAAGCCCTCCATCCCTCTACCCCTTACCCTATAAATTGAATCCCATCCCAAGCCATTTCATCAACAATCTTTGAGCTAAAGTTACCATGCTATTTTGAGAACCAAAGCCATCAACCATACCCTTATAATGCCAAATTGAGAGCTCACAAAGCTACCAATTTGCCATTACCCATCTCCATTGAAGCAGCTTTTGAGCATCTTGAGCATACATCCACAGCAAAAGGACATCTACAGAATCAAGAAAGCATGGAGTGTTTTCTCTTGTGAGGTTTGCACTTCTTGTTTTCTTTCTTTGTCTAAGCATATATGTGAATTTAGTTTTTGGTTTGTGAATGTTTACTTTATTTGTTAATGTTCTTTGCATACTAATTCTTGTTCTACATTTTGGCACGCCCGGTGGGACCCCACTATGGGTCATTTAATCATCTATTTTCATCTATATGTCATTTTTCTAACCATCTAATGTTTGTTGTTGTTTGAGTGTGTTATGAGGGTGTTTTGCTTGTTTTTGCAGGTTAAAGAACGCACTTAGGAAGAAGAAATACCATCTAAAAAAATAAAAAATAAAAAATTTGCATTTTTCAGCTTTTTTGGCACAGTTTTGGCGTCTGCAACCTGTTCTGTCTGCGAAAATCGACGTCTGCAAAAATCTGCGTCTGCGCAAATCGACATCTGTGAAAATCCGCGTCTGCGAAAATCAACATCTGCGAAAATCCGCATCTGCGAAAATCGACATCTGCGAAAATCCGTGTCTGCGAAAATCGACATCTGCGAAAATCCGCGTCTGCGAAAATCGTCGTAGGATTTAGACCATTTTAAGCATTTTTACGCGTAGAAAAAACAACAAAAAAAGTTAAAATTTTTTTTCCCATAGTTAAGCTCTCATTTTTGAAGATTTTGGCTAACTAACTAAATTGCTTTTTTTTTGTCTCATTGCAGGTTGGAGCACATATGGAACCACTAACCATGTTTCTTGCAGGTTTTCATGTTGCTAAAAAATGAACTTGAATGTTTAACCATTTGTCTTTGAATGCATGTTGCTAAAAAAAAATGAACTTGAATGGTTAAACACATTTTCCATTGAATGAATGTTGCTCAAAACACACTCTTGAATGTCATGGATTAAAATCAACTTTCTTTGGAATGCATGCTTAAAACAAAAAATCCAATCTTGAATGCCAAGGATCAATTAACCATTACAATATCAAACACTTCATTTGGAGCTTCTAAAATTGAACAAAAAAAATCTCTTTTTCACATGCAATCTAGGTAAAGTTTGATTTTTGGACATTTAAGAAACTTTGTTAAGTTAAAATACAAATTTACAAAAATCAATTTGAGTAGTTCCTTGGACTCACCTCTTTTCTAATTACCCATCAAATATTAAACATTGGTTGCAATCTCAGCGCCATTTATGGGGATGGGTCTACTTGAAAAAGGTGTTAAATGTTCCATAATCTAACTCACTCACTTGGTCTTTGAACGTTTGCTTTAACTTTATCAAAATTCTTAAATGGCCAAAACTCTAGATTAAATCGATCACACTTCAAGTTTGGGCACTAAAATTGAACAACAACTGACGTGGAGAGCCTCCGGGCGCGCACTTGAAATCGAATCTCACACACTTTTGTTTTGGGCTTAAAACATACTCACACTCAATCTTGAATGCCTTAAAGAAAATTAATCGATACTTGACGTGGAGGGCCTCCGGGCGTGCGAGTTTGCTTTTGTTGACCCTAACTCTTCTTATTGTTTGCATTCTTTGATCGATTTACTTTTGTTGGCGCTTCAAGTTGGAATTGAACATTGTCTCTTAAACATGAGTGCTTGCAAAGTCTAGATTAGCACACATAAGAGTCAGTTGGTAAAAGAACAAGCATGTTTTTTAGCCCAAGGTCATCCAAGTCTTCTCTCCCCTTGTCGTCTTTCGAGGCCATCTTGGGTGCATAAGATTAGGATCCAAAACCTTGTTTCTTTTTAGGAGGCCTGCTTGGGGATTTCATCACCCCTTGGACGACCTCAACTCCAGCATTTCGGCGGAGTATAAGAATCGGGAGGTGAATCGAAAGACACCTATCTTGGGATCAAGACTTTGTCATTCGGGCTAAGCCTCAAGGAACTTTATACCCTTGAGAAGTGAAAGAGGAGAAGTGGGTTACCGCTCCTCTCGACTGTGTGACATCCTTTTGGTCTCATCTAGGGATTTGGGCCTCACGTACCTTGCGTATATCGAGGACTCCCTAGCTAAACCAACTGTCAGCCTTGCAGAAAACCATCTAGGATGTTAATGTGTTTGGAGTGACTGATCGAAACATTTGTAGAACATACACACTCCTCGGCACAAGTATCACATTCTGAGAACCACAAACTTCTATCTAGGTGTTCCTATCTATTGCTTGTTTTTATTTTACTTGTTGAATGAATGTTTGCCAAACTTGGTCAATCCTAGCTTAGGGCACACTTAGCGTAGTCACTGCCTATTTTGGAAGTTGAACAAGTTGAAGCAAAACAACTGAGATTTTTCCCAAAGCCAAGCAAATTCAGGAATTTATGTCGGAACAACCCAAACCCAAACAGAAGTTTCACAAGGTCAAACTCAAGCCATCTCTAGCATACCAAGAACTTTCAGCCAAGAGAAAAGAAATAACACCAAGCCCACGAATTTCCAAACTCCACAAAGCAGAGGAAAAAGCTACCGACGAAGCACTTCAAGAGGCCTGGTTAGAGTGCACCATCAAATTTAGCCAACATCCAGGAGTTAATCCTGCTTATGCCTTACCAACTAGGCATGATTTCTATGATTAGACACCCTTGTTTCTCCACATCTTCTTGGATAAGCTTCACTCTAGAGTCATCTTTGTAGAAAAGCCAGCCATCTTAGGTTATCCCCTTAAGCATTATTAGCTCATCCATCTCATTTAGAATCATACCATCTAGCCAGTAATCAAAAATTTGCACATCTAAGCTTTCAAAATTGTTGTCACCTTGCTAAAAGTTTGCCATTCCTAAAATCTTCCAAATCCACCAATCTCACCAAGGTTATCCCTTTGACAGAGCTTTGTCTAGGGTAATCTAGCTTTGTCACTTGTTATCCCTCATCACCTTGAGCTAAAGGTTGGGATCCACAAGTGGTCAATCTCGTGTTCTTCCTAAAGGATCATCAGTCTATCCTTAAGTTGACACAATCACCACCAAGCTTGGACATAGGAAATCAGACCTTTTGCGCTTTGACAACATATCTTTGAAGTTAGAATCCCCAACCCAATCCTCCTTAGGTTTTTCCATATAGCTTTGCCTCAACCTAGGAAATCATTTGCATAGAAAAGCCTTCCCCCTTTTGCATCCATCAGCATTATTGCATCTCATCCCTAGGAGCATTTTTCATGCCACCCGTCACTCGCTTAGCCAAGAAGAAAGAAACAATGGAGCCCTATCATTTGGATCGAACAACCTCACCCCCCTTGAGCACTCAGCCACCCTTCAGCCCAGAGCAAGCTATGCCATCACCTACTGACATTGAAGCTTTCATGAACCAACCAGGAAATGCAGTATTGGTAAACGCCATTATAGACAAAAACAAAGAGACAATCATGGCTAATTTTGGAAGGGACAATGTAGGAACCTTTGACTTTGGAAGACCCCCTCCATTATCAGATCCATCTCACCCATTGTTTGGGCAGCTGCCACCACCCATAGGCTCTTATGATCCAAATTATCCTCAATATATTCCAAAAGAAGAGCCTCCAGCCAATCCATATGACCCAACAGACCCAAACATACCATCATCCACCCAAGTTGAAATCTCCATGCCGCAAGCCAACCCAGCCACCACCACTCCATCCTTAGTTCATACCTCTCCACTCCAAACCCCATTTACCCAAAATAGCTCACCATTCACCCCCTTCACTATTGCTGCTGCTGCTCCCCAACCCAGCCTTCCAAATCCACCCATTTCCCAAATCAGTGCTAGCATCTTTGGCCAACCTCAGCAATATACAACAGGGATGCCACCCATGGGGCCAAGTAATCAACCTTTCATCACCCCCAGCTTGTTCACCACAACCCAAAGTACAATCCCATCATTTCCATTAGGTCTTGGGAGATCAATACCACCAGCCACAAATCCACAAGCTACTACCTTCACCCCACAAAGCTATCAAATCCCACAAGCTACTGCCAATCTTCTACCAAGCTCCCAAGTGACCCCAGCTCCCGCCACCACTCTACCAAGCTTCCAAATCTAGCCACAAAGCTATCAAACCCCATCAATTCCATTCCCAAGCTTTTAATTCCCACCACCTCCACCACCAACTAATCCATTACCTCCAATTACCAACTACTTTTCAATGCCACTTCTAGGAGGTAATCCACCGCCCCAGCCAGCCACCAATTATTTGTAGATACCATCCCAAATGGGGGCACAACCCACATATATTGGTCAAACCCCACAAGCCCTCCGATCCTTTCCCCAAGCCTCACAACCATCTTATACCTTACCTCCACAAAGCAATCCATTTATCCCACAGCCAACTTATGTTCCTCAATCCCAACAACCTCAAATCCCATATCAACAGCAAGCCTCACAGCACATGCAGCAATATGCGCCACCTCCCCCTGAACAACCCATCATCCACCATGCAGCTACCCAAACAATGTACAATCCCTATCAGCAAATCCCTCACAGCCATCCATATTCAGTGGCCCCATCCAGCACATACCTACCTCAAGGAACTCCTACATTGGGGGCACCCCAACCATCACCTATCAATTCAGAGTGGGAGCAAATGAAGACAGCTCTGAAAGCCATCCAAGAAGGGAATGATCCAAAGACATTCAAGTTTGAGAATGTGTGTCCTTACCCATTTGACAGAGCCATTACCACGACACCATTTCCCTAACACTTTGAGGTACCTAAATTTGACAAATTCAGAGGAAAAGGAGACCCTGTCACACATATCAAAGAATTTTACATGCATTGCCAGGACGTGGCATACAATGATGTCTTCCTCTTGTGCCTTTTTCCCAAAAGCTTAGCTGGACCAGCTCTTGAATGGTTTTATAGAATCCCCTATGGCACAATTAAAAACTTTGCTGAATTATCTGAGGCATTTGTAGCCCAATATGCCCATCTTGTTGAAATAGAGCTATCAATAGTGGATCTTGTCCACACCAAGCAAAAAGGTGGAGAAAGCCTTGCCGAATACCTGCAAAGATGGCAAACTCTTACCACCCGCATATCCTGCACCTTGCCAAAATGCCATGTGGTGAAAATGTTTATTGATAATGCACATCCCAGCTTGGCTCACCACATGACCATGAACTGTTTGCAGACCTATAAGGATATCAAAGAGAAAGGAATGATTCTTGAGCAAGGACTCATCAAAGATGGTGTGGTAAAGATTTACAAAGAGGCCAACCAAAATCAATCACATTCCAATGACAAGTCTAGGTATTGGAACAAAAAAAAGCATGTTGCAACAGATGGGGTTACTGACACCAGACATGTGAATATCGTTGGTCCTTCTCAAAACCAGTTTAACCCACCATATCAAAAAAACAACCAACAAGCTACCAATTACCAACAACGAAATAACCAAAGCTATCAAAACCACAATACAAGACCCAACTTTCAAGGGTCTAACAATCAAGCTAATGCCATCAATGTAGCTGCAGGGCAAAAGCCCAGATTCCAACCTGCACCTAGAAACTATACACCCCTTAGTGAGCCATTGGATGTTATTTTTGAGAAATTGGCTAAGGAAAACCTCATCAAATTTCCTCCTACCCAGCAAATTGATCCAAGCCAATCCAAAGCTGCATGGTACAAGGACAATGAGTATTGCAAGTTCCATAGGGTAAACGGTCACACCACCCTCAGATGCATGAAACTGAAAGACTATGTGCAAGACCTCATTGATCGAAAGGAAATCACTATTGGTGCCCAAACCTCTCCCAATGCAGGCTTACAGATTTATCAAAATGCTTTTCCTCCACACAACAACCAAAATCTTGGAAAAGCACCTATCCAAAACAACACCAACAACAGCCAGCCAAACCAACAGCATGGGAAGAACAATGACCACACTTCATCCTATATAGACTATGGTAGCCTTATAGGTTGTATATCTGAGAAAGAGCCTTCTGTCAATGTTATCAATATCCGAGGACCAAACAATGAGTGTGCGGTCACCACTCGAAGAGCACAATTTAACATCGCAGGCCCACCAGTTTCATCAACACCATCAGCTCCATCAAAAATCCGGTACAATATCTTGGAACACCTTGGGAACATGCCAGCCCAAATATCCATTTTAGACCTTCTCCGCACTAGTCCTGTGTACAAAGACATCCTTGATAGTGCTCTCATAGAATCTCGTGTCCCTTCTGATATCAATGCTACTAATTTTCGTAATCTTGTTGGACACCTTTCATCCTCATGTGCCCTATCTTTCAAACCCACCAACATACCCACGGTTGAGCCAAATCACACCCTTCGGCTTCGCATAGCCATCATGGTATCCAATTTTTCCGTGAAAAGAGTAATGATAGATAATGGATCAGCCTTGAACATTTGCACCCTAAAATTTATAAAACAAGCTGGGTATACTGAGGCAGATATGATCAGTGAGGTTATCACCATCAAAGCTTATGACAACTTGGAAAGGACCACAGAAGGGACTATTTTACTACCAATCAAGGTTGGGCCAGTCATTCAAGAGACAGTTTGCCATGTTGTTGATCTAAACCTACCATTTAACATCCTCCTCGATCGCCCATGGATTCATGCTATGAAGGCCGTTCCATCCACCTACCATCAGTGCATCAAATTTCTGCATCAGGGCACTGAGGTAACCATCCATGCCGATCCAGAACCCTTTGCTTACTGCAATGCGGTTGAAGCTTCATATACAAACCATTGCCCTAGAATAGACATCGGCACAGCCATCGCCAGCTCATCCCACACTTGTAATGACACAGAAACCATCCTTGCCTCCACCCTATCTACTATAAAGATCAACAACAAAGGTTGTGGAGAATATAGTCTATTAGATGCATTTGCTGTCTGAGCCATCCCAATTGATCCACATACCCATGGACGGCCAACATATCACAAAGCTAAGGAGATTCCACCTCCTCGATACAAACAGTTTGGCCCAACCACCTTTGTGTCCTCAAAAACCCCTCTTCATGAGGAGCTCACTCCAGATATCAACAATTGGCTACATAAGGATGCACCTCGAAGAAATCAAGCACGCCTTGATCACTTCAGCCAGAAGTATCCCCAACAACATAAGCTCATCACTGAAAAATGGAACTATCAAGGAGGTGGACTAGGACCAGAAGAAAGGGGCATGCAATGTCCCATCGAAGCACATAATTGGGAAATAAAGTCAGGTCTTGGCTTTGGCATACCCACAACTAGGGGCACCAACGAGAACGGTCACGCTTTTTCAAACATCCACCGCGACTTTGTCGAAATCGAAGACATTCTTGAGGAAGTTGAAAAGAGAGCCTACGACGATATCCCAGACCAAATCTTCCTAGGAGACTCTATTCTCCGAGAACTATCCATCCATCTCATTGACCTACCTTTTGCTCATCCACAACTCATAGATTGGGACCAACCAAGTGTCATACATATTGATGAGTTCGCATCAGAGGAAGCACTTCTAAGATTCATGGGAGCTGAAACTCCTCATAAGAAGACAAAGCCAGATTCTGCCTACATCTACAAGCTAGATCCCAAGGGGTATTTTGGAGAAAATCCCCAACCTAGTTTCGATACACCCAAAACTGGAACTAAGGTAAATCTGGGACTAGCTAAGGCAGTGAAGAGAACCCCTCAACAAGAAAATCTAGAGTTACAAGTAGAACATGAGGATTTATTATTGCCTCCTCAAGATAATCGACCAGAGGTGTCTTCTATTCTAATAGAGGATACTAGAGAAGTCAACATTGGTTCTTCAGAGATCCCTAGAATTGTTCACATTGCTGCATCCCTATCACAAGACCAAGTTGACCTCCTCTTTGAGGTTTTAGGAGAGAACATTGGCCGATTTGCATGGTCATATCAGGACATGCCAGGACTTGATCCAAAGCTTGTAGTTCATCATCTTGCAGTCGATCCAAAGATCAAGCCCGTCAGACAAAAGCTTAGAAAAATGCACCCCAAGGTGGCATTACTAGTCAAAGCTGAACTAGAAATAATGTTAGCTACTAAGGTTATCCGACCTATCGACTACTCAGAATGGATCTCCAACATGGTCCCTGTCACTAAGCCTTCCAGTGACATCAGAATCTGCACTGATTTTAGAGATCTTAACAAAGCTTGTCCAAAGGATGATTTTCCCTTGCCCAAAATAGATATGATTGTAGATCTTACAGCTGGACATGAAATTATGTCCCTTATGGATGGATTGTCTAGGTATAATTCGATCAAGATTGCAGAAGAGGACCAGCATAAGACAACATTCACTACCCCTTGGGGAACCTTTTGCTACACCATGATGCTTTGGCCTAAAGAATGTTGGGGCTACCTATCAAAGAGCTATGACAACCATTTTCCATGATCTTATCCATAGCATTTTGGAGGATTATGTGGACGATATCCTAGTCAAATCTCACACCTTCATGGATCATCTTGCTGACCTGGAGAAAGTCTTTGATAGGTTGGCCCAATATCATCTCATGCTAAATCCCAAGAAGTGTGTCTTTGGGGTCACATCTGGCAAGCTTCTAGGCTTCATAGTTTCTAAACGAGGTATAGAGATCGACCCCCAAAAGGTCAAGGCTATCTTAAACATGCCTCCTCCCAAGACACTGCAACAGCTTCACTCTCTTCAGGGAAAACTTCAATCTATTCGGTGCTTCATCTCCCAACTTGCAGATAAGTGTACACCATTTTCACACTTGCTAAAGAAGAATGAGAACTTCAAGTGGGATCTTTTATGTCAGCGCAGCTTCGATCAGCTCAAGCAGTACCTCACCAATCCCCCTATCTTGGTTCCACCAGTTCCTGGTCGTCCCTTGATCTTATATATATCAGCAACACCTACTACTCTAGGGGCACTTCTAGCACAACATGATGACTATAGCATAGAGAGAGCCATCTACTATATCAGTAGAACCCTAGTTGGTTATGAACTCAATTACACTCCTATGGAAAAAGCTTGTTTGGCAGTTGTTTTCTCAACTCAAAAGCTTCGCCACTACATGCTAAGTCATACCATCCAACTAGTCTCCAAGATTGACCCTCTCAAGTATATGCTCTCCAGAACAGCACTTACAGGCCATTTGGCCAAATGGGTTATGCTACTAAGTGAGTTTGACATCCAGTATGTGGATAGAAAGGCAATCAAAGGGCAAGCTATAGCAGATCACATAGCTGATGCACCTCTAGTAGATGCATATCCTTTGCTAACAGAATTTCCAGATGAGCATATCTGCCTAATTGAAGGACAACCCCCATGGAAGCTTTATTTTGATGGCTCATACACCTCTCATGGATTAGGGGCAGGGATATTATTAGTTACACCTCAAGGAGATTACATTCCAAAAGCCTTCAAGCTACAATTCCCTAGCACCAACAATATAGCAGAATATGAAGCTCTTGTAGCAGGATTAAAGATAGCTGTAGAATGGAATATCACTGAGTTACAAGTCTTTGGTGATTCCCAACTCATCATCAAACAAGTCTTAAATGAATATCAAACCAAAGATGAAAAGCTATTACCCTACAAAGAGCTAGTTGATCAGCTGACCCAACATTTTACAAAGCTTTAGTTTACACAAGTGCCTCAAATGCAGAATAAGGCAGCAGATGCCATGGGCACTATTGGCTCGCTCTTGGAAATTCCCCAAGATGCGATGCAGTATGAATTTTTAGTTGAGCAACTCCTCACACCTGCTTATGCGAATGAGGATTCAAACCATGTTTGTATCTTGGTTGGTCCCCAATCCCCTTGGTACCATGAAATTCACGCTTACCTTAACGATGGTATCATATCCCCTCACCTCATACGCACCCAACGCCAGAACCTTATTCGAAAATCATCCCGCTATGTTATCATAGCCAATACTCTATATCGTCGGGGTTATCACGATACTCTCTCTCAATGTTTAGATGAAAATGAGGCTACGATGGCATTAAAAGAAGTACATTCTAAACTTTGCGGTGCCCACACGAGTGGTATTGTCCTAGCACGAAAAATCCTTAGAGTAGGCTACTATTGGCCTACCATTGAAGAACACTCTTGTGACTTTGTCAGAAAGTGTCTCCCATGTCAGCAGCATGCAAATCTTGTGCACGCTCCAGCATAGGATCTACAGCCTATTGCACCACCTTGGCCTTTTGCTTGTTGGGGCCTTGATCTAGTTGGAACTATCACACCTCTCTCATCTGATGGACATAAATGGATAATAACAGCTACAGACTATTTCACTAAGTGGGTGGAAGCAGTCCCCCTAGTCTCAGCTACAGGAGTTCAAGTCTCCAAGTTCATCTTGTACCACATTGTTTGCCACTTCGGCATCCCATCCACCATCTTCACTGACCACGGAGGTAACTTTGAAAATCTCAACATGGAAGAATTATGCACTTCCCTCCGCATCCATCACCGCTTTTCTAGCCCATATTTCCCACAAGGTAACGGCCAGGCAGAGGCGACTAATAAAACCCTCCTCAAAATCCTAAAGAAAGTTGTCAGTGATTTTGGCCGTGATTGGCACCTTCAAATAAATCTGGCTCTATGGGCCTATCGAACTTCCTTCTGTACATCCACAGGCACAAATCCATACTCCCTAGTCTATGGTGCCGAAGCAGTATTACCTATAGAAGTTGAACTTCCCTCACTACGCATATCTTTGCGAGGGAAAATCTCATATGAAGAATACAGAGTAGCTCGACTCACCCAGCTAGATCTCTTAGACGAGAACAGACAACAAGCCTATGACCATCTCACAGTCTACCAAACTTGTCTCAAAAGGAATTTCAACAAGAAGGTGCTCCCACGACACTTTCAGCCAGGTGATATGGTCCTCAAAGAAAATATGAAAGTCCAAGCAGATCGAGAAAAGAAAGGCAAGTTTGAACCTACATGGCTTGGTCCCTATGTGGTTACTGCCTCCTTTGGCTCCGGAGCCTATCAATTATCTACACCAGAAGGAGAACTCTTGAATGATCCCACTAACATCATTCATCTCAAGAAGTTCTATGCTTGAAGATCCTTGGTATACCCAGCTTTTGAAAAATACAAGAAAAAACTAGTAAAGAGAAATAAGCGTCCAATCGTGAAAACTTGGCAATTCAAGCGCCTTGGATAGGTACCTTGGTGAAAACTTGGTAATTCAAGCGCCTTGTGTGCTAAAGACTAATCCATTATCTATCACTATCCTATCCCTCATCCATCCACCCACCATCCCATAAAACACCTGCTTGTTCCCTTGGTGTTCCAATCAAATATCCAAAATCTGATGGAGCTTGTCAATACCTCCTGTACAGCTTGTAAATCTTGTACCAAAGCTTGTATTATACCTTGTAAATCTTGTACCATACCTTTTATATATTCGAATCTTGTCCAAAGCTTGTACCATATTCTAGCTTGTAAATAATCTTGTATCCTAGCCTGTATCCTATCACATGCACACATAGAATCCCATTTTCCTTAAGCTTTTCACAAACCATCTACCTATCCACCTATCAACTATTATAGACATCCCATCCTTCACAAAAATTTCCATCTCACAAAAAACCAAAACATGAACAAACTTGTACATTTGTAACATATCTTGGTCTATCAGCTTGTACAGCCTCTTTAGCTTAGTATCATTGTATCTATCCGGCTTTCGTGTTAGTTCATCCTTGGTCAACATCTTGCACATGTCGCACACCTTGGTTAGATATTCCAATGCATCCTTTAGCTAGATCTCCTATCACCAAAGTGTTATCCTTCTTAGTTCAGCTTGCCAGACGCATCACTCATCCAGATCCATCAGCTTAGGTGCTCTCTGATAGATCCTTGCAGGATATAGCTTTCCTCATGTCATATCTTGGTCCGTTAGTACCTCGTCCTACCCATCTCATTGGCAAACAGTTCTCTTTTGGATTTTCGCTTTCTTTTGATTTGGGATCTTCCCTTTTGGGTCTTGAAATATCTTTTCCAAGCAATCTCCTTGTTCCCTCCTCAAGGTTTCCATGATCTTCCATATCATGGTATGCTGTGAATGGGGCAATTAGAGCATAAGGTCTTGATCAGGTCTTTTGCTTGTTTTCTTTTTCTGCTTGTGGGTTACCTAGTGTCGTTTCCACGCTGCTTCCTCTGGGATTCATGTCTGATACTGGGGCAATCCTTGTGTGTTTGTTTTGAGTGAGTTCGTCAGTCCTCTGGATAGTTGGTGAACAGGCCTTGATGTTCTTGGTAACCTTGGCAATTAACCAATAGTCCTATAGCAAATCTAGTGCTCAACTACATGGTGGTACTTCTCTTTGAAGTATCCCCCCGCTAAAAAAGCTTCAATGGATTCCCTTCATCTCCATTATCCCCTCATCCATCTCTCCATCCTGGATTCCTTTTATAGCGCTCTACTCCTTCATCTCCCCCCCAATCCTGGAAAGTCTTAAGCTTGCTTTACTTTTGTGCCTCTGATTTCCCTTTATCATTCTCCCATAGTGAGAGTTTGAGCTAATTCAGCCCCTTCTCTTTGCCAACCTGTGTCTTAGCTGATCTCAATTTCTTGTACTTTTCAAAAAGTCGTCAAGCCTCATTTCTCTCCCCGCTGCCTTCTTGAGGGGGCATCATCTAAGTCTAGTCTCTCCTCTTCTTATCTGAGACTGGGGCAACCTTGTTGCTAAAACATCTTCTTCGTGTCGTCTTCATTCAAACTTCTTTGAAATAGTGTTGTCTCAACACTATGTCAAAGAGGGGCAAACTGTAGACACCTAAATTTGATTACACTATTTTAGTAATCCTATTTAGTTATCTAAAAAGGCATTATTAATTAAATTTCTATTTAATTAATCCTTTGTCATCCCCTAGTTGATTAATTTAATTAATCATCTATAGTCCTAATTGATAAATCAAATAATCTATTATTTATCAATTAAATCCTTTTCTCCTATCTAATTTCAAAAATCCCCATTTATTAAATAAATCTATTTGATAAATGAAATCCCCAAATTCAAAAACCCCTAACCTATCTCTAATCCTCCATTTAGCCTAATCCACCCCATCCACCCATACTAACCAAGCTTAGCCACTAACTCACCCACCCTCATTAATGTCATCCACTTGCACATCTCTAACATCCCTAATCTAATCCTAAAACCAATCCTAATCCACCCCCTAATGTTGTCACATTCCTTAAACAAGTTTAAGACTTTCCTAATCCAAACCAAAGTCTCCCCTCAAAAATCTCAACCACCAAGTCATGAGTGCTCTTACAAAACATAAAGACTCTTACAAGCCCACTCATGACTCTTACACCCATCTTCCACACTCTTCCCTCTTCCACACTCATTCCTCTTACATCCCTCTTACATACTCAACCCCACTCATCATGCCTTTAACCAACCCTTTACCCTACCCTCTCACACTCATCCTCCTTGTGACAAGTGTCACCTTCCCATTGGTGCTAAACAAGCACAATCCATGTGCTCTCCTTTGAGTGCATCCTAGCCCTCCTTAAGCCTTCATCCATCCTTGCATCTAAGCCCTCCATCCCTCTACCCCTTACCCTATAAATTGAATCCCATCCCAAGCCATTTCATCAACAATCTTTGAGCTAAAGTTACCATGCTATTTTGAGAACCAAAGCCATCAACCATACCCATATAATGCCAAATTGAGAGCTCACAAAGCTACCAATTTTCCATTACCCATCTCCATTGAAGCAGCTTTTGAGCATCTTGAGCATACATCCACAGCAAAAGGACACATCTACAGAATCAAGAAAGCATGGAGTGTTTTCTCTTGTGAGGTTTGCACTTCTTGTTTTCTTTCTTTGTCTAAGCATATATGTGAATTTAGTTTTTGGTTTGTGAATGTTTACTTTATTTGTTAATGTTCTTTGCATACTAATTCTTGTTCTACAATCTTATGTACATGATTCAGCCTATATAGAGTAGCTCAGTTGTAGTGGTTAGAGATACCAACAATCTCCCTCTTTGACATTAGTGGAAAAAACACTTTGTCACATTAATGCAAAAAATGAGCTTTCCCCAAAATGATATCTCCCCCTAAGTCTTATGACTTGTGAAAAATGAATACAAAAATTCATTATAGCCTTTATTCACTACCTATACATGATACTCCTTCTATATACATTTCTCCCTCGTATACATTTAGTTTCCCCCTTTTTTCTAAACAATTGATGTCAATATTGTTGGGGTTGAAAGAGTGGAAGTAATCCATATGTTTCAATGAATTCCTTTTGAACTCTGGTAATCATGTCCAATGCATGATTCGATGTGGTTCTTGTTGCCTCTAAAATTTGATTCTCTAGTTGTACTCTTACAAATAAATCTATCAAACTCTTGGCCACTGATAAGTTATGATATTCCGTGATAAGATCTTGGGTTGTTTTTAGTTCTTTCTTCATTACCTCCAATTGAGGTATCAACATTGCCTAAATTGAGATCAATTTGGATCTCATTATGCTATTAGCTACCTGAAGCTTAGTCATTTTACCTTGAACATTCAAAAAAATATTGTAATGATCTATGCTAGATCCTGTTGACTTTGAGATAACACTGTTGGATGCTTTCATCTTAGCCTAAGTCCTATATACTCGTGCCTGAATAGTATCTATAAACCTTGGCACATATGATAGAATTGTGTACACCTATTGTACCCTTTGTATAATATCCACCATTATTTGTGATTTATCCTATAATAGCACCTTCTACTCAGTTATAGTTATGAAAAATTTATCCACAACCTTGGTCTCAATTCTTCTTGTTGATCAATCCCTTAACTTGTCATTGGATTTAAAATTTTCAGCACTTACTTGATCAATTATATGTACAAGTTGATCAGTAATAGACACCTCTTCATCTACATTGTATGTGTCAAAAGATTCAACAAAATATGTTTTACATCTTGTAGTGTTTGTTGCATCTTTAGCTCTCTCTTGAGCTCTTCTTGCCTTTTTTTCTTCTCAAAATTTTCTTGTACCAAAAAAAATTTGCTGCAAGGTGAGATTCTCCAAATCAAATTATAGCATTTTAATATTTTCATCTAGATTAACTTCACTATTTGGTGAAATGCCCTTTATTTGTTTTCTCTTCCTATTTGGTGAAGGGGTCTTTCTACTCAACACTGCCTTATGATTAGATGAGGGGGTGTCACCACTTAGTCTTGCTTGTACATTTGTGTTCAAGATTGAAAAAAGTAGCACTTGGTTCAACCTTATTTAATTATTTTTTTTCCTCAATTTGAGGTGCTAAGACTATATTATCATTTTTATTAGCTTCTTTATATTTACCATATTCTTCTTCATTTGGAAGCCTTGACTGTTCAACTTTTGGAGTATCAGGGGTGTCAACATGTATAGGAGACATGTTGTCTTTTGGACTTGTCATACCTAAGTTTTTTCCATTGCTATGTTCATCATCGATATTCATAGTTTCTACCTTCTTTGTTGTAAGCCCAAAAATACATTTCCACAAAAATTCACTCTATTTCCATACAACTTCCTCTTTATTTTTTAGTATTAAAAAAATCCTATATTTAGGAACAAATATTATCCTATGTTGTTTCAAAAATGTTTCCTTTTGTTCTTGAGACAAATCAGGCATAACTTTGACTAGTGTGTTAGCTCTTATTTGATTTTATGTTACTTCAGCCTACTGCCATCTTCTCTCTAATCTATCATATAGATCCTTGCATATCTTCTTCTCTATTGTACTAGAAGCCATCTTTTGATTTGCAATCATTTCTACCATAGCTTCCTCAAATTTTTTTCTATCATCATTGTCTAGCGTATCATATCTCACATATTTGAAACTAGATAAAGCTAAAAATCTTCTTAGGATGTCACATACCTGTTCAATAGTCTTGATCTTCCTGATAGGTGGTCCTCTGACCAATCTCCTTCTCTTGGTTTGAGGTTCACTTGACTTAGTAGTATCTGTTACTTTCATCTTCATAGACTTATCAACAATACAAACTACCCTAGTCCTTGGCTTAGTTGGTGGTGGAGGTGTTGTTGCCTTCTTCTTCTTTGATATTTGAGCCTTCTTGCTTGGTGACATGACAACAACTAGGAATTTACCCTTGTCAACTTCTTCCTCTTCTACTTCTTCTTCCTCATCACCACTATCTTGTTTTTCATCTTCCCCAAGACCTTGAGTCAATTGCAATGGTTCTTTACCCTTGCCTAGGGTGCCTAATTTTGCTTCTAGGTCTTTGATCATCTTCTTCCTTTTCTTTTATTTGGAAATTATCTTGATGTTAACTATTGTCTTGGCCTTTTCTTCTTTGTATCTCCCAAATAATTATGCCTCAACATCTATTTCTTCTTTTAACAATACATCAATGTTTGTGTTGTCATAGGTGTTTGCACCCTTGTCCAATGTCTTACCTAAGGAAAACCTTGTGAAACATGGAAACAACCTCCAAGCTATGGGATTTGAATTGTGAGGTTGAATCTCTGGAGAAGGCTGGCTTCCTCTTACTATCAGGGTGCACTTAGCTATTCTTGGAGACGAAAAGGGAGAAGGGGAGCATGAAAGAAAATCTACCTATTCTAATCTAAGGACATGATGCCCCAAAATAGAGTGTTCAAACCAATGTCTGCCCATACATGCACTATTGAAGCATTATTGCACCAAAAGATATGCACATTCAGACTTGTTTTAATCTAACAACCACATGCAAATTAGAAAACTAGAATGAATGACACAAGGAAAGAGGGATTCACTTATATATCATTCATAGGTCAAAGAGATACAATCATGAAGATCATAGATTTCTACAAAACATCAATGAGAGGCAAAGGATTCTTGCACTTTCACACCAATGGCTGAAGGAGATAAACAAGATGTCATTCAGTTTAGAGGCAAAGAGAATTTTACACTGAAGATTTGCAAAGAAATATTAGAGAAATCAGAGAAGGTTCAACCTGAACAAAATCTACAAAAATTGCCTTTATAGTTTAGGCATAATTGAGATGTCCTCTAATTGAAATTACTCTACAACCACTACCATTAAGTCCTATCGAGAATAATCATGGGGATCCAGATGCAATGATATCTGATCTTGTTGGAATAGGGTCCTGAGAAGATAGAAATGGTGCCATTAAATCATCTGACCAAGTAGATGGATCAGATCAGAGGTGGTGGAGTGTTCTCTTGGGGGTAGAATTCATTCTAGAGTGGTTGGCATCGATGACAAGGATCAGATCGCATGTGAAAACTTGATTTTCCCTGTTCTAGCTTGTGGATCAGCAAAGTCAGTAGGTCAAACAAATCCTGTAAGCAGAATGAGCCACATGGGCCAATAATCTTCCTTTGTTTTTCCACCCTGTAAAGTCCCCATGCCATTGACCACACCTTTTAAGTAATCGTGCCACCTCCTCAGAACCTTGACCGTGATAGCCACATAAATGCTAACCCAACTGTCCATGCTAACTGTTAATACCTTGGTCAGGCCCACCAAGACACATGTCACAAAGGGGCTTCCCCACAATGTTTAATCTTCATGCAACTCCATAATGCGAGAAAGCCCTGATCATTGATCTCTTGCAAGATCAATGGTCATGAAAGACCCCATATACTGTGTTTGCCTCCCCCAAAATTCTTGGGCCCATGAGACACTTATCATACACCTGACATCCAACTCAGCAACCACCTTGGTAGAACCTTGGTGACCCACACAAGAAATAGGTCCCATAGAGACACGTGGCAGTGAGGCACTTTCCTGCATTACTTAAAGTCTTCTCATCTTGATAATGTGGGGAAGCCTCAACTGTGGATCTATTCACATCAGACAGTCAGAACTCAACATGTATCTCTCTGTGAGAAGGGTGGGCCCGTGACATCATTTGAGATAGGTGTCACTAGGGTGCTTGCTCATAATAATTAAAACCCTTGCACTTCCATCAAGTGGGAAAGTGCCAGCCCTTGATCCTCATAGATCTGACGGTGGAAGTTCTTCATGCATTATTCTTTGAACAAGGCGGGCACGTGATGTCGTTCCCTCCATGCGTCATGAAAGGGCTTCCCCACATTGCTTAAATTCCTTGTAGCTTGTTATTTTGGGGATGCACCAGCCGTTGATCTGATTTGTATCTATGGTGCTCAGAATCTGTGTCTTCTAAACTTTTGCAAGATTAGCCGTGACATCATCCAGATGCGTGTCGCTAGGGAACTTTCCTGCATTGTCAAAAAATAAAATGCGAGGAAGCGGGCGCCAATCAAACTGCCAGCTCAACCTACCACCCTACCTACCTTGTTTGCGATGGCTCAGAGAAAATGGACCCACCCGAAAAAAAAGGATCTATCGAACCACATGTCGCCAAGGGGCTTTCTAGCAATATTTAAAGATTGTGCATTTGGAGAATGCGGGAAAGTGCCCACTATAGATCTGAACTAGATCTGATGGTGCAAAATGTTGTAGGCCGACGGAACAAAAAATAAGGTTTTATTGTTTATTTTTTGATATTTTTCGGGCACTAAAATAATATAGAAGACAGAAGGTGGCCGTTGGGCAGGGAAAGTATTCAAAATTTGAATCTTGGCAAGAGGTAAAATGGATAACATTTTTGGCGACTTAGAAGGGATGCAAGCCTGCTACGCATAAAACCAATGACCTTACGTATCCATTGGGCTACAAAGTCATAAAAATTTGGATCTATGCACTGTAGAACCCTAACCCTACCTCTGTAGGAACAGAAAACTAAAAATCTGGAAAACCTACCCTCTGCAACTGAAACTAGAGACTAAAAACCTTCTACAAACACATGTGCTCATGCACTTCTTGGAAAGCTAGAAACAATAGAAAGGAAACTACACTACTATGTATAGGAAAATTCAAGCCCTGTCAGAACATGGTTTGAGATAGATCCCATTGACTGGGATGGGCAAAATTTCACCAGCGGGCTTGCTCAATTGAAAAACATTGGCCTGCTTGCAACTTACAATCACATAGGGACCACTCCATAGTGAATCAAATTTTGAGTGCCTCCCTGGTTTTTCCCTATCTGCATCCCATTTCAAAACCAAGTCACCCTCCTTGAAGGTTCTGACCCTAGCCTTTTTATCAAAGTCCCTTTTCACCTACTGTTGATGTGTCTCTAGGGCCTGCATGGCCTGATTTCTTCTTTCTTCCAGCTCCATCAGCTCTACCATTCTCACTGTCATGGCATCATTTTTAATTATCTCCAGTTGATGAGGTAGTTCTAGGGATGGGAATGTTTTCACTTAGGTTTGCACCCTTGTCGAGAGCCTATGCGTGAGGACAACCATGCAAACAACCTCCAAGTTGTGGGACTTGAACTGTGAGGTTGAGTCTTAGGAGAAGGTCGGCTTCCTCTTACTATCAAGATGCACCTAACTACTCTTGGAGAGGAAAAGAGAGAAGGAGAGCATGAAAGAAAATCCACCTAACCTAATCTAAAGAGGTGATGCACCAAAATAGAGTGTTCAGACCAATCTCTGCCCATATATGCACTATTGAACTAGAATGAAACTAAGGATATACACATTCAGACTTACTTTAATCAAATAACCACATGCAGATTAGAAAACCAGAATGAATGACACAAGGAAAGAGAAGATTCACTTATATTATCATTCACAGGCCAGATGAGATACAGTCATGCAGATTACAGGCTTCCACAAAACAATGGTGAAGGCAAAGAGTTCTTGCACTTTCATACCAATCACTAAAGGAGATAAAGTAGAGAATCATACAGTTAAGAGGCATAGGGAAATTTACACTGGAATTGTAGAGCAATAGAAAAGAAAATAGAGAAAGGTCGACCTTTACAAAATCTATAAAATTTACCTTTATAGTGTAGGTATAATTGAGATTTTCACTCCAAAACTATCCAGCAACCACCTGTTATTAAGGCTCTGCCAAGGACAATCATGGGGATTTGAAGAAAATCTGATCCTTTCTGTCAAATAATGCCTTGAGAAGACAGAAACGGTGCCATAACTATGCTTCAATTAGGTAGATGGATCAATTGGGGGTGGTGGAGTGTTCTTCCTTATCTTGCATTCATTTCTTGGTGGTTGGAATCGATCATGAAGATCAGATCGCCTAAGAAACCCTCGACTTCCCTAGTTCTTGTCTCATGAATAAGAAAGTCAACCTAGTTGACCTATCTTTGGCACCAAGATGAGCCATGTGGACCAACCAGCTTATTCCTTTCTGCCACCTTGCAAAATCTTCCTGAGTTGACCATCCACTTTCTTTACTAACCGCACCACCTTGTAACTCCTAACCGCGAGAGTCACATTAACTGCCAATTGCTAACTGTTACTACCCGCACTGGACCCACTGGGACACATGTCCTCTAGGGGCTATGTCACTATGGATATATTCTGAGCACTTTCTCATAGCGAGATAGTTCCTGCCGTAGATCTTCCTTAATCTGATGATCGTGAAGACTCATCATATTACTGCACTTGCCTTTAAACTTCTAAGCCCATGAAACACCTCACCATACCTGGCATCTAACTCAGCCCAAATTGGTACCATCCCTATAGTTAATAACCCTTAGCCCCATTGATCCATGTGGTGAAAGGGAGCTATGTCGCTATGCATAAAATTCTCGCAGCTTTCCAGAGCGAGATAGCGCCCACCATCGATCTCCACGAGATCAATGATCATGGAAGACCTCTGCTTGTTCTTGCCCCTGGGCCCATCACATCTGGCACCACCTCAGCAATTTGTACCACACTGGGCAACACCTGTCAACACCTGATGATCCATGGAACCAACCAACCCCATAGGGACTCGCATCACCAAGGCATTAAGTCGCTATGGGTATCCTTTGTGCAACTTTCAATAGCGACATAACACCAATTGTGGATCAAATTCAAATCTACTATGCTCAAAATCTTTGCAGGACTGCATACCTAGTCAACTAGATGGGCCAATGAGATCTACCTTTGTACTCTGACCTGTCTAATAGCTACCACGGAAGACAAGCCACTCGTTCATCCTATGGCCCACAAGACGAAAATAGACCCACATGCCACGTGGTCATGCCTTACCCAATGAAAAGACTGATCAACTGCCAACGTGTTTGACAAATCCTCGCTGATATCCAACTAAGCATACTTGAGACCCACCGGCCTTCTAATGTTGCCATAATGTTATCTTCTATCTAGGCGCTATGTCACTAACGGTGAGGAACAGAGATTTTTTGATAGTGCTATAGCACCCGCCATTGACTTAGCAAAACCTAGTGTTGAAGAACAAGGAAAAGGAGGACCCACCTGATATGTGGCAAAAGGGTGTTATGTCGCCAATGCAAAACAACATGCAACTTTGAATGGCGACATAGTGCCATCCGTCGATTTAGATTGATCCAAGGATGAGGAACTTGCGGGCCACAGAAACATATCATAAGGTTTGATTTTTTAATAATGTTTTGATACCCCTAGGACGTTTAAAATAATATTAAGTTGGGGAATGACCGTTGGGCGAGGTTTGTATTTGAATTTAAATTTTGGTGGGGGCACAAAAATAAGCAACATTTTTGGCGACTCACAGGGGATGCGAGCCTGCTATGCATATGACCAGTGGTCTAAAGCATCCATTGGGTTACAGAGTAAAAAAGATGTGGATCTTGAGCACTATGAAACCCTAACCCTACCTATGAGAGGGAAACCCTGAAACTCCTATCTTTGCAACTGGAACTAGAGACCAAAACTCCTTCTGCAACCTTCAAAACTTCAAAAAATGGCTATCTAACAGAGAGATAGCCTGTGCTCATGCACTTCTTGGAAAGCAAGAAGCCAACAGAAAGAAAACTACTCTAATATGTACATGGAACCTTAGACCCTATCGAAAACATGGCTTAAGATAAATCCCATTGACTGGGATGGGCAAAATTTCACCACCAGGCCTGCTTAACTGGAAAGCATTGGCATGTTTACAACTTTCAATCAGGTAGGGACCACTCCATAGTGTGTCAAATTTCAAGTGTCTTCCTAGTTTTTTCCTATCTATGTCCCATTTCAGAACCTAATCTCCCTCCCTAAAGATCCTAACCCTAGCCCTTTTGTCAAAACTCTTTTTGACCTGCTACTCGTGTGGCTCTAAGGTCTGCACGACCTGATTCCTCTTCTCTTCTAGCTCCATCAGTTCTGCCACCCTCACTGTCATGGCATCATCTTCAATTAGTTCCAACTGATGAGCTAACTCCAGGGCTGGGAACTCCAATGAAATTGGAAGCCTTGCTTCTCTGGTATAAACTAACACAAATGGTGAATTCCCTATTGACCTTTTAGGCATTATTCTATCAACCCATAGTGAAATCTTCAATTTTTTATGCCATCAACTCTGGTTATCTTCTATTTTCCTTTTCATGATCTTGATTAGGTTCTTTTTGGGGGACTCAGCCAAACCATTACCCTGAGGATAGTAATTTGAGGATGTGCTCAAATAGATATTATGATCCACTGCCCATGCACAAATATGAGCTCCAACAAAAGAATTTGCATTATCTAAAATAATGGTTGAAGGGGCACCAAACTTGGTCACAATTCCATCAAAGAAATCAACAACTGAAGATTCAGTGGCATCCTTCAATGCAACTGCCTCTGTCCATCTGGTGAAGTAATTTGTGGCAGCTAAAATCCATTTATGACCAAAACTGGAAGAAGGATTGATAGGGTCTATGAAATCCAATCCCCACTAAGAAAAAGGTTGATCCACCTAGATAGGATGAAGAGGAAGAGCTACAAGTTTTTGTTTGCCAGAGAAGAAGGCACATCTTTCACACTTCCTCACATACTTATGACAATCATGAAACAGAGATGGCCAGTAATAACCTACCCTCATGATCTTCATTGTAGTTTTTCTAGCTAAGAAGTGGCCACCATCAGAACCATCATGAAGCTATTTGATCATTCTTTTAGCCTGGTCTATATCAAGGCACCTTAATAGGGCTCCATTAAAATCTTTTCTGAAAAGGACACCATCAACTATGACATGAGGAATTGACTGTAATCTATACTGTCTCCTCTTAGCTTTATCTAATCCTTGAGGGTATCCATTCCCTAATAAGAAACTCTTCATGTCATCCATCCAACTCCTTGGGTCATCATTTCTCACCTCTTGTTGCTCTATCAGTATCATAGTAGCTTCCTCATCAGGTTCTTGAGATGATAACATCTGTTTACACAATCCTTTCCTTCTTACTAGCTTGGTAATCTAAATGTCAACATCATATTCCATCACTCTTGTAATCCAACCAGCTCTTTTCTCACTAATATCCTTGCTTAAAAGGAACTCCTTCACACTGGCATGGGGTACTAACAAATGAATCCTATTATGGGATAGGAGGTGTCTGAATTTCTTTAAAGCTCTGATGACTGCAAGGGCTTTCATCTCTACATAACTATACCTATCTTCATACTCCTTGATCCCTTCACTAAAGAAGGCTATGGGCTACTCTTCATTCTTGTCATTTGTTTGAGTCAAGACAGCAGAGATACTGGACTCACCACCTAAGGTATAAAGAATGAAATCCTTCTCAAAATTTGGATTCATGAGAGTAGGGGCTGAGGCTATGGTTGTCTTTCTCTCTTCAAAACTTTCCTTCCCTTCCTTGGTCCATGCAAAGACCATACCTTTCTTAAGAATAACTGTAAGTGGTTTCACCATAGTAGCAAGATTTGGGATAAATCTTCTCACAAAATTTATCCTACCTAGGAAACTTTGCAGCCCTTTTTTGTGTTTAGGAAGAGGGAGGGAAAGTATTGCTTTTGTTCTCTCTAGATCAACGGTTAATCCATCTTTAGATACAATGTGTCCTAATAACTTTCCTTGGTTAGTAGCAAAGATACACTTGCTTGGGTTAAGAGAAACCCCAAACTCTCTACATCTTAAGAATACTTGTCTTGGATGATCAAAATGATCCTCTACATCCTTTGAATACATAGTGATATCATCAAGGTAAACTAAGACAAACTTGTCAATCAATCTTTTGAAGGCCATGTCCATTGCCTTTTGAAATGTAGCACCTACATTGGTTAGCCCAAATGACATCTTACAATAAGCATAGGTACCCCATTTAGTGGTAAATGCAGTGTTGTACCTATCAGACTCTTTAACTAGTACTTCATTGTAACCAGAGAATTCATCAAGAAATGAAAACCTCTTTGAACCATTGACCTTGGACAGAATCTGCTCCATAGAAGGGAGGGGATGGTGATCTTTAAGGGAAGCTTGGTTAAGGTCCCTAAAGTCCACATAAAATTTAATTTCTCCATTCTTCTTCCTAACAAGGACAAGGTTTGCTACCCATGATGAGTGTTTGATGGGAAAAATTATGTTGGCCTCGATCAATTTGGATAACTCCTTCCTCATTAAGGATTCAATTTTAGGATTCATTGGTCTCTGTTTTTGTCTTACTAGTTTTACATCATCAAGTAGATATATGGTATGCTGAAATAACCTTGGGTCAAAACCTTTTAAATAATCATATGTCCAAGAACATACACATTAAATTCTTGACATAGATGAATAAAATTTTCTTGTTCAATTTCAGAACATACCTTCCCCACGTTCAAGGATTTTCCATCAGCAACCATGACTGGAGTGTTGTCATCTTCATCAACAGCTAGGTTCATGCCTCTACCTCTTGCTTGGTCATCAGGATTAAAAACACTCTCTAAGGTAATGAGACCTTTAGGCAGCTTCTTGGAGCTGAGATTAATGATCTGATCACCATACTGATCCTACAACCTCAACTGATTTCTTTCTAAAAATTCTGCCTCATTTTGCAAGAAGCTGACAATTTTCTCATCAGACTCAAACACCTAGTAATGGATTTTGTTATCAGGGATGGCATGCCTTACTACCACTCTAATTTGTTGCTTCTTCTCCTCCTCAAGATTCCCTAGCACATCATAAGATGCACCTATTGCTACAAGTCTATTAGCATGCCTATTTTCTTTTCTAGGGATGCTTTGAATAATAAATGCATTAAAACCTTCAAGAAAATCCCATAGTCTATGTTTATAAGACTTGAGCAAACCATTCTTGGTGGTATTCTAATTTCTTACTTGATTAACCACCAACTCACTATCTCCATACACACTTAAGGCTTGAATTCATCTTTTTTGAGCAAGTAGGAGACCTTGGATCAAGGATTCATACTCGGCTACATTATTGGTGCAACTGAATTGGAGCCTTAAGGAGAAGTAGTACCTTACTTGTGTAGGAGAAACTAACATCGGACCAGCTCCTGATCTATTTTTATTCCTTGATCCATCAAAGTACATACTCCATATCCCACTTACATCTTCTTTAGCACCCATAAGATTGGGGACTAGAGCATCCTATTCCAATATACAATATGTCTCAAGGATTTCCGACATAGGGTCAAATTAATATACATCAACTCACTCATCCAAGAAGAAATCAGGTATCTCTACTAGGGGAGTGGTGGGCTCCTTCACTATGTCATTCTCATCCACCTCTAGGATAGGGCAATTCATGTTGATGGGGTTGGGGGTGTAAGATTTAGTATGATGGAGGGCTTGAGGCTCTACTCTAATTGAAGCATTGGCTCCATATCTTGTCTTGAATGACATATATGACCAATCAGAAGATATAAAATCACCAATTTGGGCAGTGAAGTCTCTTGACAGATAGATGGCAAAATATGGCTTGACCTCAGCAATAGAGATATCTTGGGTTACAGTACAACTAGGGCATGCATGCAAGGCCATCTCCACATTCATAAGGATTCCTATAGTCTTGACAGTACTACCATCCAACTATAACACATCGTTAATAGTGGGCTCATATTTCATCTCCAAAGCATTAGCAACACACCTAGGCATCACTGAACTATTAGCCCCTAAATCAATCATGCAATTGTGGACTAGTTTGCCCCCTATAATTAGAGAAACATAGAATGGAGGAGGTCTGGCATTTTTTCTTGTTTCTACCTCCCTTGATGGTTGTACTAGGCTTGTGGCACTTTCCATGCTAAGTGTCTGATCTTTTGGTTCAATTCTTTCCAATTCTTGCTGCAACAACCTCTTTTGCATGGGTATAGTAGCAATAGCATCCCACATAGAGATATTCACATTTGTCTTCTTCATTTTTTCTACCATGCTAAATGGCATAGCTGATGTTTTGGTAGAAACTTTGGGAGCTGCATTTGTATGAGGTTGAGATGGAATAGCCTGAGGATCACCTGCATCCTTTCTGCCATGGTTTTGCCTTTGCTGCTAAAATGTACTTGATTGATTATTTGTTGCTTGCTCATGAGATACCGCACTTAAAGTTGAGGCCTGATTGGGAGGAGGAGGGACAACATCTTCCATAGATCTTCTCTTGCTCCTGGTGTTATGAGCAATGGAATCCTGGTTTACATTACAATGCTCCTCCATCTGATGATTCATAAAAGAGCAATCACCCTGTACTTGCACATATGAGGCATCCTTAAATTGGTCCTTTTTGTATGATTATTTTTCTGTAGGTTCTTGGACTATCAAGGCCATAAAAGATGCAGCCTTCTGACACATGCAATAGGTATAGGAGTAATTTCAGGATGGACAAAATCCTGATCTTGGGCCATGTTGTTTTGAGGGACTATAGCCCTACTTTGATTTACATTTGAGGTTGAAGCATAACCACCTTGCCTATTCTAATCAAAAGAATTGTTCCAATGATTAGGATTTGGAGGCCTACCACTATTGGGAGCATGATATTGCAATTGATAAGGTTTTCTACCTTGAGCTTGCTGTCTTTCTAAAGTCACCACCTTATTGCTTACTTTTTGCATCATAGAAAAATTATCCTCCAGCCTCTTTCCTTGATCTTCTAACTTCTTCCCTTGATCTTGCAATTTTTTATCGAGGTTCTTCTCTCTTTTATCCATGTTCTACATTAGAGATTGCATCATCTCTTTGATTTCATCTATCCCATTTGAAGACATGGAAGATTGAGAGACTAAGACAAGGGATTGAGATGTAAAAGTTGTGGGAAGGGGAGCCATTGCTAGTTGATGATTTGGAACATCAGGGAAGAAAGGCATATGAGGCCTTGGAGTAAACTTACCTCCTTGTATTAGGATGTTCTCTAATTTTATTGCTATTTCATAAGCATTAGGCAAAGTATCTCCTCCCATAGTTTGGATTGTAGTGGCAATATCACTATTAAAAGCTCTAAGGTAATGCAAGAAGGCATTACCAGGGGTAGGCTTCACCGAAGTAGGTATTCTATCCCATGTATTTTGAAATCTATAATTAAAATTAGTCATACATTCATGGGGGGTTCTTTTTATAGTAGTCAACTACTCTAAAAGTGACAAATAGTCACTTTTATCCTCAAAATATTTGCACAATATTGCTCCTAATCCATCCCAATCTGTTACAGAACCATGAGCCAAACCTTTGTAACATTGTAGTGCTTTTCCTTTCAAGGATGAGGCTAGGAGCCTAACTGCAACATCATCCTCTACAATACCATGGACATTGCAGACATTTGTGACTTCTTGGATATGTTTTGAGGGAGAGATAGAAGTTTCACCAGTAAACTCTGGTAGAATTTTGAGGGTAGCTACTGGTATGTCATGTCTTTGGGCTAATAGGAGGGGGCTCCAACCATTAAAGGTAGCAAAAGTATGAGCTCTAGGTAACGCCATATAGACAAGTGATCTATTGATATGTATTGATGGTAGTCTAGGCTGAGACCTAATAGCAGGAGGAGTAGAGATAGATCTTGTAGCTATATTTGTTACTATTGCACTCCTAACTGGTGATAAAGATATTCTAGTCTTCCTTGTTCTAGGGTTTGAAAATGAAAGCTCTTGATACTGAAACTTACCTCTAGAAGATGCCCTTGTTTTAACTTTGGGCATGAATCACTACAACTTAGGTCTGGAACCAGATATATATTTGAAGCTCAGAGTTGCCAAGTACTTGAAGAATGAGCCTCTTGAAGGCTTAAACATCAAATCCAGTACTATCTCCTTGGTATTGGTGTTGAAATATTCTCTTTTGACACTAGTAGGTTTGGAATTTTCTAAAAAATTATCCCACCGTGCATGCCAAAAACTGTTGTCACTTAGGTTTGCACCCTTGTCCAGAGCCTATGCGTGAGGACAACCTAGTGAAACATGGAAACAACCTCCAAGTTGTGGGACTTGAACTATGAGGTGTAGTCTCCAGAGAAGGTCGGCTTCCTCTTACTATTAGGATGCACCTAACTACTCTTGGAGAGGAAAAGGGAGAAGGAGAGCATGAAAGAAAATCTACCTAACCTAATCTAAAGAGGTGATGCACCAAAATAGAGTGTTTAGACCAATCTCTACCAATATATGCACTATTGAACCAGAATGAAACTAAGGATATACACATTCAAACTTGCTTTAATCAAATAACCACATGCAGATCAAAAAACCAGAATGAATGACACAAGGAAAGAGAAGATTCACTTATATTATCATTCATAGGCCAGAAGAGATATAGTCATGTAGATTACAGACTTCCACAAAACAATGGTGAAGGCAAAGAGTTCTTGCACTTTCATACCAATGGCTAAAGGAGATAAAGTAGAGAATCATACAGTTCAAAGGCATAGGGGAATTTACACTGGAATTGTAGAGCAATAGCAGAAAAAATAGAGAAAGGTCAACCTTTAATAAAATCTACAAAATTTGCCTTTATAGTGCAAGCATAACTGAGATTTTCCCTCCAAAAATATCCCGTAACCACCTGCTATTAAGGCTCTACCAAGGAAAATCATGGGGATTTGAAGAAAATTTGATCCTTTGTGTCAAATGATGCCTTGAGAAGATAGAAATGGCACCATAACTATGCTCCGATTAGGTGGATGGATCAACTGGGGGCGGTGGAGTGTTCTTCCTTGTCTCACATTCATTTCTTGGTGGTTGGAATTGATCATGAAGATCAAATCACCCAAGAAACCCTTGACTTCCCTAGTTCTTGTCTCATGAATCAGCAAGTCAACCTAGTCGACCTATCTTTGGCACCAGGACGAGCCACATGGACCAACCAACTTATTTCTTTCTGTCACCCTACAAAATCTTCCTGAGTTGACCATCTCCTTTCTTTACTAACCACAACACCTTGCAACTCTTGACCATGATGGTCACATTAATTGCCTGCCACTAACTGTTACTACCCACACTAGACCCACTGGGACACATGTCCTCTAGGCACTATGTCACTATGGATATCTTCTGAGCACTTTCTCATAGCGAGATAGTGCCTGTCGTAGATCTTCCTTAATTTGACGATCGTGAAGACTCATCATATTACTGTACTTGCCTTTAAACTTCTAGGCCCATGAAACACCTCAGCATACCTGGCATCTGACTCAACCCAAACTAGTACCATCCCTGCAGTTCATAATGCCCCACTGATCCACATGGCGAAAGCACACTATGTCGCTATGCATAAAATTATCGTGGCTTTCCATAGCGAGATAATGCCCATCGTTGATCTCCATGAGATCAACGATCATGGAAGACCTCTGCTTGTTCTTGCCCTTGGGCCCATCACATTTGGCACCACCTTAGCAATCTGTACCACATTGGGCAACACCTGTCAACACCTGACAATCCATGGAACTAGCTCGGCCCCATAAGGAAATGTGTCACCAAGGCATTATGTCACTATGGGTATCCTTTGTGCAACTTTCAGTAGCGACATAACGACAACCGTGGATCAAATTCATATCTACGATTCTCAAACTCTTTGTAGGATTGCATACCTAGTCAATTGGATGGGCCAATGAGATCTTCCTTCGTACTCTGACCTATCTGATAGCTGCCACAAAAGACAAGCCACCTGTTCATCCTATGGCCCACAAGACAGAAACAGACCCACATGCCACGCGGTCATGCCTTAGCCAATGAAAAGACTGATCAACTATCAACGTGTTTAACAAATCCTCATTGATATCCAAAGGAGCATACTTGGGACCCTCCGGCTTTCTGATGTTGCCATAATGTTATCTTCCATCTGGGCACTGTCACTGATGGTGAGGAACAGAGATTTTCTGATAGCACCATAGCGCCCGCCGTTGACTTAGCGAAACTTGACGTTGGAGAACAAGGAAAAGGAGGAGCCACTTGATACATGGCAAAAGGGTGCTATGTTTCCAATGCAAAACAACATGCAACTTTTAATGGTGACATAGTGCCATCTGTCGATTCAGATTGATCCAACGATGAGGAACTTGTGGGCCACAAAAACTTATCATAAGGTTTGATTTTTTAATAATTTTTTGATACCCTTGGGACGTTTAAAATAATATTAAGCTGGGGAATGAACGTTGGGTGGGGTTTGTATTTGAATTCAAATTTTGGCAGGGGCACAAAAATAAGCAACAAGGAATTCTAATGAAATTGGGAGCCTTACTTGTCTGCCATATACCAACATAAATGGTGAATTCCCTATTGACCTTTTAGGTGTTATTCTGTCAGCCGCACAGTGTAGTCCTTAACTTTTGATGCCAAAACCTCTGGTTATCCTCTATAGTTCTCTTTATGATCCTAATTAAATTCTAATTGGATGACTCAGCCAGGCCATTACCCTGAGGTTAGTAGTTTGAAGACGTGCTCAAATAGATATTATGGTGAATTGCCCATGCACAAATCTGAGCTCCTACAAAAGACTTTGCATTATCTAAAATAATGGTTGAAGGAGCACCAAAACTAGTCAGAATTCCATCAAGGAACTCAACAACTAAAAATTATGTGGCATCCTTCAATGCAACTGCCTTTGTCCATCTAGTGAATTAATCTGTAGCAGCTAAGATCCATTTGTGACCATAGCTAGAAGGAGGATTGATAGGGCCTATGAAATCCAATCCCCACTGAGCAAAAGGCTAGTCCACCTGGATTGGATGAAGAGGAAGGGCTGCAAAATTTTGTTTACCAGAGAAGAAGGCACATTTCTTACACTTGCTCACATATTTATGACAATCATGAAATAGGGATGGCCAATAATAACCAACTCTCATGATCTTCATTGTAGTTTTTCTGGCTGAGAAGTGACCACCATCAGGACCATCATGAAGTTCTTTGATCATCCTTTCAGCTTGGTCTTTTCTAATGCATCTCAATAGGGCTCCATTAAAATCTTTCCTAAAAAGGACACCATCAATTATGACATAAGGAATTGAATGCAACATGTAGTATCTCCTTTTAGCTCTATCTAATCCTTGAGGGTATCCATTGGCTAATAAGAAACTCTTCATATCATCCATCCAATTCCTTGGGTCATCATTTGTTGCCTCTTGCTACTCTGTTAGTATCATAGCAACTTCCTCATCTGATTTCTAAGATGATAACATCTGTTTATACAATCCTTTCCCTCTTACTAGCTTGGTAATCTAGATGTCAACATCGTATTCCATCACTTTTGTAATCCAACTAGCTCTTTCCTCACTAATATCTTTGCTCAAAAGGAAATCCTTCACGCTGGCATGAGGTACTAACAAATGAATCTTATTGTGAGATAGGAGATGTCTAAATTTCTTCAAATCTATGATGACTGCAAGGGCTTGCTTCTCTACAAAATTGTACTTGTCTTCATACTCTTTAAGCTCTTCACTAAAGAAGGCTATGGGCTGCTCCTCATTTTTATCATTTGTTTGAGTCAAGACATCGGAAATACCTAACTCACCACCTAGGGTATAGAGAATGAAATCCTTCTCAAAGTTTGGATTAATGAGAATAGGGGCTGAGGCTATGGCTGCCTTGATCTCTTCAAAACTTTATCTCCCTTCCTTGGTCCATGCAAAGACCATACTTTTCTTGAGAATAGTTGTAAGGGGTTTCACCATGCTAGCAAGATTAGGGGTAAATCTTCTCACAAAATTTATCCTACCAAGGAAACTTTGCAGCCCTTTCTTATGTTTGGGAAGGGGAAGAGCAAGAATTGCTTTTGTTCTTTCTGGATCAATGGTTAAACCATCCTCATATACAATGTGTCCTAATAATTTTTCTTGATTGGTGGCAAAGAAACACTTTCTTGGGTTAAGGGATACCCCAAACTCTCTACACCTTAAGAATACCTATCTTAGATGATCAAAATGATCTTCAACATTCTTTGAATACACTATGATATCATAGAGGTAAACTAATACAAACTTTTCAATCATTTTTCTGAAGGCCATCTCCATTGCCTTCTAAAATGTAGCACCTAAATTAGTTAGCCCAAATGGCATCTTACAATAAGCATAGGTACCCCATTTGGTGGTAAATGCAGTCTTGTACCTATCAGACTCTTTAACCAGTACTTGATTGTAGCCAGAAAATCCATCAAGAAATGAGAACCTCTTTGAATTGCTAACCTTGGACAAAATCAGCTCCATGGAAGGGAGAGCGTGGTGATCTCTAAGGGAAGCTTGGTTAAGGTCCCTAAAGTCCACACACAATCTAATTTCTCCATTCTTCTTTCTAACGGGGACAAGGTTTGCTACCCATGATGAGTGCTTGATAGGGAAAATTATGTTGGCCTCAATCAATTTGGATAGCTCCTTTCTCATTAAGGGTTCAATCTTGGGATTCATTGGTGTTTTTTTTTGTCTTACTAGTTTGACATTATCAATTAAATCTATGGTATGCTGAAACAACCTTGGGTCAAAACCCTTCAAATTATCATATCTCCAGGAAAATATATCATTAAATTCTTGACATAGGTGAATAAAATTGTTATGTTCAGTCTTAGAACATACCTTCCCCATGTTTAAGGATTTTCCATCAGCAATCATGACTACAGTTTAGTCATCTTTGTCAGAAGCTAGGTTCATGATTCTACCTCTTTCTTGGTCATCAGGGTTAAAAAAGCTCTCTAAAGTAATGAGACCTTTAGGCAATTTTTTGGATCTGAGATTAATGATTTGGTCCCCATACTGATCCTATAATCTTGACTAGTTTCTCTTTGAAAAATTTTGCTTCATTCTGCAAGAAGCTTACAATTTGTTCATCAGATTCAAACACTTGCCAATGGATATTATTATCAGGGATGGCAGGTATTACTACCACTCTGATTCATTGCTCTTTCTTCTCCTCCAGATTCCCTGGCACATCATAAGATGCACCTATTGCTGCAAGTCTATCAGCATATCTATTTTCTTTTCTAGGGATGCTTTGAATATTAAATGCACTGAAACCTTTAAGAAAATCCCATACCCTATGGTTATAAGACTTGAGCAAGCCATTCTTGGTGGTATTCTGATTTCTCACTTGATTAACCTTCAACTCACTATCTCCATATACACTTAAGATTTGGATTCCTCTTCTTTGAGCAAGTAGGAAACCTTGAATCAAAGATTCATAATCGGCCATGTTGTTAGTGCAACTAAATTGAAGTAAAAAAGAGAAGTAGTACCTTACTTGTGCAGGAGAAACCAACATCACGCCAGCCCCTGATCCATTCTTATTTCTTGAGCCATTAAAGTACACACCTCATATCCCACTCATATCTTCTTTAGTCCCCACAAGATCGGGAACTAGAGCATTTTTCTATAATATACAATATGTACTGAGGCTTGTTTTAAGGGTTTCTGACATAGGATCAAACTGATATGCATCAACACATTCATCTAAGAGAAAATCAAGTATCTATGCTAGGGAAGTGGTAGGTTCATTCACTATGTAATTCTCATCCACTTCTAGGATAGTGCAATTCATGTTGATGAGATTAGGGGTGTAGGGTCCAGTATGATGGAGAGCTAGAGGCTCTACTCTAATCGAAGCTTTGGCCCCATATCTTGTCCTAAAAAACATATATGACCAATCAAAAGATATGTAACCACCTATTTGGGCAGTGAAATCTCTTGATAGACAGATGGTAAAATGTGGCTTGACTTCAACAATGGATATATCTTGAGTTATAGTACAACTAGGACATGCATGTAGGGCCATTTCTACATTCCTAAGGATCTCAATACTCTTGATAGTACTACCATCTAACTATAATACATCCTTAACAATGGGCTCATATTTCATCTCCAAAGCATCAGCAACACACCTAGGCATCATTGAACTACTAGCCCCTGAATCAATCATGCAATTGTGGACTAGTTTATCCCCTATAATTAAAGAAACATAGAATGGAGGAGGTCTAACCTTTTTACTTGTTTCTATCTCCTTTGATGGTTGTATTAGGCTTGTGGCACTTTCCATACTAGGCATCTGATCCTTTAATTCAATACTTCCCAATTCTTGCTGCAACAACCTCTTTTGCATGTATATAGTAGCAATGACATCCCATATGAAAATATTCACATTTGTCTTCTTCATTTTTTCTACCACACTGAATGGTGTAGTAGGTACTTTGGTAGAAACCTTGGGAGTTGTCCTTGTAGGAGGTTGAGATGGAACAATTGGAGGATCACTCACATCCTTTCTGACATTACTTTGCCTTTGTTGTTGAAAAACATTTGATTGATCATCTACTGCTGATTGCTCATGAGGTGTTGCATTTGAATTTGAGGCTTGATTAGGAGGAAGGGTAGTATCTTCAATAGCTCTTCTTTTGCTCCTAGTATTGTGAGCAATGGAATTCTGGTTTACATTACAATGTTCCTCCACATGATGATTCATAAAGGAGCAATCACCATTTCCCTGTATATATGAGGCCTCCTTAACTTGGTCCTCCTTATATGATTGTCCTACTATAGGCTCTTGTATGGTCAAAGCCAAATAAGATTTAGCCTTTTGACACAAGCAACGAGCATAGGAGTAGTTACAGGAGGGACAAAAATCTTGATCTTGAGCCATGTTGTTTTGAGGGACTAGGGCCCTACTTTGGTTCACATTTGAGGTTGAAGCATGACTACTCTATCTATTTTGATCAAAAGAATTGTTCTCATAATTTTGATTTGGGGGCCTACCACTGTTCATATTTTGGTGTTACAATTGATGAGCTTTACTACCTTGAGGTTGTTGTCTTTCTAAAGTCACCACCTTGTTGCTTATTTTCTACATCACAAAATCTTCCAATTTCTTTTCTTGGCCTTGCAATATCTTATCTATGTTCAACATCATAGATTGCATCATCTAGTTAATCTCATCTATTCCATTTGAAGATGTGGAAGCTTGAGGGACTAGAGCAAGGGATTGTGAGGTGGAAGCTGTGGGAAGAGGAACCATTTCTGGTTGGTGATTTGGAACATCAGGAAATAAAGGCATGGGAGGCCTTAGAGCTAGCTTACCTCCTTGTATTAGGATGTTTTCTGACTTTATTGCTATGTCATAAGCATTAGGCAATGTATCCCCTCCCATAGTTTGGATCATAGTGGCAATGTCACTATTGAAAGCTCTGAGGTAATGCAAGAAGGCATTACCAGAGGTAGGTTTTACTGAAGTAGATATTCTATCCCATGTCTTTTGAAATCTATAGTTGAAATCAGACATACGTTCATGGGGGGCTCTTTTTCTAGTATTGAACTGCTCTAAAAGTAACAAATGGTCACTTTTGTCCTCAAAGTGTTTACATAGTCCTACTCCTAATCCATCCCAATCTGTTATAGAACCATGAGCCAAACCTCTATACCACTGTAGTGTTTTTCCTTTCTGAGATGAGGCTAGAAGCCTAACTACAACACCATCTTCAGTAATACCATGGATATTACAAATATTTGCAACCTCTTGAATGTGTTCTTAGGGAGAGAGAAGTTTCACCAGTAAACTCTGGTATACTTTTAAGTGCAGCTATTGGTATGTCATGTCCTTGGGCCAATAAAATAGGACTACCACCATTAAAGGTGGCAAAAGCATGAGCTCTGGGCTGTGCCATATACACAAGTGATCTATTGATATATGCTATGGCAACCTAGGCCGAGATCTAATAGTAGGAGGGCTAGAAATAGATCTTGCAGGTGTATTTGTTACTATTGCACTCCTAATTGGTGATAAAGATACTCTAGTCCTCCTTCTTCTAGGATTTGAAAATGAAAGCTCTTGGTACTGAAATTTACATCTAGAAGATTCCCTTGTTTAAGCTTTGGGCATGAATTATTGCAACCTTGGTCTAGAAGCAGATGTGTTTGAAGCTCAGAGTCACCAAGTACTTGAAGAATGAACCTCTTGAAGGCTTGAACATCGAAGCCAGTACTATCTCCTCAGTATTAATCTTGAAATCTTCCTTTTTGACACCAACAGATTTGGAATCTTCTAATATATGTCCCACTGGGCGTGCCACAAATTTTTGTTATAGAGGTTTTCACCCTTGTCTAAATTCTTACCTAAGGACAACCTTTTGAAACATGGAAACAACCTCCAAGCTGTGGGACTTGAACTATGAGGTTGAATCTCAGGAGAAGGTCAGCTTCCTCTTACTATCAAGGTGCACCTAACTATTCTTGGAGAGGAAAAGCCAGAAGGAGAGCATGAAAGCAAATCTACCTATTCTAATCTAAGGAGGTGATGCACCAAAATAGAGTGTTTAAACCAATCTTTTCCCATACATGCACTATTGAAGCATTATGACACCAAAAGATATGCACATTCAAACTTGTTTTAATCTAACAACCACATGTAGATCAAAAAAACAGAATGAATGACACAAGGAAAGAGAGATTCGCTTATATATCATTCATAGGTCAAAGAGATACAGTCATGCAGATCATAGATTTCTACAAAACATCAATGAGAGGCAAAGGATTCTTGCACTTTCACACCAATGGCTGAAGGAGATAAATAGGATGTCCTTCAGTTCAGAGGCAAAGAGAATTTTACACTAAAGATTTGCAGAGCAATATCAGAGAAATCATAGAAAGTTTGACCTGAACAAAATCTACAAAAATTTTCTTTATAGTTCAAGCATAATTGAGATGTCCTCTAACTAAAATTACTCTACAACCACTGCCATTAAGTCCTATCGAGAATAATCATGGTGATACAGATGCAATGATATCTAATCTTGTTGGAATAGGATCCTGAGAAGATAGAAACAATGCCATTAAATCATCTGAACAAGTAGATGGATCGAATCAGAGGTAGTGGAGTGTTCTCCTAGGGGTAGCATTCATTCCAGAGTGGTTGGCATCGATCACAAGGATCAAATTGCATGAAAAAACTTGATTTCCCCTGTTCTAGCTTGTGGATTAGCAAAGTTAGCAGGTTAAATGAATCCTATAAGTAGAATGAGCCATGTGGGCGAATGATCTTCATTTTTTTTTCCACCCCGCAAAGTCCTCACACCATTGACCACACCTTTTAACTAATTGCACCACCTCCTTAGAACCCTGACTGCGACAGCCACATAACCGCCAGCCCAACTGTCCATGCTAACTATTAATACCCTGGCCGAGCTTGCCGGGACATGCATCACAAAGGGGCTTCCCTGCAATGTTTAATCTTCATGCAACTCCATAATGCAGGAAAGCCCTGATAATTGATCTCTTGCAAGATCAACGGTCGTGAAAGACCCCATATTCTGTGTTTGCCTCCCCCAAATTTCTTGGGCCCACGAGACACTTATCATACACCTGGCATCGAACTTAGCAACCACCTTGGCAGCCCCTTGGTGGCCCACACAAGAAATAGGTCCCACAGAGACACACGATAGTGAGGCACTTTCCTACATTACTTAAAGTCTTTGCATCTTGATAATGCGAGGAAGCCTCGATCGTGGATCTATTCGCATCAGATGGTCAAAACTCAACATGTATCTCTCTACAAGAAGGGCGAGCCAGTGACGTCATTTGAGATAGGTGTCACTAGGATGCTTTCTCACAATAATTAAAACCCTTGCACTTCCATCAGGTGGGAAAGTGCCAGCCCTTGATCCTCGTAGATCTTACGGTGGAAGTTCCTCATGCATTATTCTTTGAACAAGGTAGGCCCATGACATCGTTCCCTCCACACATCATGAAGGGGCTCACCCACATTGCTTAAAGTCCTCGTACCTTGTTATTGTAGGGATGCGTCAGCTATTGATCTTATTTGTATCTATGGTGCTCATTATTTGTGTCTTCTAAACCTCTGCGAGATCAGTCGTGACATCATCTGAATGCATGTTGCCAGGGCACTTGCTCGCATTGTCAGAAAGTCTGTCAAAAAATAAAATGTAGGGAATCAGGTGCCAATCAAATTGCCAGCTCAACTTGCCACCCTGCCTACCCTATCTGTGATGGCTCAGAGAAAATGGACCCACTCGAACAAGAAGGACCCACCAAACCACATGTTGCTAAGGGGCTTTCTCACAACATTTAATGATTGTGCATTTGGAGAATGCAAGAAAGCACCCACTGTAGATCTGAACCAGATCTAATAGCATAGAAAGTTTTAGGCCAATGGAACAAAACATAAGGTTTTGTCATTTATTTTTTGATATTTTTTGGGCACTAAAATAATATAGAAGATGGAAGGTAGCCATTGAGTGGGGCAAGCATTCAAAATATGAATCTTGGTAGGAGGAAAAATGGATAACAGTTTGCACTAACATCATCACTCTCTATTTTATATTTAAAACTTTGTAGCCATGTCTTCCTTGGTTTTACTTCTTGCACAAATGTATTGTTTGTATCAACAAGAAAAAAAATGCCACTATATTATTATGTGACCAATTCCTCTGGAATTATCATTCTTCTTTTAATTCTCAATTTGAATTCATCAAAATATGTATTCATAGCATTATCAAAATTATCTCCCAATTGAGTAATAAAATCATTGACCTACACTCATGTATTTGGTGTCCTTGCTTCTTTAGTAAAAATAGTAATCAATAAACTTAGGTTTAGACTTTTGCATACCATATTCTCTTGATATTTGCAGTATGACCAATTTTTCCATAGTGATAGCAAGTTAGTTTGTTCTTTGGCTTTGCATTTCTCATTTCTCTATTCTTGGATGATTCTCCTTTCTTAGTGGATGGATGTTCTGATCCATTAGATCAGTTTGATGACTTCATAAGTTCTTCAAAGTAATTTATTGCTTCCCATTCTTTAGTTCATTCTTTAGTATCTGATTGTGTGGTTTTAGATTTGCAATGTCCATGTGCTTGTGATTTAGTTCCTAATTTATAGTCATTAGTTGATTCATCAAATCCATTTGTGTATTCATGTGTTTCTACACATTCGATATCCTTTTTTCTATCCTAGTAGCCATTACCCTCTTGTCATCTTCTAACATATTTCTATCTTCTTGATCTTTCTTTCTTTGTTCAATTACTTCACATAGTCTCGCGGATTGGGTTTCATGTTCTCTTTTTAGTGCCCTATTCTCTTCATCAAGGAGTTTTTCCTCTTCAAGTAGTTCAATAGATACTTTTTCATTAGGATTGATTGGGTCAAATAGTCCTTCAATTTCAACTTCTTCATAAGAGAATTGCTTTATCTAAATGACAATTTCCTTTCTCCTTTTTAGGGAATCCTTTAGATCTTGTGTTGCCTTCTCAATTTTTTACAGTGTGAGTTGGATGTTGATCATCTGATTGTCAATAATCTTGTCTAGTTTGAAAGCCTCCATCTTCCAAGACCTAATCTCCAAGCCTTTAAGCTTCTTTTAGAGAACCAGAGCTCTGAGACCATTGTTGATTTATGGAGGTGCAAACTAGATACTAAGAGTGGGGTGAATCATAATCTATAACAATTTGTACCTTTTTCATAGATTCATCCACATCCAATAATAAATTATGCATGTAAAAATATAAATGTAAATTTTTTTGTAACATTATACCAATTCAACAACATGCACAAAAGTAATAACACATAACACAATATTTTTTACCTAGAAACCCTCCAAGGTGAAGGTAAAATTAGGGTGGGGATGACACCTAAAAATATTCACTACTGTAGTAATAAATTTAACAAGTTAAGGTTACAATATTTTGTTGAAAACAATCATTCAATTTTATGTTGTCTTTGATGTTACAAAAAATGTCAAGCTCACGCAAGAATTGAAGAGAATTTCCTGTGTATGTCGAGTATTCAGTGATAACCAAGTTCAGAGAAATTATTGACTGAGATCATATGGTTAATGAAGACATTCAATATTGACCAAGTTGGTTTAGTTAACATTAGAAATCCTATTCTAACCAAGTTAGGTCAATTAACAAAGTGATCCTTTGTGTTGACCGAGTACTCAATTCTGTATTATCTAACTATTGGCATATTAAGTTTGATAAATTTATTGGTTAATACAAGCTGACTTAAGGGATGAAAATTATTTGATTAAAAGAGTATTCAAGATGAATTGATAAGGTGAATCATATATATGAAAGGTCAAGTTGAGGATTGAAATATGAAATTAAAGAAGATGAATTAAGGAAGTGAATTTGATGGACATCTATAAAGGGCAGAGCATCCAAGTTGATCGAGATGCAAAGAACATTTTGATCAAGGAGGATCAAGTAATCAAGACAAAACTAAGATTTGAATCAACATAGTTAGTTGTATCAACAATCGGGTCAAGTCATTGCTACTCTCTAATAATTGTATAACTAAATCAAATCTCCTAATAATGTTAACCTAACATCTATTTAGCAAATCCTCTAACAAGGTAGCATTTCTAGATTGAAGTGTGTAAAGACCTCTGAAAAATCCACTCTTAATAGGGTGAATTAAATCATCTAATAGGGTCACACCTAAGAGTGTGTTTTGTAACCTTTAACAAGGTTGGCTCCTAATAGGGCTCACTTCAAAAGAGTGAAAAACAAAAACTAATTGCAATTGGTGGTTTTTTTAAAATTGAGTTTCCACATTAAATATTGGTGTCTCTTGTGTTCATGTTATTTCCTTTATTTTTCTAAAACTAAGTTAATAAAAGCTAATCACCTTAATATCTTAAATTCCAATTATCTCTATGATAACCGAGTGATAGTAATATATTTAGTGTTAACCAAGTTACACCAGAATATTCAGTGTCAATCAAGTTACAATAGGATTTGGTTTTATATTGTGTTGACATCTGAAAAGGGACTTGGATTTGTTTTTGTAGTAGTTGATTCAATCATCCCCTCTCAATTTCTCCTTTCCATTTTCAACAGTTGGTATTAGAGCTACTAGTTCTTGTATATAAGTTTTCAAGGATCTAAGCTAAAGATCAAGATGCAGTATAGAAGGAAAATTCCTAAGTTGAATAGAGATAACTTCCAAGCATGGAAGGAACTCATGAAGTTTCATTTGGTAACCATTGGAGACATAGGCTGAAATATCTAGAGAACAAGTATGTAGCACCTACTAGGCCTTTGTCTATGGATCAAATTACAAGAAAGATGAATCACAACATAATGATGATTGACATTTCTTCTACTCTCAATTTTGTTGAACTTGATGAAGTCAAATATTGTCCTACTACTCATGAAATTTGGATCAAGATGAAAGATATATATGGAAGAGATGACAATTTAAGGTGAGCTAAGGAAGAAAGTCTAAGAGGTCATTTTGATCAAATGAAGATAAGAGAAGATGAAAACATTGCATAATATGATGAAAGAATCAAAGCAAGTGGGAGTGAAATTGGAGCCTTGGGAGGGAAAATGGAAGGTACTTAGAACTCTCCTTCCTATTTATACAATTAGAGTTTCAGCTATTCAAGGAATGAGATGTGGTCCAAAATATTATATAACTTTGGATGCACTAGTGGGAAGATTGACAGCTTTTGAATTAGATAAATTTGATAACTATGTTCCTAACTCTGGTAGTATTGAGTCTTCATTTCATGCTAAACTATCACTCAAGAAGAAAGGTGGAAAATATAAAAGCAAAAATTATGATAGTTAATATGAAGATAATTTTGATGATAACCTTGAATTCATTGAAGCCCTTCTTGCAAGAAGATTCCCTAAAGAAAAAGGAAAGTACAAAGGCAAAATTCCTCTAATCTATTTTTCTTGTGAAGAAGTTGGTCACATCGTTGCAAGGTGTCCAAAAAAAGAAGGCAAAGAAGAAGAAGAAGCATGACAAGTACAAAGGCAAGAAAGATTTCAAAAGCTACAAAGATTACAAGGATACAGGTAAGAAATCTTGTTACATGGCTAAAGACTCTGATAGTAGTGATGAAGATGAAATGGTATACATTGCTATTAAAGATAAATTAGATGATGAAAATGATAAGATGGCCCTCATTTCTCATATTAGCAAGAACGAAAAATGGATTATTAATAGTGGTGTTTCTCACCACATGATTAGTGATAAATCAAAATTTGAGCACTTGGAACACTACGATGCTGGGAGTGTTAGATTTGGAAATGATGAACCTCATTATGTAAAAGGAAAATGTTGCATTACATTGACTGATGAACTCAAATGTGACAATGCTTACTGGGTTGAAAGACTAAAACATAATCTACTTAGTGTGGCATAGTTGAACAACATTGGATTCAAGTTAGAATTCATGAATGGAAAGGCTAAGCTACTAGATGAGAAAGGAAATCTAGTTGGGACTAGCAATCAAACAAAAGTTAATCTATTCTATCTAGATCTAACTAAAAGTTTATGTTTCCTAGCTCAAGTAGAGGAAAGTTGGTCATGGCATAAAAGGTTGTGTCATGTGAATTTTGATAACCTGGTCAACATAAGAAAGAATAAAAGAGTGAGAGACATTCGTAGTCTAAAGAAACATGAAATGTGGATGTGTAAAAAATGTCAAATTGAGAAGATGGGAAAGAAAAGTTTCAAAAGAAAGAATTATCATTTTTAAAAAGTGTTGGAGCTGGTTCATATAGATATTTGTGGACCTACTGGCATACAAAGCTACTATGGAGATAAGTATTTCATTTTATTTATTGATGATTATTCTAGAATGATGGCAGTGATGTACCTAAAAGACAAATTTGAAACCTTTCAAAAATTCAAGTGGTATCTGGCTAGAGTGGAGAAAGAAATAAAAATAAAACTAAAATGTCTAAGGTTAGATAGAGGAGGGGAATTCTTTTCAAATGAACTCAATGAATTTTGTAATGAAAGAGGAATCAAAAGACAAGTATCTACACTTGGTACACCTCAATAGAATGACATGGCATAAAGAAGAAATAGATCCATTATGGATTGTGCAAGAACACTAATGATATATAAAAATGTTGCAATCAAATATTGGAAGGAAGAAATTAGTAGAAGAGTCCATTCCTTAAACCAAGTTTAACTAAAGAAGGACACAAATAAAACACCTTATGAATTATGGTATGGCTATAAACCTAATGTCTGTTATTTCAAAGTATTTGGAAGAAAATTTTATATCTTGAAAGAAACAAAGAAAGTAAAATTTGATGTGAAAAGTGATTAAGGCATATTATTAGGATACTCCAACAAAAGAAAATCATATAAATGTCAAAATCCTACTATCACAAGGTCATAGAAAGTGCACATATAAAAGTTGACAAGTTTGCAAAAAAGAATGAAGAACAAAGAAGAAAAGAATTTGAAGACTATAAAAAATTTGTCTACTTTGAACCTAATACTTTACTTGAAATTTAAGAAAATGCAATTGGAAATCAACAGTCTTCACCACTCGAGTCCCCTAAATCTCCAGTTCAACCCGAGTTGTAGCCAATGCAACCTGATTCACAGTCAGAAGGACCTGAGTCTTAGCCAGAAGGACCTAAGTTTCAGCTAGGGCAAGCTGAGTTAGAGTCTGAAAGAAATGAGTTACAGATAGTGGGACTTGAACATGATTCAAAAGATCATCTTGAGCATGGTTAACAAAGTGAAAGAATTGATAATTAGGAGATATTTTCTATAGCAAGTCAAATTGTGATATTGCTATCAAGATTTAGCTGTGTGATTTTTGAGTCAAACTCATTGACCCATGCTTCATGAGTAGTGATTCAACATGATGATTCAAAAGAGGTAGATCAGACTACATATAGATCAATGATTGGAAAGCTTCAGTATGTGGTATACACAAGATCTAATATCACATTAGCTGTTGGTATGGTGGCATGATTTTTTTTACTAATCCAAAGGAAAATAATATGATATAAATAAAAAGAATTATCAGGTATCTAAAAGGTACTAAAGATTATGGTTTTTTGTATAAGAAATGGGAAAACTTTGAATTGAAATCCTTCACTGATGTTGATTGGGCAGAAAGTATTGATGACTAGAAAAACACTAGTAGTGGAGCATTCCTTCTTTGAAAGAGGCTAGTGTCTTGGATAAGCAAGAAACAAAATTACATCTCTCAGTCTATAACAGAAGCATAATATGTTGTATCAGGAGTTAATTTTTCCAACATCGTTTGGTTCAAACAACAATTGTCACGTAAGAAAGAAGAACTCAAGGATCCAATAGTTATCTTCTATGATAACACTAGTGCAATTAACATATCCAAGAATCTAATGATGCATACCAAGACAAAGCACATTGCAATAAAGTATCATTTTATGAGAGGATTAGTGTAAGCCAAGGAGGTTAGATAGTGTAGACACCTAAAATCTTTTAGAAAATAAAGTATTTTTATTTTCTGAAAAAGTCCCTGATGATATCATCATTTATTAATTAATTAATTTATTTTTATGTCATTAAATCCTTTTATCTTAATTAGAAATATTTAAATAAGAAATCCCTCCCAAAAATGTTTAAATCTTATTTAAACATTATTTCCTTATTTATTAATTATTTAATTAATAAATTGACTAAAAATCCCAAAATAATTTATTTATTTATTTTTTGCCCAAAACTTGGTCAATTTTCTTAAGACCACTAACCTCTTCCAAAATCTTCTAATCCTTCTTTAATTTTGATTAAAGGCTAATCCCATTATTTTCTACCCTTAATCCTAACTCAAAATATTTAATTAAGGTTAAATATTAATCCTCATGTTTATTAAAAATGTTTTAATGAATATCTCCTCAACCCAAACCCATGAAATAAATAAAACTTTATTTATTTCCTAAAAAACCTTTTATCCTCATCATAGAAAATTCTAGACTCTTCTAGAAAGTCTTCGTCCTCATTCTAAGCCTATCTCTAAACCTCCATTTGAGCCTAATCCACCCCATCCACCCATACTAACCAAGCTTAGCTACTAACTCACCCACACTCATTGAATGCCATCCACTTGCATATCTCTAACATCCCTAATCTAAATCCTAAATCACCTCTGATCCCCCCCTAACCTTGTCACATTCCCTACGCAAGCTTAAGACTTTCCTAAGCCAAGAAAAGTCAACAATCTCCAAAATATCCCAACCACCCAGTCATGAATGCTCTTTCAAAGCCATAAAAGACTCTTACAAACCCATTCATTGCTCTTACAAGCCATTATGAAGGGTCTTTATGAAGATATTATCCCTTGAGCCTCCTTTGTTGACTCATCCTTCCCCTTTCCTCCATCCTCTCACCCTATGACATGTGTCACTCTCTGATTGGTCGTAAGGAAGCACAATCCATATGCTCTCCTCTCATGCAATCTGAGCCCTCTATGAGCTTTTTCCCATCCTTGCATCTTAGCCCTCAAACCCTCAAGCCCTTAGCCTATAAATTGAATCCCCTCCCAAGCCATTTCATCACAATCCTTAAGCTAAAGTTATAATATTATTTTGAGAAGCCAAAATCCATACTTTTTACATACATCCACATCCAAATCCCAACATCCATTGAAGCAAATTTAAAGCCCTTTGAGCATACATACCAATCCTTTACTTAGACTCATCTACCAAGCAAAGAGTGAAATCCTATTGGGAGAGTCCATTCATTTGGCTCACATTCCTAATTAGAAGTTCCTCTTTAGTCTCTCATATATGTTATATTGATCTTGTTAGTTAATGCTTTGTTTCTTTAAATAGATTAGTGTTTCTTGCTAACATATTAGTGTATACATTTTGGCACGCGCGCTAGGACCCCACTATGGGTCGTTCAATCCATGTTTTTTTATTGTAAACTAACAATCTAACATTTTTTGTTATTTGAGTGGGTTGTAGGGTGTTTTTCTTATTTTTGTAGGTTGAAGGACACATTTGGGAAGAAAATATATCCTCAAAAATCCAAAAAATACCAAAAAAATAATAAAATTTCTAGAAAAACCCATGCCCATCAGTTTTGTTCACGCAATGTCATCTCCACAGTATCATCTCCGTAGTTTGGCATCTCCGCTTGGTGAATTTTCGTCTCCACCAAATCAACTATCGTCTTTGCCCGACAAACTATCATCTCTGTAGTTTGGCATCTCTAGTTGATCTCCTGTTGTCTGTGCCACCACCAAACTATCATCTCAGCAACCTTAACTATCATCGCTGCAATTCAGTGCCTCTGCCTAGTTTTTCGTCATCTTTTCCACCACCTTTGGTTGTCTGTCATCTTCGCCGCCCCCTTCAGTTAACTATCATCTTCGCAGTTCAGCGTCTCTGCCTGGTTTCATATTTTCTGCACTGTCAGTTTAACTATTGTCTCTGCTTGGTTTTCTATCATTTGAGTAGATTAGCATCTCCGTAGTTCAGCGTCTCCGTAGTTTGGCATCTCCACCTAGTGAATTGTCATCTCTGCCTAATTTTTGTTACCTATCTGCACCATCATCATTTCTGTTTTAGCATCTCTATTCCTGCACTTTTTATTTAAAAAAAAAAAAGAAAAAAGAAAAAAAGAGTATAAATCAAATTTTAACCTTTGGTGGTTCCATAGAGTAGGGGTTTTTCTAAGCATTTTTACACTTATGAAAAAGAACAAAAAAAGTTTATTTTATTTTCTCCATAGTTAAGCTTCAATTTTTGAAATTTTTGGGTGACTAATCAAATTGATTTTTGTAGCTTTGCAGGTTGGAGCATGTATCAAACCACTAACCATGTTTCTTGCAGGTTCTCCTTACATGGTTTAATGCTCTTGAAAAATGAACTTGAATGTTTAAACACTTGTCTTTGAATGCATATCACTAAAATGAACTTGAATGTTTAAACACTTGTCTTTGAATGCATGTCGCTTAAATCAATATTGAATGCCATGGATTAAAGTCAATTTTTTCTTAGAATGCATACTTAAAATAACAAACTCAATCTTGAATGCAAAAGGTCAATTAATCATTACAACATCTCACACTTCATCTTTTGGGGCATAAAAAAAAATCTACATTTTAGAAACTTTCTAAGTTATAAAAACCACACAAAGACGCTTTGAGTGAGTTTGTTGTTGGACTCACCTTATTTAATCACCCATCATTCTAACCATTGGTTTCAATCTCAATGCCATATATGGGGATGGGTCTACCTAAAAGAGTGTTAAGTGCTCCACAAAAGTCAAACTTCACTTACTTATATTTTTATTAGTTTTTCTAAGTTAGAAAATTCCTTGAATGCACATTAGTCTCGCTAACACTTTATTTGGGCATAAAAAAATTGAACAAATCTTGACATGGAGGGCCTCCAGGAACGTGCTTGAAATTTAATTTTACACATCTTTGTTTTGGGCTTAAAACAAACTCATACTCAATCTTGAATGCCTTACAGAAAAATCAATCGATACTTGACGTGGAGGGCCTCCGGGCGTGCGAGTTTACTTTTGTTGACCCTAAATCTTCTTGGTGTGTTCATCTTCGATCGATTCTACTTTTGTTAACGCTTCAAGTTGGAATTGAACATTTGCATCCTAAACATGTGTGTTTGCAAGGTCTAGATTAGAAAACTTAAATGTCAGTTGGAAAAGAATTCTGTCTTTTAGCCCAAGATCATCCAAGCCTTCTCTCCCCTTGTCGTCTTTCGAGGCCATATTGGGTGCATAAGATTAGGATCCAAAATATTGTTTAAGTTTTAGGAAGCCTGCCTTGGGATTTCATCACCCCTTGGGATGACCTCAACTCCAGCATTCCAGCGGAGTATAAAGATCGGGAGGTGAATCTAAAGACACCTCTCTTGGAATCAAGATTTTGTCACTCGGGCTAAGCCTCAAGGAACTTTATACCCTTGAGAAGTGAAAGAGGAGAAGTGGCTTACTGCTCCTCTTGGCTATATGACATTGTTTTGGTTTCATCTATGGATTTGGGCCTCACGTACCTTGGGTATATCAAGGACTCCCTAGCTAAACCAACTGTCAGCTTTATAGACAAGCATCTAAGATGTTAATGTGTTTGAAGTGACTGATTGAAACATTTGTAGAACAGACACACTCTATGGTGCAAGTATCACATTCTAAGAATCACAAACTTCTATCTGGTTGTTCCTATCTATTGCTTGATCTTTTTACTTGTTGAATGAATGTTTGCCAAACTTGGTCAATCCTACCTTGGGGCACACTTAGCGTAGTCACTGCCTGTTTCAAAAGTTGAACACATTGAAGCAAAAAAACCATGATCTCTCAAAGCCAAACAGATTCAGGAATTTATGTCAGAAAAACCCAAACCCAAACAAAAGTTTCACAAAGCCAAACTCAAACCCTCTGATGCATACCAAAAAATTTCAGCCAAGAGAAAGGAAGTAACACCAAGCCCTCAAATTACCAAACTCCACAAAGCAGAAGAAAAAGCTGTCGATGAAGCCCTTCAAGATGCCTAGTTAGATCACACTATCAAATTTAGCAAACATCCAGGACTTAACCTTGCTTATGCCTTACCAACTAGGCATGATTTCTATGATTAGACCCCCTAGTTTCTAAACATCTTCTTGCATAAGCTTCACTTTTGCATTAGAGTCATCTTTGTAGGTAAGGCAGCCATCCTTAGTCACCCCCTTAAGAATTTTAGTTTGCCATCTCATTTAGATCCTTGCCTTAGAACCAAACCAATCCCCTCAAACCTAGCTAGCATCCCAAAAGACTAAATTTTCACATCCAAGCCTTCAAAATTGTTGTCACCTTACCAATGGTTTTCCATTCCTACCATCTTGCAAATCCACCAGCCTCACCGAGGTTATCCCTCTGACAGAGCTTTGTCTAGGGTAATCTAGCTTTGTCACTGGTTATCCCTCATCACCTTGAGCTAAAGGTTGGGATCCACAAGTGGTCAATCTCATGTTTTTCCTAAAGGATCATCAGTCTATCTTTAAAGTTGACACAATAACCACCAAGCTTGCACATAGGAAAGCAAACCTTTCATGCTTTGGCAACATATCTTTGAAGTTAGAATCCCCAACCCAATCCTCCTTAAGTTTTTCATATAGCTTTGCCTCAACTTAGGAAATCATTTGCATAGAAAAGCCTTCCCCCTTTGCATCCATCAGCATTGTTGCATCTCATCCCTAGGAACATTCTACATTTTCATGCCACTAGTCACTCGTTTAGCCAAGAAGAAGAAGGAAACAATGGAGCCCTATCATTTGGATCAAATAGCATCGCTCCCCTTGAGCACTCAACCATCCCTCAACCCAGAGAACACTATACCATCACCTACTGACATTGAAGCTTTCATGAATCAACCAGGAAATGTAGTATTGGTGAACGCCATTATAGACAAGAACAAAGAAACAATCATGGCTAACTTTCGAAGGGACAACATAGGAGCCTTCGACTTTGGAAGACCTCCTCCCTTATCAGATCCATCTCAACCATTGTTTGGGCAACTACCACTCCCGATAGGCTCTTATGATTCAAATTATCCTCAATATGTTCCAAAAGAAGAGCCTTAAGACAATCCTTATGATCCAACAGACCCAAACATACCAGCCTCCACTAAAGTTGAAATCTCCCTTTTGCAAGCCAATCTAGCCACCACCACTCCACCATTGGTCCATACCACTCCATCCCAAACCCCCTTCACCCAAAACACCTCATCATTCACTCCCTTCACTATTGCTGCTGCTGCTCTCCAACCTAGCCTTCCAAATCCACCCATCTCCCAAATCAGTGCTAGTATCTTTGGCAACCCTCAACAATATACAATTGGGATGCCACCCATGGGGCCAAGTAATCAACCTTTCATCACCCCCAGCTTGTTTACCTCAGCTCAGAGTGCAATTCCATCATTTCCACTAGGTCCTTGGAGCTCAATGCCATCAGCCACAAATCCACAAGCTATTGCCCTCACTCCACAAAGCTATCAAACCTCACAAGCTACTACCAATGTTCTTCCTAGCTCTCAAGTGACCCAAGCTCCTACCACACCTCTACCAAGATTTCAAATCCAACCACCAAGCTATCAAACCCCATCAGTTCCATTTCGAAGCTTTCAATTCCCACCACCTCCACCACCAACTAATCCATTACCTCCTATTACTAACTATTTTTCTATGCCACTTCTAGGAGGAAATCCACCACCACCAACCACCAATTACTTGGCCTCTTTTTCCATGAAGATACGTTCCCAAATGGGGGCACAACCCACATATATTGGTCAAACTCCTCAAATCCAAAGTCAAGTTCCACAAGCTTCGCAATCCTTTCCCCAAGCTTCACAACCATCTTATACCTTACCTCCATAAAGCAATCCATTTATCCCACAGCTAGCCTACATCCCTCAATCCCTATCCCAAATCCCATACTAGCAGCAAGCCTTGCAACACATGCAGCAATATGTGCCACCTCCACCTCAGCAACCCATCATCCACCATTCAGTTGCCCAAGCAATATACAATCCCTACCAGCCCATGCCTCAAAGCCATCCATGTTCCATTGCCCCATCTAGCACATACCTACCTCAGGGCATTCCTACATTAGGGGCACCCCATTTGTCACCCATTAATTTAGAATGGGAAGCCATGAAGACAGCTTTGAAGAACATCTAGGAGGGAAATGATCCAAAAACCTTCAAGTTTGAGAATGTGTGTCCTTACCCATTTGACAGAGCCATTACCATGACACCATTTCTCAAACACTTTGAGATACCCAAGTTTGACAAATTTAGAGGAAAAGGAGACCCTGTCACACATATCAAAGAATTTTACATGCACTACCAAGAAGTAACATATGGTGACGTCTTCCTCTTGCGTCTCTTTCCCAAAAGCTTGGCTGGACCAAGTCTTGAATGGTTTTATAGAATCCCATATGGCACAATTAAAAAATTTGCTGAATTGTATGAGGCATTTGTAGCCCAACATGCCCATCTTGTTGAAATAGAGCTATCAGTAGTTGATCTTGTCCACACTAAGCAAAAAGGTGGAGAAAGCCTTTCTGAATATCTGCAAAGATGGAAAACCCTTACCACTTGCATATCTTGCACCTTACCAGAATGCCATTTGGTGAAAATGTTTATTGATAATGCCCATCCTAGCTTGGCTCACCACATGACCATGAACTATTTGCAAACCTACAAAGATATGAAAGAAAAATGAATGATCCTTGAGAAAGGACTCATTAAAGATGGTGTGGTCAAGATTTACAAGGAGGCCAACCAAAATCAATCACATTCCAATGACAAGTCTAGGTATTGGAACAAAAACAAGCACATTGCAATAGATGGGGTTACTGATATGAGACATGTGAATATTGTTGGTCCTTCCCAAAATCAGTCCAACCCACTGTATCAACCAAACAATCAACAAGCTATCAACTACCAATAGCAAAATCACCAAAGCTATCAAAGCCACAATCCAAGACCCAACTTTCAAGGGTCTAGCATTCAAGCTAATGCCATCAATGTAGCTGTAGGACCAAAGCCTAAGTTCCAACCTACACCTAGAAACTATACACCCCTTGGTGAGCCATTGGATGTCATTTTTGAGAAATTGACTAAGGAAAACCTCATCAAATTTCCTCCTACCCAGCAAATTGACCTAGGCCAATCCAAAGTTGCATGGTACAAAGACAATGAGTACTGCAAATTTCATAGTGTAAAAGGTCACACCACCCTAAGATGCATGAAACTGAAAGATTATGTGCAGGACCTCATTGATAGAAAAGAAATCACCGTTGGTGCCCAAACCTCTCCCAATGTAGGCTTACAAATCTATCAAAATGTTTTTCCTCCTCACAACAACCAAAATCCAGGAAAAGCACCTATCCAAACCAACAACAACAATACCAACAACCGCCAGCCAAACCAGCAGCATGGGAAGAACAATGACCACACTTCATCCTACATAGACTATGGTAGCCTTATCGATTGTATATCTGAAAAAGAGGCTTCTACCAATGTTATCAATATCCAAGGCCCAAAAAATGAGTGTGCAATCACCACTCGAAGAGTGCAATTGAACATCGCAGCCCCATCAATTCCATCAGCACTATCAACCCCAGCAGTATCATCAGCTCTGTCCAAAAGCCAATACAATATCTTAGAACACCTTGGGAACATGCCAGCCCAAATCTCCATTTTAGACCTTCTCCGCACTAGTCTTGTGTACAAAAACATCCTTGACAGTGCTCTCATAGAATCCCGTGTCCCTTCAGATATCAATGCTACTGATTTCTATAATCTCGTTGGACACCTATCCTCCTCATGTGCCCTATCATTCAAACCCATTGACATACTCGTGGTCAAGCCAGATCACACCCTTCTGCTTCGCATAGCCATCATGGTATCTAGTTTTTCTGTAAATAGAGTAATGATAGATAATGGATCAGCCTTGAATATTTGCACCCTAAAATTCATAAAACAAGCTGGGTATACTGAGGCAGATATCATCAGTTAGGTTATCACCATCAAAGCTTATGACAACTTGGAAAGAACCACAGAAGGAACTATTTTGCTGCCAATCAAGGTTGGGCCAGTCATCCAAGAAACACTCTGCCATGTTATTGATCTAAACCTACCATTCAACATCCTCCTTGGTTGCCCATGGATTCATGCCATGAAATCCATTCCATCCACTTACCATCAGTGCATCAAATTTTTGCATCAAGGCACTGAGGTAACCATCCATGCTGATCCAAAACCCTTTTCTTATTGCAATGCAGTTGAAGCTTCATATGCAAACCATTTCCCTGGAATTGATATTGGCACAGCCATTGCTAGCTCATCCCACACTTGTAATGACCCAGAAACCATCCTCACCTCCATCCTATCTACCGTGAAGATTAATAACAAAGGCTGTGGAGAGTATAGCCTGTCAAATGCATTTGCTATCTAGGCACTCCCACTTGATCCACACACCCATGGATGACTAACATATCACAAAGCTAAGGAGATTTCCCCTCCTCAATACAAACAGTTTGGCCCAACAACCTTTGTATCCTAAAAAATCTCTCTTCATGAGGAGCTCACTCTAGATATCAACAATTGCTTACATAAGGATGCACCTCCAAGAAATCAAGCACGCCTTGATCACTTCAGCTAGAAGTATCCCTAAGAACATAAGCTCATCACTGACAAATGGAACTATCAAGGTGGTGGTCTAGGACCAAAAGAAAGAGGCATGTAGTGCCCCATTGACGCACACAAGTGGGAATCAAAGTCAGGTCTTGGTTTTGGCATACCCACAACTTGGGGCACCAATGAGAATGGTCACACTTTTTCAAACATTCACCCTGACCTTGTCAAAATTGAAGACATTCCTAAGAAAGTTGAAAAGAGAGCCTACAATGATATCCTAGAACAAATCTTCCTCAGAGACTTTGTTCTCCAAGAACTATCCATCCATTTTATTGACCTACCACTCGCCCATCCACAACTCATAGATTGGGACCAACTAAGTGTCATACACATTGATGAGTTCACATCAAAGGAAGTGCTTTTGAGATTCATGGGAGCCGAAACTCTTCACAAGAAAATAAAGCTAGATTCTGCCTATATCTATAAGCTAGATCCCAAGGGGTATTTTGGACAAAATCCCCAACCTAGTTCTGATACACCCAAAATTGGAACTAAGGTGAATCCGAGACTAGCCAAGGCAACAAAGAGAACCCCTCAGCAAGAAAATCTAGAGCCACAAGCAGAACATGAAGATTTAGCATTGCCTCCTCAAGATAATCGATCAGAGGTGTCTTCTATTCTAATTGAGGATACTAGAGAAGTCAACATCGATTCTTCAGAGATCCCCAGACTTGTTCACATTGTTGCATCCCTATTGCAAGACCAAGCTGATCTCCTCTTTGAGGTCTTACGAGAGAACATTGGTCGATTTGCATGGTCATATCAGGACATGCCAAGGCTGGACCGAAGCTTTTAGTTCATCATCTTGCAGTTGATCCAAAGATCAAGCCTATCAGACAAAATCTTAGAAAAATGCACCACAAGGTAGCATTACTGGTCAAAGCTGAATTAGAAAGAATGTTAGCTGCTAAGGTTATTTGGCCTGTCGACTACTCAGAGTGTATCTCCAACATGGTCCTCATCACTAAACCTTTTGGTCACATCAGAATCTACACTAATTTTAGAGATATTAACAAAGCTTGTCTGAAAGATGATTTTCCCTTGCCCAACATAGATATGATTGTAGATCTTATAGCTAGACATGAAATTTTGTCCCGCATGGATGGATTTTCTGAGTACAATCAAATCAAGATTGTAGAAGAGGATCAGCATAAGACAACATTCACTACCCCTTGGGAAACATTTTGCTACAACATGATGCCTTTTGGCCTAAAGAATGGTGGGGCTACCTATCAAAGAGCTATGATAGCCATTTTTCATGATCTCATTCATAGCATTTTGGAGGATTATGTGGATGATATCTTGGTCAAATCTCATACCTTCATGGATCATCTTGCTGACCTAGAGAAAGTCTTTGATAAGTTAGCCACATATCATCTCATGCTAAATCCCAAGAAGTGTGTCTTTGGGGTCACATCTAGCAAGCTTCTAGGCTTTATAGTTTCTAAACAAGGTATAGAGATCGACCCCAAGAAGGTCAAGGCTATCTTAGACATGCCTCCTCCCTAGACACTACGACAGCTTCACACTCTTCAGGGAAAGCTTCAATCCATTCGATGCTTCATCTCCTAGCTTGGAGATAAGTGTACACCATTTGTACATTTATTGAAGAAGGATGAAAACTTCAAGTGGGATCCTTTATGTCAACGCAACTTCGATTGGCTCAAGCAATATCTCGCCAATCCCCCTATCTTGGTTCCACTAGTTCCTAGTCATCCCTTGATCTTGTACATATCAGCAACACCTACTGCTCTAGGGGCACTTCTAGCACAGCTTGGTGACTATGGCAGAGAAAGAGCCATTTACTACATCAGTAGAACCCTAGTTGGTTATGAACTCAATTATACTCCTATGGAAAAAGCTTTTTTGGTAGTTGTATTCTCAACTTAAAAGCTTCACCACTACATGCTAAGTCATACCACCCAACTAGTCTCCAAGATCAACCCTCTCAAGTATATGCTCTATAGAACAACACTTACAGGCCATTTGGCCAAATGGGTTATGCTCCTTAGTGAATTCAACATCTAGTATGTGGATAGAAAGGCAATTAAAGGGCAAGCTATAGCAGATCACCTAGCTGATTCACCTCTAATAGATGCATATCCTTTTATCACAAAATTTCCAAATGAACATATCTGTCTAATTGAAGAACAACCCCCATGGAAACTTTATTTTGATGGCTCATATACATCTCATGGATTGGGGGTAGGAATATTGTTGGTCACACATCAAGGAGATTACATTCCAAAAGATTTTAAGCCACAATTCTCTAGCACCAACAATATAGCTAAATATGAGGCTCTCATAGTAGGATTAAAGATAGCTGCAGAATGGAACATCACTGAGTTACAAATCTTTGGCGATTCTTAGCTCATCATCAAGCAAGCCCTAAATGAATATCAAACCGAAGATGAAAAGCTATTACCCTACAAAGAGCTAGTTGATCAACTAACCTAGCATTTTACAAAGCTTTAGTTTACACAAGTGCCTCGAATGTAGAGCAAGGCAGCAGACGCTATGGCTACTATCAGCTTGCTCTTGGAAATTCCCCAAGCAGCTACACAGTATGAGTTTTTAGTCGAGTAGCTCCTCACACCTGCCTATGCGAATGATGATTCAAATCGTGTTTGCATCTTGGTTGGTCCCCAATCCCCTTGGTACCATGCAATCCATGCTTACCTTAAAGATGGTATCATATCCCCTCACCTCACACGAACCCAACACCAAAGCCTCATCTAAAAATCATCTCGCTATGTTATCATAGCCAATAATGTATATCGTCGGGGTTATCATGAGACGAGTCTCTCGATGTTTAGATGAAAATGAGGCTGTGATGGCGTTAAAAGAAGTACACTGTAGACTTTGCAGTGCCCACATGAGTGGTATTGTCCTAGCGCTACAAATCCTTAGAGCAGGCTACTATTGGCCTACCATTGAAGAAGACTCCTATGAATTTGTTAGAAAGTGTCTCCCATGTCAGTAGCACACAAATCTTGTGCATTCTCCAGCACAGGATCTACAGCCTATTGCACCACCTTGGCCTTTCGCTTGTTGGGGCCTTGATCTAGTTGGAACTATCACACCTCTTTCATCTGATGGACATAAATGGATAACAACAGCTACAGACTATTTCACTAAGTGGGTGGAAGTAGTCCCCCTAGTCTTAGCTACAAGAGTTCAGGTCTCCAAGTTCATCTTGTACCACATTATTTGTTGCTTTGGCATCCCATCCACTATCTTCATCGACCATGGAGGTAAATTTGAAAATCTCAACATGGAAGAACTATGCACTTCCCTCCACATCCATCACCACTTTTCTAGCCCATATTTCCCACAAGGTAATGGCACGGCAGAGGCAACTAACAAAACCCTCCTCAAAATCTTAAAGAAAGTTGTCAATGATTCCGGCTGTGATTGGCACCTACAAATAAATCCAGCCCTATGGGCCTCTCGAACCTCCTTCCGTACATCCATAGGAACAACTCCATACTCCCTAGTCTATGGTGCCAAAGTGGTACTACCCATAGAGGTTGAACTTCCCTCCTTGCACATATTTTTGCGAGGGCAAATATCTGATGAAGAATACAGAGTAGTCAGACTCACCCAACTAGATCTCTTAGACGAGAAGCGACAACAAGCCTATGATCATCTCACAGTCTATCAAACTCATCTCAAAAAGAATTTCAGAAAGAAGGTGCTTCCACGACACTTTCAGCTGGGTGACATGGTCCTCAAAGAAAACATGAAAGTCCAAGAAGATCAAGAAAAGAAAGGCAAGTTTGAACCTACTTGGCTTGGTCCTTATGTTGTCACTGCATCCTTTGGCTCCAAAGCCTATCGGCTATCTACACCAGAAAGAGAACTCTTGAATGATCCTACTAACATCATTCATCTCAAGAAGTTTTATGCCTGAAGATCCTTGGTATACCTAGCTTTTGAAAAATACAAAAAAAATAGTAAAGAGAAATAAGCGTCCAATGGTGAAAACTTGGCAATTCAAGTGCCTTGGATAGGTATCTTGGTGAAAACTTGGTAATTTAGGCACCTTGTGTACTAAGACTAATCCATTATCTATCACTATCCTATCCCTCATCCATTCACCCACCATCCCATAAAACACCTACTTGTTCCCTTGGTGTTCTGACCAAATATCCAAAATCTAATGGAGCTTGTAAATACCTCCTGTACAGCTTGTAAATCTTGTACCTCAGCTTGTAAATCTTGTACCCCAGCTTGTAAATCTTGTATCATCCCTTGTATCATAGTTTGTATATCCAAATCTTGTTCAAAGCTTGTACCATATTCCAGCTTGTATTATATACCAAAGCTTGTATCCTAGTTTGTATCCTATCACATGCACACAAAGAATCCCATTTTCACTTAAGCTTTTCGCAAACCATCTACCTATCCGCCTATCAACTCCAACTATCTATCCAACACACTCTAAAACATTTCCATCTCACAAAAATCAAAACATGAACAACCTTGTACATTTGTAACATATCTGGGTCTATCAGCTTGTACATGCTCTTTAGCTTAGTACCATTGTATCTATCCAGCTTTCTTGTCCTTGATCATCATCTTGCACACATCGCACAACCCTTGGTTAGCTATTCCAATGCATCATTTAGCTAGATATCCTATCACCAAAGTGTTATCCTCTTAGTTCAGCTTGCCAGATGCATCACTCATCTAGATCCATAAGCTTCGGGTGCTCTTCTATAGATCCTTGTAGGATATAGCTTTCCTCATGTCTAATCTTGGTCCGTTAGTACCTCATCCTACCCATCTCATTGGAAAAAAATTCTCTTTTTGGATTTTTACTTTCTTTTGATTTGGAATCTTCCCTTTCGAGTCTTAAAGTATCTTTTCTAAATAATCTTTTTGTTCCCTCCTCAAGGTTGCCAAGATCTTCCATATCATGGTATACTGCGAATGGGGCAATCTGGGTGTAAGGTCTTGATCAAGTCTTTTTTTTGTTTTTTTTTTTTACTTGTGGGTTACCCAGTGTTGGTTCCACTCTGATTCTTTCAAGATTCATGTGTGATGTTGGGGAAATCCTTGTGTGTTTGTTTTGAGTTAGTTTGTCAGTCCTCTGGATGGTTGGTGACACAGCCTTGATGTTCTTGGTAACCTTGGCAATTAACCAATAGTCTTATAGAAAATCTAGTGCTCAACTACATGGTGGTACTTCTCTTTAAAGTATTCCCCTTGCTCAAAAAGCTTCAACGGATTCCCTTCATCTCCATTATCCCCCATCCATATCCAGCATTTGTCTCTCCTACCCCAGCTCATGCATAAGTATCTCTTTGAATCAATCTTCACTTTTAGCTTTAGGGATCCACAATCCTAGTCCTAAGGATCTCCGAAACCCATCTTCTGCCAATCTGACTTTTTGAAATCCTATTGCATCAGCTTTATAATCCCCTCATCCTTCTCCATATCCTTGATTCCTTTTTACAGTGCTTTGCTCCTTCATCCTCCACCTTTCCTAAAGTCTTAAGCTTGCTTTCTCTTGTGCCTCTGATTCTCCCTTTATCATTCTCCCGTAGTGAGAGTTTGAGCTAATTCAACCCCTTCTCTTTGCCAATCTAAATCTCCTTCCTCATCACAGATCCTTGTATTTTTCAAGAAGCCGTCGAGCCTCGCTTTCTCTCCCCGCTGCCTTCTTGAGGGGGCATCTCACAGTCCATTCTCTCCTCTTCTGCTCTAGCCTTGGGCATCTTATTTTCTTATCTTTGATGCTATGCCACTTGCGGCATCACATCAAAGAGGGGCAAAATGTAGACACCTAAAATCCTTTAGAAAATAAAGTATTTTTATTTTTTGAAAAAGTCCCTGATGACATCATCATTTATTAATTATTTATTTATTTTTATGTCATTAAATCCATTTATCTTAATTAGAAATATTTAATTAAGAAATCCCTCCCAAAAATGTTTAAATCTTACTTAAACATTATTTCCTTATTTATTAATTATTTAATTAATAAATTGACCAAAAATTCCAAAATAAATTATTTATTTATTTTTTGCCCAAAACTTGGCCAATTTCCTTAAGACCACTAACCTCTTCCAAAATCTTCTAATCCTTCTTTAATTTTGATTAAAGGCTAATCCCATCATTTTCTACCCTTAATCCCAACTTAAAATATTTAATTAAGGTTAAATATTAATCCTCATGTTTATTAAAAATGTTTTAATGAATATCTCCTCAACCCAAACCCATGAAATAAATAAAACTTTATTTATTTCCTAAAAAATCTTATATCCTCATCATAGGAAATTCTAGACTCTTCTAGAAAGTCTTCATCCTCATCCTAAGCCTATCTTTAAACCTCCATTTTAGCCTAATCCACCCCATCCACCCATACTAACCAAGCTTAGCTACTAACTCACCCACCCTTATTGAAAGCCATCCACTTGCATATCTCTAAAATCCCTAATCTAAGTCCTAAATCACCTCTAATCCCCCCCTAACCTTGTCACATTCCCTAAGCAAGCTTAAGACTTTCCTAAGCCAAGAAAAGTCAACAATCTCCAAAATATCCCAACCACCCAGCCATGAATGCTCTTACAAAGCCATAAAAGACTCTTACAAACCCATTCATTTCTCTTACAAGCCATTATGAATGGTCTTTATGAAGATATTATCCCTTGAGCCTCATTTGTTGACTCATCCTTCCCCTTTCCTCCATCCTCTCACCCTGTGACATGTTTCACTCCCTAATTGGCTGTAAGGAAGCACAATCCATGTGCTCTCCTCTCATGCAATCTGAGCCCTCCATGAGCTTTTCTCCATCCTTGCATCTTAGCCCTCAAACCCTCAAGCCCTTAGCCTATAAATTGAGTCCCCTCCCAAGCCATTTCATCACAATCCTTAAGCTAAAGTTATAATGTTATTTTGAGAAGCCAAAATCCATACTTTTTACATAGATCCACATCCAAATCCCAACATCCATTGAAGCAAATTTGAAGCCCTTTGAGCATACATACCAATCCTTTACTTAGACTCATCTACCAAGCAAAGAGTGAAATCCTATTAGGAGAGTCTATTCATTTGGCTCACATTCCTAATTTGGGGTTCCTCTTTAGTCTCTCATATATGTTATATTGATCTTGTTAGTTAATGCTTTGTTTCTTTAAATAGATTAGTGTTTCTTTGCTAACATATTAGTGTATACAGATAGGAGTATGTGAATACAAATGAACAAATTGAAAACATATTCACCAAGCCATTACCTAAGGATGTGTTTTTGTATCTAAGAGGTAAGCTAGGGGTCATTCTCCTATCTGAAGCTCACTAAAAAAAGTTTGGTGATGCATCAACCAAGCATTTTGAAGATCAATCAAGTTGATGCAGTATTTTCAGAGTAATTTGCATATGAATTAGTACATCAGGTACATGAAAAATACATTGATTGTTGTATTTGGCATGAGATGTCAAAGATGGAGAGTTTGCTATCATATAAGAGAAATTTTGTATCAACAAGTTCATTTTGCAGAAGAAGAGATTAATAAGTCAAAAGAAGAAATTTTAGTCAACAAAAATCATTCCAAAGAGAGAGATTAACGTCAAAGGGAGTTCTTACTGATAGAGGGAGTTCTCATGGATGAGAATCAGAATGAAACTAAGGATATTATCCTTAGTTCTATTTTTCTCTAAAATTTCTTTATAGTATGACATGTTGTGTTGCCATCAATGCCAAAGAGGAAGATTATTGAAAATAATTTTTCAATTGTATGTTGTCTTTGATGTTATGAAAAATTTCAAGCCTTTACCGAGAATTCAGTGATAGTCGAGCTCACTTAGGCATCGAAAGCAGTTTCTTGTATATGTCGAGCATTTGGTGATAACTAAGTTCAGAGATAGTATTGACTAAGCTCAGCCAGTTAATGAAAAAAATTCAGTATTGATCGAGTTGGGTTGGTTAGCATTAGAACTCTTGTTCTAATTGTGTTGGGTTGGTTAACGAAGGGATCCTCTGTGTTGATCGAGTACTCAATTCTGTATTAGATGACTATTAACATATTAATTTTGATAAATTTATTTGTTAATACTAGCTGATTTAAGGGATGAAAATTATTTTCTTGAAAGAGTATTCAAGTCGACTTGACAAGGTGAATCAATTATATGAAAGGTCAAGTTGAGGATTGAAATATGGAATTAAAGAAGATGAATTAAGGAAGCAAATTTGAAGAATATTTGTTAAGGGCAGAGCATCTGAGTTGAATGAGCTACAAAGAAAATTCTAATCAAGGAGGATCAAGTAATCAAGACAAAACTAAGATCTAAATCAATAAAGTCAGTTGCATCAGTAATCAAGTCAAGTCATTGTTACTCTCTCATAATTGTAGCGGTGAATTAAATCTTTCAATAGAGTTAGCCTAACAGCTATTTAACAAATCCTCTAACAATGTAACAATGTGGCATTTCTAGATTGAAGTGTTTGGATACCTCTAAAAAGCCCACTCCTAACAGGGTGAATTAAATCCTCTAATAGGGTCACACCTAACATTAAATCTTAGTGTCTCTTGTTTTCATCTTATTTCTTTTATATTTTTCCAACTAAGTTAATAAAGGATAATCACATTAATATCTTAAGATCTAATTATCTATGTGCTAAGTAATAATAATATATGTAGTGTTAATTGAGTTACAACAAGATTTGGTTTTATATTCACTACTACATTTAACATCATTTTTCGACCAAAAATTTCAACCATCAACTAAATAAATTTAGGGTGGTCAAAATGTAAAGGCAAAAATTTTGTTTTTTTACATATAAGACCCGTGTTGGTCGAAATTTCAACCAACACAAGGCTTATACATCCACAAAGTTCAAAAAACATTTTCCCAATTACATTTTTTGCACCCGATTTCATTTGACATTTTTGGAGCATTTTCGCATGGTTTTCTCTGAGCCCAGTTTCATTTTAAGTTTTCTCCACCCACTTGATTAATGATGCCTGCTAGCCCTAGGAATAATATGAAAGGGGCCCCTGCATTTTCTTCAATATAGGGGGGTAGAATAGTAGTTCAAAACTCTCGTTATTGTCTTTCTTTCAGTCTTCCTGATGTGCTCGACTTCAAAAGTTGTTCCATTCATGACCTCCAATCACACCTGTATCTCCGGTGATCGAGGAGAGGGATTTCTCTTCGAGAATATTTCCATAGGTACATGTGTATTTTTGTTGTAGGTTTTTATGATAATATTGAAGATGGAAGTGAATACTATTACTATCATTATTATTTTTTATGCCAAAGTTCAGCCATTGTTGTGTAATATAAATGGGAGAGTCTCTGCTCAAGTGTTTTTTCTCAGTGATGTTTCGATGATAAGTGTTAAAAAGAGTCTAGTTGCAAAAAGAATGTAATGTACTTGTTGTTTCATTTTATTGAAAGTGTGTAGATGTAGATTTATCATTTGGAATGTTGGTCTATTGTAACAACTATTATACTTTTTGTTATAGTAATGAAAGAAAAGAAAGGAAATGTATATGCAGAAGCTGTAGTTGTAAAAGTTTAGAAGAAATAATAATGACAAATTTTTTGTTTTATAAATATAGTTGTGTTGGTATCATATTTTTCTTATATTTTTATTCTAATAATACATAATTATATTGTATCATTTAGACAGAAATTTCATATTCAAAAAAAGAACAAAAAGAAAAAAAAATTGAGTGTGTTTCTCTCTTCAACTCTAGAACATTCAACTTAAACATCAACACATAAAGATAATAATTTGAAATCTAGTGTGTTTAGTGCTTGGAGTTGTACCCTCAAACCCTAGGCCATGTGGGCTATAAAACATGATATTCATGTGATTCTATGTTAGATGATGATGATGATAATGAATAATCACCATCTACTACTAGCTCATGTAGTGATAAAAAGGTCTTCAATGCACCTCTAACTACAAGTATGCCATGGAAAACTTGTGATGGAGATGACTCCTCAAACTAATAGACTATCATGGAAATTTTTTGATGAAGATGACACCTACAAATACTGGACTATCTTCAAAAACTTATGATGAAGATTGCACCTAAATTTACTAGACTATAATTGAATTGATTTACTTTGGATCCTTCACTGAAAGTCTCTGTCATTTTGTTAGAAGATGATTTATCTTCTAGTTCAACCAAAAGAATCTCTCTCCTATATTTCAACATTACATTTAATTGTTGCAATGCAATTAGGTCTTCCTACAAGGGTTTCCATTTGGATGAATAACAAACTTGTTGGTGTTTTAAAACTACTAAGCAAAAAAATGCTTAATACCAAGATGACAATACTCACACAGTCTAAAGACTAGCCAATTCTTATTATCAATTGTATGTGCACACCATTTGGGCCAAACTTCTACAAAACCAAGGGTAGTTTTCTACTCTTTTGGCTCTGTAAAACTAGGGTGGGTATACCCAGGGATGATACAAGACTAGGAAAACTGTATGAGAATTATCTTAGTTTCATTCTTATTCTCATCTCAAATTCTCCAATACATGTACAATTCTTGATACTTTAATAAACACATCCCATATAACAGATATGGCCAAATATCTTCTATAGGTCTGCAGATGTTCTCAACAATAATGGCTAACTAAAGCTAAAACATTCCATGCAAACAAGTAGAGGCCAACTTTGAAGATCTACAAGAAATAAAAGTAAAGTTTATTATAATTCTGCATTTTGACAATCATGTGTGACACATTTCTCTTTCAGCTGGATTAAATTTGATCAGTGCCTAATCCATTGGGGTTCAGAGCCTACTACAAATCTCTAGATCTAATTTGTTGCCTTACAACAAATTTTATCAGCAATTCTTATCAGAAATCATCATTCAAAATCCTTTCCACTACTGCAACAACCTTATCAAATTCATCAAAGCTTTTACTTAATCCATTGAATTAACAGGCATGATAAACAGATATACAACCTAATTGAACTGCATTCAATTGCACGGGCCTTTACTTATACAACATCAAGATAACCAAGTAATCAAAAGGAGACAAAGTTCAGAAAGAACTAATATGGGGACAGTTCATAATTTGTATTCATTTTCCTTGAAAATTGTATACAATTTATAATAGACTCAGAATGACCTTCAGAAAGAAACACAGATCATTCTATATTCATGTATTCTCAAGATCTGACAGAGAAAATACATCACAAATTTTTGCTCAAAAATGGTGGACCAAAAACAGACTAAGTGTATCACTTAGCAAATAGAATTTGGACCTTTTCTCTTGCCCTAGAATTTCAATTATATAGTGTGAAATGCAACAAGCTTCAGGCTAAGAGAAACTGACAAGTGTCTTTTACAAGGAATATCTACATACACCTATCACAAAATGAAAAAACTATGGGTAACAGAAGATATTGAAATCAAATCATTCCTTTCGGTGGGCCAACTTCTGTTACATGTTCTAATGTTGTTGAGTTGGCTATTGATCTGATTCATCTTCATATGTAACTGCTAAATTAGCCAATGATGAAGCTTGTTCTGATGAGGGCACATTAACCTCCACCTGCAGGCTTCCACCACCTTCATTCTGCATGGTAAGGACAACTTCTACCTTTTCCTTTTCATTAATTGTATTGGCATCTTGTGGTCTCGGTTCTGCAACTGAAAGTGATAGGTTTCTCTTGTCTTCTTCTTCTGATTGGGTTTGAGTAGTGATGGTATCAATGATTTGGACTTCCTCACCCTACACCTCATCACTGTTAGTTTCATCTACATCAAACTGTTCACTAAAAGGCATTTTTGCCATCCACCTATCAAATAATGTGTCATCTGGCCAATTGAATTGAAAAATATCCTTTTGTTTTTTTATTATATAATCAGCCTCATTATCAATATCAACAAATTCCTGTTTTAAAGAATCTAAGAATATTTTGGCTTTCACCATTTCTTCTGTTGTGGTGGCCCACTGTGCATGCCTTGTTTCATTTATGACTTGATTCATTCTTAAACAGAATAAATCATCAAGTTCCTTTGCCCATTCCTCTTTTCTTTTCAAACTATTTTTCTTATCTAGGGCATGAGGAAATAAATTGAATTTTTGGCTCTTATATTTGTTTAAGTAGCCTATTATTATCTTCTATAAATGTATCCTTTTGCTATCAAAATCAGCAAGATTAGAAACAATGTCAAAGGTTTTATCAATCTGATCACGAAAATTATTTATAATTTAGATAGACACAATAAGGTTATTGATTTCTCCCTTCTCACCCATTTGTTCACAATAGGCTTTAGAGCCTCATCATCTGCTTTTAACTCCTCCCAGATGTTAATCACCCTGGCCAATTGATCATGGGTTAGTGGCCATTCAAGCTTGTCTCCTAGATATGTAAGAGTTGTTCTTAGTTTATCTTCATATTTAGATTCCAGCTCTACATGTAAGGCCCACAGTTTACTCTTTTCTTCTTCAAAATCCTCAGCAGTGTAATACTGTGGCCCTTGGGGTGTGTCTGGTATTTCAATGAGGGGGGTAGATTTGAAAGGTTCAATAGGGGGGCAAGGGTATGTTATTTTAGGTCTGGTGGATTTTCCCAGTAGCATGTTCTCAAGCTCAACTCTCCTTTTTACCTCTTTATTTTAGGCATCCACAATTGCCTCATGTTTACTTTGTAAGTCAAACATTTCCTTGTCCTCCCTTTTAGTAGTAGCCAAGGAAAACTGAGAATAATCCACATTCATGTGGGCTGCCTGTACGTGTGAGGTATCCGCAACTCTCCTCACAATAATATTCCCTATCAGTCTTGAACCATCAGGCTGTGCTGATACAATCCTAGATCCTCTTCTTAATGACCACATAACAAGAGTAGCTTGATCATCACTAAAAGCAGTCCCTACAAATTCCTTTTTATTTGGGTCTTGTAACTCTAGTCTATTACAAACAGAGTTGAAAATCAATGCATCTACAATATCCCAATTAGGCAACAATAGTATGTTAGAAGTTTTTACCATTTGTCTTCCCTCCTCAAGGGTAATGTTCTAGAATTCTTGCATCATTTTCTCCTTTATTTGGTTTTGGATGGAGGCTTCATCCATTTCTAGATGCTCTGTTTTCATGTTCTTACATCTTTCCTCAAAATTGTGGATGTTTGCCCTCCAAGCAAATTGATGGAAAGCCCTAGACCTTACAAAACTGTCATCTAACAAAATTTGCTAGCTAGCTTGTTCCAAAACACGGTCCAATTCCCTTCCCTTAAAATCAGCTACAATCAGCTTGAGGCTTGGCACAAGAGGTTCCTGGGGGTTCCCTTCATCGATCTTTGCTTGAGTGACAAAAACTCCCCCTTGTGATCCAATTTGTTCAATTTGCTCAATAGTGAGCTGCTCCTCCCCAGTTCTCAAAGGGGTCTATGAAGGTGAATACTCCTCAACATGAGAATCCTCCTCTCTTATTATTTTCCTCCTCTTAGGGGAGGGCTCAGTAGGCCTCTCTTCCAAAACCCTACTAGTGGACTCAATTATTTGTTTGCCTTTGTCCATTGTATTCTTTTTATTTTGAACAATAATATATCCTGGCCTTTTTTGGACAGTTAATTGACCTGCCCTTATATTGGGAGGAAATCCCAATCTTCCCATCACTTCCCTAGCCTTATCTAGGTAGAACCTAATAAAGAATTGCTTCTTTTCATTCATTGCCTCTATTATTTCAGGAAAACTATTCATAAGTTTTCTCATCTTATCTACATTTGTAACTGCATCGTCCAAAGGACTATAATCTGGATCAAAACAATGAATGAAATGCAAAATTTTAGAAAAGTCTTTCCACTTTTCTTTCCTAGTCTCTTGCTCCTGCAAGGAGTACTCATTCCTTATTAAGTCTTTAGGAAAATAAAATTCATGCTCAATTTTACCAAGCTTAATTCTCTGCCTCAGAGCCAAATGATAAAATCCTGCAGAATCACAAAAATTAGGATGGGAAGTGGCCATCTTATAAGGATTCAAAATCTTGTGCAAAGAAAGCCAACCTCCTTTTGTGATTACAAAATGATGAGCCACTGTGCAAGTAGGAAAAATTGACCCCTTTTTTCTTTTCAATAGAAGGGCTTCCTCCACTCCTCCCAGCTGCCACAATATCTCAGCAACTCTTACCTTCAAAGGCACCTGGTAGGGTAGTACGTCAGGGCTTCCTTTAAAACCATATATTCTAAATACAGTAGAAACAAAATATGGAATGACATCTCCCCAATTATGTGAAACTTTCAAACCACTTGGGTTGTCCATATGCCTAATGAGATTCATTAATGCTTTGGGGATTCTGGGATGTTCCCTTAATAGGAGGCATCTCAGCTTTGAAGCGAAATACCTATCAAACTTGACAAAACTGGCATTCTTTGCATCCCAAGTCATATCTACACTCCATAATTGAACTGGTAATGCTTCCCAACTCTCTTCTCTATCTAATTCCATTTCTTTACTAAAATATGTTACTCCCTTGAATAAGAACATGTGCATTAATAGAGAATAATGGCAAAAAGTTTTTTCCACCTTACCCTTAGCAATTCCAATCAGTCCAATGTAAATCTCCTCAGCTAATTAAGAAGCAAAATAAAAAATTATATCCACACCAAAAGAGGAAATCTGAGTAATCATATACATAAAATCCACAGGCATGAACTCTTCTTCATCTCTCCCAAAAAATTTACACAAGGACCTATATATTTCTATAGCCCTAGAATTGAAGTGTGCCCTTTTGAAAGGCTCCCTGGAGGATGCTGTTATTGCTAGCAGTGTTCTAATTCTACCTATGTGTGCACTCAGTGCTCCTTGCCTAATTGCATCTCTCTTAGACATATACTCATTTTCTAACCCTTTCAAATCAATGGGCACATGATAATCAGTGATAGGCCCTAAACTGAAAACTTCCCTAATCTCCTCTACGCTAATTGTAATCAAGATATCACCATCAATTCTCCTAACTACCCTAAGGGCTTGGTCATAATTCTTAGCTACAGCTTCCAAAATATCATAATCCATGAAAACACTGGGAACCACTATTTTCCCTAGACCAAAATTCCAGATGTTGGCATGTGGGGCAAAAAGGTTGCTCTCTGAAAACCATTTTTTGAATAAAACAAGACCAGTCTGTGAAGTTGTTGCATCCCTATCCCAATTTCCTTTGTCATACAGGCCATCTGCTATTTTCAGCCTAGGGTTTAATGAAGTTAGCCTCTTAACTTCTATAGTTTCAACAGTGGAAGAAGGGAACAGTACAAGAAAATCAACATGGACATTCCTATCCAAATAGTTCTCTTGACCAAAAAATGCTTTCTGTTTTGGAGCCATTTTAATTAACTCTCGAAGGAATTGAAACAACAGGAGGATTATAATGCAAGTACTTACTTTGAATTTCGCTCTAGTTCTTCTTAGTGTTACTGCAATCTTTCTGCGAACAAACTGCTTCACAATCTTACTAAATCCAGCATGGTCTTCTCAACAACTATTTCTGCTTAGAAATGCTTTGAATCTTTGTTTGAGTATGGTGGAATTAAGAAAATCTTCTGTGTTATACTCTATTTTTATTCACACGCGAAGCTTTCATCTCTCATAAATGCACAGGGTGGCATAACCTTCTATATTCAAATTTACACCGTGGATTTACGAAAAATCCTACGATCCAAGGATGCAAGCAAAGATGACTCATGTTCCTCTTGACAAGATGGCAGTCAACCCAATGAAAATTTTCCATGTGTACCTTTCCTTCATTGTTGGCACCTCTGAACTAGACCCACAAAACTCTGAGGACACGTGTCACTTAGGTGCTATCTCGCTATACATAAAGAGTGAGCACCTTGCCATAGCGAGATAGCGCCCATCATTGATCTTGATTTGATCATGCAGATGACATTTGATGCATTTCTCAGAAGAAATATGGTGGGCCCCTTGTCACCATGTCGCTATTTGTAACCTTCATGCAACTCGCCATAGTGAGATAGCGATGATCATGGATCTGAGATAGATCTGATGATCAGTCTTTCATATATTTTGTGAACAGGGCGTCAGTACAATCATTGATGACATGATGAAATCCTGGCTATATTACATGCTACTTGGGGCCCATATTTGTTTATTTCTCGACTGGGCGTTATGTCACTAACGGCGAGAAGAACAAGTTCTCGATAGCAAAATAGCGAATCTCGGTGTCTTTGCTTTTCCCAACGTATACATGTAGTGCATTAGATGCCAGCGTGTTCTAAAGCTTTATAATTGATATCTAATGGAGTACTTTCTGGGACCCACTTACTCTAAAAAGTTGCTGCAGTACTACTTTTTGTCTGGGCGCTATGTTGCTAATGGCGAGAGACATCGATTCTCTGATAGTGACATAGAAATTTTTGGTGACTCATCAAAATTTAGGGTCAGAAAGATAAAGGCGAGTGAAGTCATAACTACTCTCATTAATGCATCTGACACATAATAAAATAGCACGTGCACCACGCAACCTGAAAAGACTTACAATCATCAAAAAATTTAAAAGTGACTGCCAACCATTATTTTTGGTGAAGGAGTCATGTCGCTAACGGAAAAGTGCCCAATTTCTTTGATAGGGACAAAGTGACTAATCGAAAAAGCTAAGATTTCTATTGAGGCCTTTTGTACCTCAATGTTGTAATTCCTTTTCAAGTTCTGACATGTCTATTGTAAACGTGATGAAATATCTTCAAAACAATACAATCTCCAGTCATCGTATTTCCACTTGACGGTATTGCTTTTCAACTTAGCGGTGGTCGCTATATCGCCAAGGGTAAAATACTTGTATCTTTTCATAGCGAGATAGCGATTGTCATAGATCTTTTAGGGATCAGGTGGTCAGAAACACAAAAGAAAAGATGTGACTTAGGGCGCAAAAAGTTTGAAAAGGATGGGAATCTTCGCATATTTTTAGTTTCACACCCGAAAGATTTAAAAGAAAACAAGACCTAAGGTTTCGAAAAAAATTTGCTTCAAAGACCTAAAAAATATGACTTGGCTAGAAACCCTATTCACCATAGGTGAATCCCAATTTGAATTCTTCTATACCTTGGACAAAGGAATTTGATTATGCAAAAATTCAGACCAACAAAACTATCATGGAAAAGTTGTGACAAAGATGCCACCTGCAACTATTAGACTATCATAGAAAAATTGTGATGAAGATGACTTTAAAAACTATTGGACTATCATGTGTAAAAGTCACAAAGTGATTCCAACATATGAAATTAAGTGTACTACATAGGATAGTGATGACTGAATTTCCATGCCCTCCAAATTTGGTGGTTGTAACATTTATACCAATTTGATTTGTGGGATACACACTCTTTAAATACTCCAGGCAATTCTTGAGTGTGGATGTTTCAATTCCTTAGTGTCAAAACTTGAATATATTTCATGCTTATCATTTCCTCTAGAAATTCTTACGTAAAACATCATTAAAATAATTGTTCCCTTTGACAGCGTCAAAGAGTGTATATATACAATATTTTTGAAGTTGTTTTGTGCTAAATGAACCTTTTGTGATCAAGTCTTGTAAATATCTTGGTTGGTACAACTACAAATTTCTTATTGGCTTTGTAATAGTACCCAAGATTAACATGATGACATTAGTAGAATTCCAAGTTTTGCTCTTGTATTCCTATTAATTATACTTGATTGTCAAATATGTTAAAGAAGAAACAAATGCCAGTTAATTTACAGACTATAACTGACCTGAATTGCTTGATGTATTTTTTAAATGTTGAGATGCATATACTAAGAATTTTTTGTTGCTACAGGCAAAGCCACAGTTGACAGACAGGTCAAAGCTTCCAACTATTGTGGATCCTGTGATTAAAGAGTTGCTGAACTTGAAATATCTTCAGCAAGTAAGTTGCATGCAAAATATTTCTTTTGAAGAGAATTGACATTATTTTTAAAAATACATTCAGTTTATACAATTTTTCTCATGTTTTGGTGGATAAAAACTTAATATTCTTCCACATTTCTTGCCCATTTTATTGCATATCTGAAATAAGACATAATCTTGCCATTTTCTAATAGCTAAATGTCTTTAACTATGATTGGAATTTGGCATAAAATGTATTTTTTAGGTTAGATTTTCAGCTAGTTCTGGTTGATCACCATTTTAAAATTAGAGGTGCTAATCCTTTCATTGAAGATAAAATTTATAGTGCACTACATATCATCACACTTACCCAAAAAAGTTGAGCCAAACATTTGATTATCTAGATTGAAAGTCATTGCCCACTTCATAATCTTAGCAAGAAGAACACCATAAGTGCTTGTGAACCAAGTATTTATGATGAAGCAAGAAGGAAAGAAAAATGAAAAAATGTGTTGAGTCGAGAGATAGATATTGGAAAGAAAGCCATTGATTATAAAAAGTATTAAGATCAAGTTTAAAAATAATGTTTTAATTGACAAGCACAAAGCAAGATTAGTAGCTAAAGAGCAATAAATTTTCCTTGTACATCCGTGCACTATCTCCATGATTCCATGTTTGGTCCTTAGCCTATTTGCAATAACCACATGATCGATGATTGCCAAATAGTGCCAACATACTATGTGGAAAGGCCCTTTCTAGATCATATTTCAATGCAACAATTTATCAAAGGATGGCGCTTTGAGGGGACAATGATCATCTTCAACCGTCTGACTTTGGCTCATTGCTTCAAATTTGTTAGAGGATATTGACTGTAAACAACAGGTATGTTCTTGGAAAAAAAAACCCATACTCATCAACTTGAATTGTTTGTTTAATACCCAATGCATTGAGGTGATGCTTACAATTTGAATTCATAACAACCATTTCTCATCAACTTAAATTGTTTTTTTAGTACCCATTGCATTGACGTGACACTTACAAGGTTGAAGTATTGCAACTTCCTAGAAGGTTTTCCTACTCAATTCCATGATGATCCAACTTTCCTTGATCCTTGGGAGAATGATGCAGGAGCATCAAGGTCAAGGTTGAAGGCATGAGAAGACATTAAGGTCTCAAGATAACCAACATGACCATGTTAGAATAGTTGATGTAATAGGACCCTGTGAGGTCCTTTTTGATATGTTTGTAATCATTTTAGTTACATTTGAAAACATTAATTAACAAAAACCATATGTGCAGATATAAACATTAATCACAACATGTCCAATTTATTTGTAGGTATATTTTCCTGTGAAAAAATACCACACCTGACAATATGAATCTAGAAGAAAATAATGAGACAATAGCTTCATTGTGGGCTCAATTCCGAAGAAAACTTGATAAATGTTATTGTCCTTGCAAAAAGTGTAAGGGTTTAAAGAATCAAAGAATTCTAATCACAATAGCCCAGAGTCATTGTAGGTAATATGGTCATGTTGAAGGGGGCCACAAGTCGTCCATTGCTGAATGTGGATTTCCTACTAGAGGAACATGGAGGTGTGAATATCCAAGTCGAGGATAATGCTCCCATGGAAGAAGCTGATAATGTACCAGAGGACATGATTAAAGAAGATGGCATTGGGGCAAGTAATGAAGAGGCTCACAATGATGGTACTAGCAAATTTGATAATAATGATGAAGATGGTCTTGATATACCTTTACTTGAGAAGGCACACGAGCCCTTATACCCAGGCTCCCAAACAACTCTACTGTCGGCTATAGTGTTGTTGGTGAACTTAAAGGTTATGAATAGCATATCCAATGTAGCAATGTCATGTATGCTAAGGTATCTCATTTTTGTCATCTTCAAGGTTAGCATACAATTACTATTCATTATATTAACAATGCACATTTTTTGTTGTAGGTTGATTAGTGAGTTTTTGCTACCACCATCAAACATTTTGCCTCGTTTGTACCGAGAATTATCTAACATTATGGATCAGATTGGAATGAAGTATCAGACAATACATGCATGTCCCAATGATCACATTCTATATCATAAACAACATGAATTTGCAACAGAATGTCCTGATTGTCATGTTAGTAGATATCGGTCAGATCAAATAACAAAAAAAGTGCCTCACAAGGTTCTTCGGTACATTCCCATTATTCCACGTCTGGAACAGTTATTCAAGTGTGCTAGCTTGACATAATTTATGGATTACCATGCACGCAATAGAAGTCAGGATGACATTATGCGAAAGCCTGTCGATGGTTTTGCATTTAAAGAGATAGAAGAAACATGGTCACACTTTAAAGAAGAACCTCGTAATCTGAAACTTTCATTGGCGGCGGATGGTGTCAATCCATATGGAGATATGAGATCTGTTTACTCAGTATGGCCTATTTTTATTATTAACAATAACATTCCTCCTTGGATGTGCATAAAGAAGGAGCACATAATGTTGTCAATGATTGTGCCAGGTATTTTTTTTTTATAGTTATCTAAATTAATTTATAAATAGTGCATGAAAATGGTTATAATAATTACGTAATTTTTATGTTCATTCAATTTCTAGGTAAATACCAAGTTAAAGATATGAATGTGTATATTGAGCCCCTAATTGATGAGTTGTTGAAGTTATGGAATGGCATCACTATGTATGACATCTCTAGATCGATAGGACATCGACAATTTCAATTCCATGCAATACTTGTATGGACAATACATGATACCCCTGGGCTAACTCATTTTTGTGGTATGTTATATTGTTAAGATGACATATTTTTGGTTTGTTATAGTGCTTACACATTACTATCAAATGCTTAAGTTGTGCATGATAATTGTACATGATCCAATTATACATGATCTTTTAGGTCTTCAGATAAAGGGAAAATTTGCATGTCCAATTTGTGGTCCGAAGATGAAATGTTGTCATTCAATAAGTTTAGGAAAGCAGGTGTTTGATGAGTTTAGACACTTTCTCCACAATAATCATAGGTGTCAAATTGTCAAAAAACATCTTTTCAATGGGAAAGAAGAGACATCATCAAGGCCATGAAGAATGAAACCTCATTTATGGAAGTTGGAATATGATCGACTAAATCGTCGAGGTAATGTCCAATTTTTCATCCAAAGTTTATAATTTGTATTTTGATATTGTCTTATATTTACTAATGCTATAACTGATGCTCGTGAAGGTCATCAAGGCATCAATGACCAACTTCCTAGAGGAATGAAAAGTTATCCTACTCAATTTAGTAGGTTAACATACTACAAGGATCTCCCAATCATGCATTTGTTTGATGCTATGCATATTGGAAAGAATGTAACAGAGACACTATCGAAAATGTTGGATGGAAGGTGTGATAGAGAAAAAATTGCTAAAATTTGTACTGACATTCATGAATCTAATCATGCACTAAAAGTTTTCATTGAATCAAATAGGAATGGAGATCGCATAAATACAAGTGCCCTTCCTTGGTTGTTAACGGAGCAACAAAGTGATACATTAAAAGAAGTTAACTCATTTTTGTGGTATGTTATATTGTTAAGATGACATATTTTTGGTTTGTTATAGTGCTTACACATTACTATCAAATGCTTAAGTTGTGCATGATAATTGTACATGATCCAATTATACATGATCTTTTAGGTCTTCAGATAAAGGGAAAATTTGCATGTCCAATTTGTGGTCCGAAGATGAAATGTCGTCATTCAATAAGTTTAGGAAAGCAGGTGTTTGATGAGTTTAGACACTTTCTCCACAATAATCATAGGTGTCAAATTGTCAAAAAACATCTTTTCAATGGGAAAGAAGAGACATCATCAAGGCCATGAAGAATGAAACCTCATTTATGGAAGTTGGAATATGATCGACTAAATCGTCGAGGTAATGTCCAATTTTTCATCCAAAGTTTATAATTTGTATTTTGATATTGTCTTATATTTACTAATGCTATAACTGATGCTCGTGAAGGTCATCAAGGCATCAATGACCAACTTCCTAGAGGAATGAAAAGTTATCCTACTCAATTTAGTAGGTTAACATACTACAAGGATCTCCCAATCATGCATTTGTTTGATGCTATGCATATTGGAAAGAATGTAACAGAGACACTATCGAAAATGTTGGATGGAAGGTGTGATAGAGAAAAAATTGCTAAAATTTGTACTGACATTCATGAATCTAATCATGCACTAAAAGTTTTCATTGAATCAAATAGGAATGGAGATCGCATAAATACAAGTGCCCTTCCTTGGTTGTTAACGGAGCAACAAAGTGATACATTAAAAGAAGTCATTAAAAAAAAAAAATTTCCAACAGGATTTGCTGCAAATATAAGCACTCTTCTATCAAAGAAAGGGGATTTTGGGCCAGGGTTGAAGACACATGATTGGCATACCTTCCTCAAGGTAAGTCATGTTTTCTATTTACAGTATATTTGTAAGATTGAATGTAGTACCAGTTGCATTATTTAATAATATATTGAAATGATCATTTTTTAATGATTGCAGTTCATCCTACCTCTATCCCTTCCAGAATAGTTTGACAACAGTATTAAACAAGTTATATATGATCTTAGAAAATACATGAGGTTAGAAGAGTGTTTTTTCTTAGATTTGTAGCTTCTTATCTGAAATGTATTGTATAATTTTATTTGAAATCTCCTCTATGTGTTTTTGCGTGTTAAATCTCATTTAGGTGGTTATCATCTAAAGAAATTGATAAAAAAGATATAAAATATTGGAAGAGAAAAATTCCACAGCTTATGTGTGAAATGAAAAAGTGTTTACCTCCAACATTTTTCAATGCTCAAGAACACTACCTCATACATCAAGTTGAGGAGATTGAATTGTGTGGACCTGTACAAGCTAGATCAATGTGGATGGTTGAGAGGCACGTGAAATTTATGAAGGGCTTGGTTTGACAAAGAGCACGTCCTAAAGGTTCTATGATAGAGAGATATATGATATACTAGACCATGGTGTATATCAGTGAATATCTTCCAAAGTTTACAGCAGGTATCCATCTAGATTGCATTTGGGATCCCAACTGTAATGAAAAATTCAAAGGGGAGTACCTGACAGAGAAAGGTAGATTGAGGAGGGTGAGAGGTAATTATAAGTTTTTTTTTGTAATTTAACAATTCTTATCCATCATCAATATATATAAGTTGTTTCTAATTGGTGTAATTGTTTTCTTTATAGTTGGTCATGAGTGCGATGCACTACACTTGTATATTGCAAACAATCTTTGATTGGATGACAGTGTGGATTGAATAGTCTCAAGAAAATGGTCGCTCATTAACATGGGCTGGTGTTGCATTGTTGGTTAAAGAAGCTCATCGTAATGGAGATCCCAATGTTATGCCAATGGTACTTGATCTAATATATGGCTTAAGAGATACAAAGGTATGCATAAGATTACTAATCATGAGACATAAGTTTAATATCAACTCACAGATCAATGAGAAGATTCTTGAAATGTTTGAATAATTGCAGGCCAAACAACACAAAGCTATGTACTACCATGGCTATAAATTCTGCACAAAAAAATTAGATGAAATGAAGAAAACGTGTGATTTAGGGATAAGTGTTGTCTTCGCAGTCACCAATATTTCATCTAGAACTGACATACATCCTCAACAATCTAAAAATCAATACTATGGAATTTTGGATGATATACTTGAGTGTGACTTTAATTCATTCAAAATAGTTCTATTTGTCGTCAAATGGTTTAGGTTACGACTGAATCGAAATGATCTCAATAAGACTGTTATTGAACACGATAGTGCATTTACTATGATTAATACAAGGTCATTTGAGCCAGTCGGAGATGAGCCCTATGTTCTTCCAAGTCAATGCGAGCAAGTGTTTTACTTTGGTGTTACAGACAAACCAGGTTGGTCATTTGTTGTTAGACATGACCCAAGAGGAAGGCTCATAAAGTATAATGTGATCGAAGAAGAAGATATTGAAGAAGCACAAGAGGAAGTAAATGATTATCAGGAACAACAGTTACCCTGTGATGAAGAAGAAGAAGATGGTGATGATTTTGGTCATGCTAACGATAATGGTGATAATGATGATGATGATGCTGATGACGATCATGATCATGGTGACGAAGATGGTGATGATCATGGCGATGATGGTCATAATGATGATAGTGATCAAGAGGATGATGATGGTGATGAAGATGGTGGTGGTGATGATGATGATCAAAGTGACAAGTACGATGATGGTGATGATGATTATGATGATGATGATGACATGGATGACGATCATGATGATCAATGAAATCTTCAGGTACAATCAATGTCAACTATGATGGGGTCTTGTATGACCAAATATTTCTTTCCAAACCATATGTGCACATATAAACATTAAGTAGAACATGCCAAATATTATTTTAGATATAAACATTAGTTACACTAAATTTTTAACTTAAGACAAATGATTTACATATACAATCTACTTTATTATTAATATTTTTTTTGGTAAGTCTATTACTTTAATTTCGTTGCTGATTTCTAAGACTTACTATTTTTTTAAACAAGACGATATGGATGCACCATGTCAGACACCTTCAGTAGAGGTAAACATTAATTATTGTAAAGTTTAATGTTAATATAGAAAAAATTGTCTTATTATTATGTTCTTTTCTTTATGGCTTTGGAGTTATTTTGATGAAAGTATACAAATATTTGATGTCACAACTGATAGGAAAAAGCTATAATGATCATTGATCAAATGCAATCTGAAATACGAGCATCATATCTACATGACATTGGCCTTAGTACTGACCTTGTATTCATCACCCAACAAATTACACAAAGATACATTGATGAGCTTGTTCAAATTATCATCAAGGGTGACAAAAGTGAGGAGAAAGAGGCACTGAGAATAGAATTGGATCGTAGAATCCAATCTTTGAAAGTAAGTAGTAATTCAAGTAAAGCGGTAATAGAAGTTCAATAGATATTAATATTTTATAGTATCTTATGGATCATGATCTCTGATTTTATGTGTTCTTGTATAGACATATGTGCTAGTTGTGACATCACATGCTGAACATGGTCAGGGTTGTTTCACAGTACCTTCGTGTAAGTAACACTTTGTTTGTTTTGATCAACATTATAACACTTACCTTTTTTTGTCAACATTTCTCGCTAGTATCCCATTTGATCTTTATCCATTGCAAATGTCTTTGCTAACAATATTCTATTCTTCAGCTCATGATGAAGTGCGGACTTCTCCTTTGGTTGGCAGTCCACTATTGTCTGCTGCATTGTCGGCAACAAGGACTATGCAAACATTATCGTCTATGCCTAGTAGAACTGGTAAAACCTTGTTTTGCTATATTTTGTAATGTGTTATATTTTGCAATGTCTTTCTACAAGTTGATGAACAACAAAGTAGCACATTAGTGCTTAAATGATGTCTATAGAAGCTTGCATACACACAAACACATGCATACACACACCACGCATACATACATACATACATACATACATACATACATACATACATATATATATATATATATATATATAGCCACACATAGAGAGACATGGACATAGGCAGGGAGGTAGACCAACAGAGAGCAATACGAAAATTGTCATTTAATTGTTATGATGTTTCAGTTGATAGAGCAACAGAGAGCAATACTACTGAAGCTGATCCATTTCCTGGAGTAGTTTGTGTGATTAGTACTGGTTTGTATGAAGGGACATTGTTGCTGAATAAGAAAACTATGTTTCCATTAAGAGAACGAAAGCTTCTAGGTGCTTTAAAATTGATATTTTTTAAAGTGTACATTTAGTTTACTTTTACATTACTCATTTTGGACTGATAAATCCTTTATGTTTTTGTAGGTAATAATGCTTTCTTTGAACATCTTTTTCATATGACATTGAGACTGTTTGGACCCACCATACATAAAAGGTACGTAGTTTCATATCATTGCTACATAATTTTTATTTTCTTCTATTTATTCTAATATATTAAAGTTATTGATATAACAATCTATTTGTTTTTAAAAAGGTGGAATTTACAAGCTAGGGAATTAAAAAATCAGCTGATTGCATCCATTGAGGAGAAATTTGGGAAAAACATTTTTGACACTGGCCTACTTTTGAAAAGAGCAACAAAGCATATAAAGACTATGAGGGATCAATATAGAAGGGGTCTTAAGGATAACCCAAAGTATGATCATCCTCCTATGATTCCACCAATGGAGTGGAATGAAATAATAGAAGATGCAAAGGAGAAAAGGCTATGTGAAGATAGAGATAATGAAGTAGCACAGGGCAAACAGAGGTATGTCATTATAGTATTAAGTACATTGTAATCATGCACTAATTATTGATATTTGTAAATATATAATCTAAGATGTTTGAAATTGTTCATAGATTGTAGGACACATCCGTGGCTACAAAAACGAGAATAGAAAAGGTTGCCCAACACAAACTTGGCTCTGGTGGCTATATGAATCTACAGTCTCGACTTGTAAGTAGAGCAATGAATTTTTTTTTTTTTTTTTTAATATAATGTTGCAAATAATTTTGTTTAATGAAACCATACATGGAAAATTGACGTTATCAAGCAAAAACCACAGGGCACAGATTTCAATGTGGAGGTCACAGATGAAGATAGAAAAATTGCCTTGAAGGAAGGCTATAAAGTTGTGGTTGCACGCCTACGTGAAGAATCTGTAAGCCTTTCCCAAGAATCTAGTACACCAAATGATATCTCATAGGTAAATTGGTCAGATGAAAAGTAAATGAAATTAAATAGTTGAGAAGATTCTTTTTTGGTATTAGTTTAAACGTAAATTGACTACATAACAATGTGCATAACATTTTACTGTAGCCTTCATATCCTACCATAGAACCTGCTCCTGACGAAGGCCATGATGTTCATTATAGTGGTGGAGGTATTAATTTTCTATTGGAAATTAATTATGCAATTATGAATACAATTTAACATCTTCAATTGGAATTTGACGTGTATCCTTTTTTTGAATATTTCAGAGCATGTTGAACATCATGCTGAAGGACTGGACCATGTTCCAAGTGTTCAACATGTTGACGCAGTGGCAGATCAAAACGTTAATGTACATGATGAGGCATTGTTAGGTAAGAAAAATGCATTTTATGTTGTACTCATACTTAATTAAAAATTTGTAATAGTTAGAAAAAGAAAAAGAGTATGCCAATTTATCGCATTCACTTGTTCTTGCAACAGAGCCCCCTTTAATGCAGCAACCTCCTACTCCTCCAAATAAAAGAAGCCATCGTAATTTAACATTACACATGCTAGAAGAGGAGGAGAATGAAGCAGATATGGATGTCCCTATGAGTTCTTTTCTTAAGAGAGCTCAGAAAAGAAAAAAAAAAGAAATGATGTTTTAAAAATCTTCTTTGATAAACCTTGTTGGATAATGAAAGAACTTTGTTTTAAGTAATTATGTATGAATGATGCGTATTTATACAAATTTTTATTTTATGTTAATGAATATTGTTATGTGTTAATGAGGTTTTGATTAGTATGTGTATTAATGATTTTTATATCATATTAATGAATGTTATGTAATTTTATTGATTGAATGTTATAGTTCATAAATGAATGAATTAATGAATGAAGTATGTAATTAAATGATTTGGGTACTTTAGATTGATGTTAGGGGGAGGGGGGTGAGGCCAGATGAGATTCCACCTTCACGTGGTTGGCCTTGTTAAGTAGAGAATATTATAGTATTCTTGAAACCAAGTGAAGCTCAAATTTGTTAAGTCTTCAAACACACATCCCAATTCTCTTTAATGAGACTGAAGTTTTTTCGCTTGTAATAGTCTCATTGTAGTCATCTTTTGGTTTGTTAGTTTGGCATAGAAACCTGCATATTTGATTATATATATTTAGTCAACTGAAAGCAATGTAGAAAGCATTCACATAGTTGATGTCTAACAAAAGAAGACAAGATGCATATACTATTTAGCATGGAAATCCTTGTAGGTGAATTGTGTGTGTATGTACACACACACATATATATGTATGTATGTATATAACTTCAAACAAATGTGTAGAATCAATTAGCAAGAGACACCAACCTCAAATCCTGCAATGCAAAAGAAACTGACCTTTGAAATGCAAAGTGTTTATAATGTAAATAGATTTGCCTTAGATCTCCTTCGAGATCTTCAACAAATCTGCCTTGTACTTATGAATAATCCACCCAGATTTGAAATATTGTTTTTCAATAAATGCTCTAAACTTGGAATATACCTTCATAAAAATTTTGCCTGAGATATTCAAAATAAGCCTTCACATGTCTATTCACTTAGGTCTGATTTAGGTCTTCCACAAATTTGGCTTATAATTATGCTCTTGAATCTCTTAATATATTCTTTGTATTCAAATGATATTTAATGAATTGATTGATACAAATTTCCTCATACTTGAATCCAAATATCATTGTCATTGTCAAACATAACACGGACATAAAATCATTTTGGTTATTCGCTTGTTATAAAAGTTAGTCTTATCTTTTTGGTTTTCACAAGTCATGCACTTATGCATCTTTGGGATATCCACAAGCTATTAGAGATGTTTGGATGGTTCATGTCCTTGTTTTTTTTGTTTTTTTTGTAGAGTTTTTGCCATGAAGTCTAAGGACAGACATGTTGGATGTTTGTGATAGACATGTACACCTATAAGAAAAGTATCAAATGTAGAAAAAATGCAAAGAAAAGCTTGTAAGGGTTTTAGGTGTCTTTAGGCCTAGTACAACTTGTAAGGGTTTTAGGTGTCTTTGGAAGGGTTATTGAAGTTATAAAACCTTTGAAAAGGTTAGTGAAATATATTAAAGGCATATATGATTGTAAGTTGTCGAAGTTGACACTTTGTGTCAACTAGACAACAAATTTCAGTTTATAACTAACTGGTAACAGTCAGATAGTTAGACAACAGTGGTTGTTTACTATTGTTTGGTTATTTAGAAGGGATTTTTTGAGTGTTTGGGAGAGAAGTAGAGTTGGGGTGGTGAGACAAGGCATTGTGAAAAAATTATAATCAATAAAATAATCCTATTCTCTACAATTCAGTCTCTGTCCCATGGAACAGTGAGTTCCTATGATGTATCAAATGCATTTTCACTAATATTTAATGTGAGAACATTTTATTATTATTTTTATCTTTTCCACGCATTCTTTTAATTTTCATTATGGGTTGAGTAAGGAATAATAGACTGGTGCATTCAAACCAGTGATTGGTTAGGCACAGTCAATTGTACTATTCTAAAGTTTCCAATGTAGATTCTCTCCTACCACCTGTAGTCACTATTATTGGTGGGAGACAATGAGGTTGTGATAATTTATTTGTACTATATTCACCAAATGTAGGAGAGTGGGAAAACTTGGTGCAAGTGCAGTGTTGGATGGTAATTGCTGATGGAGGTTTAGCCTGGATTAGACACTAGTCTAATAGACAATGGATCATTTCATGTTTGAAGATGTTTGGGGGGTGAATCCTTCATGTTTGGGGTGTGTCTCTGTTACCAAAAATGAGACAGTAGAGCACTGCTAGTGTTATGGTGGGAAAAATATGTCTTTCATTGTGATAGACTATTTCTAAGTCATCTATGTTGTTTCTTTCTATTGTCAAGCAATCTTTGTTTTCCTTGAGACCATGAACAAAATTACCTACCATTTTTGCTAATGATAAACTTTTGACTTGAAACATGATAAAGTTTATTAGTAATCATTATAGTGGAACAACTTTTGACTTGTTCAAAAATTTTAGTTGAAGGTGTTGGAATTGATAGTGAACCCCAAGCTCCTAGAAATCACCTACAACCAAAATGCATGTTACATCTGTGTCTGAGAGAGAATATGATCCAAAAAGCATGCCTACTTTGGTTATTTGGCTATTATTGCAGCACTACAAAGTGTCTTATAGTGTTTCTCATTTTCTTAAATAATAGGCAATTAGTTCATGATTTCATCATATCTTATAGTGGAACAACTCCAAGAATCTTGGGTAAATTGCTTGCTATAAGACTTTCTTGTATAGGACACTCAATAATGTGGGCTAAGTGGTGGGCACAAAGAGGAACAAGAAAGGATCTGTACAAGTGCACGGTGCAGTAGAATTCAAAAATAAAATTATCTTAGTTTCATTCTAATTCTCCTCTATTACCCTCACATACATACATAGCTTACTTATATTCTTCAATGCTCTTAAACTTATACACATCCCTTATCAGTAGATTTGGTCATAATTCTCCTAAAATTTACAAATATTCTTGGAAATAGCAGCTACCTAAGACTCAGGAATTAGATATAAATGAGTTGAGACCAACATTTATAATTCTTGAACAGGATTGAAAATAATTTTGATTTTGTAAGATGATTTGATATGTAGCAGCAGAATTCATCCTTGTTTACTTCTGATTTATAGGACCAGTGCCTTATCCATTGGGCAAGAAATTGACTATTGGTGAGAGATCTAATTCAAATAACTTGTATAAGAATTAATCAAATACAATCACCCATGTCCATTCTTATGCAATATCCCTTTTATGAACTCATAAACCCTACTAATTTACTGAAGCATTTATATAATTTCTTGAATTAAAAGCAACAATAAAACTAGCATACAACCCATCCATACTGCATTCGGCCAAATAAACCTTATTTAAATGACTTCAAAGTAAACAAACCCATAAACTAGAGACAGAAATTGATGATCCATAGATATAGTGTAAATACCCCTTTGTATTATCCTTTTCATATGACTAATACAATAACCAATAGAAAACCAATTGAATGCCCAGAATAGATTGCCATTTCTATCATTTCAATTTGCTTTCCATAAAGTACAATGGAAGCAAACTCAAAACCTCTACATACTATTGGACCGACTGAATATGTACTCTTCTTGAAAGAAACAAAAAATTGCACAAGTCTCGGATCATCACAATGCCTTGAAAATTCATTTATATAGCATGAGTTGCAACAAGCAAAGGGCAATTGTGATCTAACAAGTGTCCAAGGAACAAAGCATCATACAAAAGACAAAAAAAATCACAACAGAATGCCAGGCATATCAAATATTCCTTCAGGTAGGCCCGTTCCAATTTCTATTGCGAATCATCAACTTCTAATTTGTCTCTCATTATTCCAGCTCCTTAGAATACGTGGCTATCAAGCTGGCCAAAGAAGGATGATCTTGTGATACCTCCAAATTAGTTTTCTCCTGCGGGTTCTCACTGCTTTCACCCTGAGCAGGCATTATTACCTTTTCCCCTTCTTCTTTTTTCAGTTTTGGTGCAGAGGTGTCAATAACCTACACCTTGCCTTCTAGTTTCTCATCATCATCTGAACTGTCCTCCTCTAACTACTCATCCAATAGAAGATCTGCCATCCAAGTGTCAAATTGTATATCATCTGGCCAGCTGAACTGTAGGATATCATTTTTCTTTTTTAAAATATAACTAGCCTCCTTTTCAAAACCAACAAATTCTTGCTTCAAAGAATCAAAAAATAATTGGACTTTAACCAATTCCTCTGTCATGGTGGCCTACCAGGCATGCCCCTTTTCATTAATAACTTTATTTATCCTTGTACAGAAAAGGTTATCCAATTCTTTACTCCACTCTTCCTTATTTTTCAATTTCTTCTTTCTATCCAAGGCACAAGGAAATAGATCAAATTTTTTATTCTTGTACTTGTTCAAATAAGAAACAATTTTTAGTTGTAGAGCAACTCTCCTGTTATCAAAATCTTATAGGTCATTAGCAATATCATACAATTTTTCAACATGGTCATGGGAAGACTTTATAACTGAATAACATAGAAGGGTGATTTCCTTTTCCCTTCTTCCCCATTTATTAACAATAGGCTTCAAGGTATCATCATGAGTTTTCAATTCCTCCCATATATCTATTACTTTTACCAACTGATCAAAGAATAAGGGGCACTCAATTTTGTTCGCTAAATACATTAGAGCCTTTCAATGCTTGTCCTCATACTGCATATTTAACTCTACATGTAAGGCCCATAGTTTGCTCTTCTCTTCTTCAAATTCCTCGGCTGTATAATATTTAGGCCTTTGAGGTCTGTCTGGTATCTCTACAAGGGGGGTGGATTTAAAAGGTTCCATTGGAGGACGGGGATATGTTATTCTTGGCCTTGTGGATTTTCCCATTGCCTTGTTTTCAACTTCAATTCTCCTTTTTACCTCCCTATTATAGGCCTCAAGAAGTGTTTCATATTTATTTTGTAACTCAGACATAACCTGTTCCTCCTTCTTAGCAGTGGCCAACACAAACTTAGAAGAATCCACATTCCAATATGTTGTCTGTACATGTGAAGTGTCAGCAACCCTTCTTACAAGTATATTTCCCATCAACCTAGACTCATGTGATTGTGATGGTGTGGCTCTAGATCCCTTTCTCAATGACCAACTGACCAATGCAGCTTGATCTTCAATGAATGAAGTGCCTTGGAAGTCTCTTCTATTTGGGTCTTGCAACTCCAATCTACTTGAAATAGAATTGAAAATTAATGCATCTGCAATATCCCAATTGGGCAATAATAAAATGTTAGATGCCTTTATCATTTTTCTCCCCTCCTCAGGGCTTATATTCTGCAATTTCTTCATCATTTCTTGTTTAATTTGGTTTTGCATGGAAGTTTCATCCATTTCTAGATGCTCTGTTTTCATCTTTTTATATTTCTCCTCGAAAACGTTCATGTTTGTCCTCCATGCAAACTGTTGAAAAGCCCTTGATTTCACAAAATTGTCATCAGTCAAAAATTGATGACTTGCCTACTCTAATACAGGGTCCAACTCCCTGCCTCTATAATCAGCTATTGTTAGATCCAAACTTGGGAGAGGAATTTTTGGAGGGTTACCCTCATCTAATTCTGCTTAAGTAATAAAAATATCTCCTTGTGATCCCATTTGTTCAACCTGTTCACCAGTGAGCTACTCTTCTCCAATCCTCAAAGGGGACTGGGTGGGTGAATATTCCTCATCTTGAGGCCTTTCTTCTATCATTACCTTTTGCCTCTTAGGACTAGGCTCTTCAGGTCTCTCCTCTTGGGCTATACTAGTAGATCCTATTATTTGTTTGCCCTTTTCTATAGGAACCCTTTTATTCTGAATTATAGTATATCTGGGCCTCTTTTGTACAATTATTTTATCAGTTCTCACATTTGGAGTGAAAGCCAACCTCCTCATGACCTCTCTGGCCTTATCAGGAAATGAATCAATAAAAAATTATTTCTTTTCATTCATGACCTCCATTATTTCAGGGAAGGTACTCATGAGCTTACTTATTTTGTTAGCCTCTATAATAGCATTATCCAAAGGATCATATTTATTATCAAAACAATCAATGAATTCTAAGACCCGAGAATAAACTCTCCATTTTTCCTTTTTAGTTTCCTACTCCTACAATGAGAATTCATTCTTTATAATATCCTTTGGATAATAAGAATCATGCTTGACTGGTCCCAACTTGATTCTATGCCTCAACATCTGATTGAAAAATCCCTCAGAATCACAAAAATGGGGATGAGAGACAGCCATCATATACTGCTCCAAAATTTTATGCAAAAAGATCCATCCCCCTTTTGTAATCACAAACCGATGGGCCACTGTGCAGGTAGGGAAAATTGACCCTAATTGCCTTTTCAACAAAAACATTTCTTCCACTCCCCCTAACTGCCATAAAACTTTAGCCATTCCCACCTTCAAAGGAACTTGGTAAGGCAAAACATGAGGGTTCCCCTTGAAACCATAGATTCTAAAAATTGTAGAAACAGGGTAGGGGATGATATCTCCCCAATTATGTGAAACTTTCAAGTCATGGGGATTATCCATAGGCTTGATGAGACTCATTAGTACCCTAGGGATTCTGGGATTGTCACTCAATATGAGGCATCTCAATTTAGCAGCAAAATATCTATCAAATCTGACAAAACTAGCATTACTTGCATCTCAGGTCATATCTGCACTCCACAACTGGACTGGCAGTATTTCCCCATTCTCCTCTTTGTTTAGTTCCATCTCATTACCAAAATATGTCACTCCTTTGAACAAAAACATATGCATTAATAGAGAGTAGTGACCAAAAGTTTTTTCCACCTTGCCCTTCGCAATCCCAACTAAACCAATGTGAATTTCTTCAGCCAAAAAGGAAGCAAAATAAAAAATAACATGTACACCGAAGGAAGCAATCTGGACCATCATGTACATGAAACCAATGGGCATAAATTCTTTCTCATCTTCACCAAAAACTCGGCATAAGGTACTATATATCTCTACAACCTGGGAAGTGAAAAGACTCTTCTTAAAAGGCTCTCTAGAGGCTGCGGTAATTACTAGCAAAGTTCCTATTGTACCAATATGTGCCCTTAGTGCACCTCCCCTAATTACATCCTTCTTTGCTTTATATTCATTCTCTAATTCTAGCAGATTGATTTGCACATGGTAGTCTGATAATGGTTCCAAGTGAAAAACCTCTCTAATTTCTTCAGGAGTAATCGAGACCAGAGGCACACCATCCTTTCTTCTTACAACCCTAATGGCTTGGTCATAATTCTTAGCAATGGCTTCAAGAAAATCATAATAAATGAAAACACTTGGGACTACTAACTTTCCCAAATCAAAATTCGAGACATTAGCATTTGGGGCAAACAACTTTCTTTTCGAAAACCACTTTTTAAACAAGATAAGGCCAGTTTGAGTAGTTGTTGCATCCCTAACCTAGTTCCCCTTGTCATATAGGCCATCACCAATTTTAAGCCTAGGGTTTAAGGAAATTAAATTTTTAACTTTTGCAGGCTGCACAGTAGATTCTGGGAGTAATTCTAACAAATCATCATGGACATTCCTATCCATATAATCAATTTTCCCAGAGAATGGTTTCTTAGGAGGCATTTTGACAGTATTGAGAGAATTAGAATGCCACAGAGGTTATAATATGAGTACTTACTTGACTTGCTGAACTTGTTCTTCTTTAAAATTTTAAAATTTCTCTCGAACGATAGAAGAATAATTTCTTGTCTTTAACAGGCTTAACACGACATAATCAATCAGGCTCTTGTGGTCAAAAAATTTGCAATCTCTGTTCACATAGGACTAGAATTAATGAAAATCTCTGTGTTATTCTCTGTTTCTCCCACACACGAAGCTTTCACTTATAATAAATGTGCCAAACAGAAAAACAAAGTGGTATCGCACTTTCTTTTTTAAACTTGTGTCGTTGATCCCATAAAAATCCTACGATCTGGGAATTACAACTAAGCTGACTCAGCTTTCTTCTTAACACATTAGCAGTCAAGCCAATAAAACACCTCCACCTCTACCTTTCCTTCAAGGCTAGCACTTCAAACCGGGCCCATGCATGACTACGCACACATGTCATCAACTCGCTAACTCGTTATACATAATTCTCGAGCACCTTTCCACAGCGAGCTAGCGATGATCACTGATCTTAATTTAATCGTGTGGTAGACAATTGAAACAACCTTTAAGAACACGATGGTGGGTCCATTGCTGGTTAACTTGGTATACCTAATTTTTGCACATCTCTTTATAGCGAGTCAACGAGCGTCGTCATTCCAAACTTGATCTTGTGGATAGCAATTTTACTTCAACAATAGTGGGCCACACTCGCTAACTCGCTATACTTAACTTTCAAGCACTTCTTAATAGCAAGTCAACACCACCCTTTGATCACGGCTCGATCTCATGATCAGAAATCTTCATACCTAGTACACAAGAAGTGGGTCCATGATATCGGTCTACCAAGCATTCGTCGAAAGTTTGACCAATGAATGGCAAAAAATGCACTAACAACGAAAACATTTTTCGACCACCATATTCGTCAAAGTTGGTCAACATTTTGACCAACGCCCCGCAGATTTCTACCAAGCATTGGTCAAAAGTTTGACCAATGAATGGTAGAAAATGGCTCAACAATCTGGACATTTTTCGACCAACATATTGGTCAAAATTTTGACCATCCAGTATGTTCGTTGAATTTTTGACCAAAAAATTATCGACCAATTCGTTGGTCGAATTTGGTCAAAAAATGGGTCAAAATCTCAACCAATAAAGGTCAAAAAATGAGCCCAAATGTACTAGTGATTGTGTTTACATCTTAAAAGGGACTTGGATTTCTTTTTGTAGTAATTGATTCACCCCTCCCCTCTTGATTACTCCTTTCCATTTCCAACATGTTTAACCATAATTTTTGATCAACTTTTTGAGGAGTCCATCCTATTAAAGACTTAAGAAACTATTCACCTTGCTAGAGGATTTGACAATTTCAACTAAGGAAGGACTCTATGAGGAGATTTAAAAAGATATGTTAAGCCCACTTTATTAAGAGACTCACCCTAAATATTAAAATTGACTCAATACCTCACTCTCAATTTTCTCTACAAGATAATTTCAATCCTTCTCCTTTCTAAGTGATCATCTTCCTCTGATATGATAAATCTTGTCTTTCCCTTCCACTTTCACTACTTATGAATAGGTCACTTGTTCTATTAGATGATTGTTAACCTCATAATGGTTTTTGACACTTGAGTGCCAACACACTTAAACATGTTTCACATTGGATGTTGAGTACATCATGCATGCTGAGTGACCTTCATGTGCCGAGTTGATCAGCTACCGAGTGAAAATTAGATACTGAGTGAAGTATAAGTGTCGAGTGTTAACAAGTGTCGAGTGTTAACAAGTGCCGAGTAATACAATTTTGTTAAGGTGCCAAGCTATCCAGGAAATAGCATGTGCTGAGTATTTGCAATACTTCAGGAGCCGAGTAACTCAGTATATTAGCATAAGAGTTTTTAATTGCACAAACTATAATGCAAACAGTCTTTACAACCGACATAAGGTAAATCTCGAAGGATTTAATGATGAGATCAAATCTTTTAATTTTCTTATGCAATTTGCATGCAGCCAATAAGAAAAATGCTAAAGGCATGCAACCAATTAGCAAAAGATAAGTATTGAGCGGAAAATGAAGATTGAATGTGGATCGTAGATCCATACCTAACCCTAAATTTTCAAATGTCTTTATAAGGAAGACAAAACTTCATTGTAAAATGTAAGAGGTAATTAAAAAAAAAGTGTGAGAAGACATACAAGGGTTCGCAAGGAGTTATATTTTCAGAAGTGAGGATTATTAGATCACAAAAGGATCCAGATCAGAGAAAGCATAACAAGTGCCTACAATCAGCAATCAAGGATTGTAATCAGTCAGGTTTATTGTACCTAATACTCTCTAGCAATTGTATTAGAATGAAAATCCTATGGTGATAGGTTAGCTTAACAGCTGTTTCGATAAAACCTTTAACTAGGTGATTAAATCCTTTAACAGGGTGACACTTCATGTTAAGTGCTTGAAATCCTCTAACCAGGTCACTATTGACACAGTGTAAAGCCTTTAACAGGGCAAACCATTAGAAGTGGTTGAACAATATTGCTACAGTAATTTTTGTGGGTATCATCCCCACCCCAGTTTTACCTTCTTATTCCTGGAGGGTTTCTGGGTTACCAAATTCCTATGTTATGAGTTATTTTTTTTGTTTCATGTTTATTTGATGTATTTACATGCATGGAATTTACTTTCAATTAAAATTTTTATTGGCTAAAGTATGATACTTATGATTCACCCCCCCCCTCTCATAAGTACTCTTTCCATATTTGAATATTCCAACAATTGGTATCAGAGCTTAATCCAGGTTCTCTTAAGGAAAGCCTAACAGCTTGGAGGAAAAGATCTAAAGATGGAAGCTTTCAAACTTGGAAAGATCATTGAAAATCAGGTGATAGATGTGCAACTTGCTTTGCATAGCTTGGAGGAATTTCGAAACAAGTTGAGAAACTCATTAAAAAAGAGGAAGGATCTAGCCATAGCTGAAAATGATATACACTACAAGGAGATTGATACCACCAACATATTTTCCAATGGAGACACTAAAGAGTTTGATGCAGCAATAGCAGAACTGATGGAGAAAAATAAAATTCAAGCAGATGAGATAAGATCTCTCAAGATGGAACATGAATCACAGGCCATAATGATATGTGAAATTACTAAACACAAGAAAAGAGCACTTGAAGATAAAGTGATGTTGGAAAATGACAAAAGAAATCTTGCAAACAGACTTGAAAAATGTACTAAACTGACAAGGATCTCAAACATGCAGATGGATACACTTGCCCAAATGATGAACCTTCATCATGAACTCAATGTAAAAGATATTGAGATCTCTACCTTGAAGATGCAGAATGAACAAATGCAGAATGAATTGAACAAAGAGAATCTCAACAAATCAAGTGAAGCAATCAAATATTTTGAATAGTTTTTGAAATCACCAAAATCTTCTCATGATACATAGGACTAGGATACAATAGCACTGAGGTTGGGGAATCATCAAAGAATGCTGAACAAAGAAGTGACAAAGGTAAGAATTCAAAACCCACTTGTCATTTTTGTAATAAGAAGGGACATACAGCTAATGTGTGTAGGAGCAAAAGATTTAATCAATCAAACATACCCAAAAGTTTCTGTCACAATGCAACATGCAAGGAAATATGACACAAAATTGCAGATCCAATGTCACAAGGACTCAAAGATTTGATGGACATTGTTATAATTGCAAAAAATATGGACATAGGGCATTTGAATGCAAATCAAAACCTATGTGGACATCAAATCAACCAGGAAAAATAGAAGGGGATGGAAGTCATTATCATTGAGATTACAACACCAGGTACAGTTGTCATTATTGTCAAGAATATGGACATATACCATAGAACTGCATAAGAACACATTTGAAAGGGAACTACTAAAAATTGTTGAATCAAACTACATGTTTCAGTTGTTTGAAAACTGGTCATATCAGCAAAAACTGTCCTACAAAATCAAAGGCACCCAAGACTGAAGATAACAAAGGAAAACAAAAGATTGACATTGAAAGGATAAGAGGGCAAATGAACAAGACATGGATAAAGAAAGATGAGTGCAACACATCAAGTGGAGGGATCACTTCACCAAATGGTTCAAGTGATCACACTTCATCAAACTAAGCATAAGAAGTACACAGGACTGATATACAAAGCTATATCATACATTAGTCCCAAGACAAAGAAGCTAAGCAAAGTATAAATCTACATAAAACAAGATGTCAAGACAAAAGTAAATGTTGATGCCGAGCTGCCTTTGGATGCCGAGTTAAAATAGATACCGAGCTCCCAATAGTGACCAAGAAAAAAAAGAAAAGATGCCAAGTTGGAAAACTCCAATGGAAGCTGAGTAAAGTGAAGAATAGTGGAAGCCAAGTTAGGTCAAAATTTCTTTAGAAGCCGAGTTGGCAGTTGAGCATTTAATGCGATGAAATTAGGGTATATTATCGCAATTTTAATCAGTTTTTCACATCGCGATCAAGAAGCAAAGGAGAAGAAAGAGAGCTGAGTGACTTCATAGCAAGAATCCAGTATTTCAAGCAGATTGCAACCTCATTCAACACATTTTTCATTGATCTAAAGGTATTTTTGTCTGTGCTGAACAACGTAGTTTCATACCCATTTGCTGTATAAACCCTAGTTTACAAAAATGGTGTCAAGTTCAAAGAAAGTAAAAGAAAAAGAGTCATTTGAAGTCCAGTTAGTTTCAAATGAAGTTAAGCAACTAGATTTCCACCTTATTCCTGAAGTTGCCTATAAAAATGACCCAGCCAGAGCTCTTTCCCACATTCCCCCAAAAGTTGTAATGGTTCAAGATGTGAGGAAATGTTACAATTGCAAGATAGGAGCCCTAGGAGACATGGAAATTAGAAAATCTTATGATAAACTATGTGTAGATGGAGTACTGAAAGAAGAATTTAAAATCATTGAAAGAAAGGGTTTGACCTGAGTTTAAAATTTTCCTACCGTATTCAAAATTGAATGGGTTAGACTTGTATTAAGCAGAATCCATGGAGGAAACTTATGGTTAGAAGATATGCCCATCAAATTGACAAAGGAAATTATACATAGAGTAACAGGGTACCCAACCCTAGACCGGTACAAGACACTAAGAAGTGAATCAAAGGAGGTCATTGAAAGGAATACTGGTGCACAATGGAACAAAAGAGGAATGACAATTCACACTATAAAGGATCCTCTAGTTGAGTTTGCTATTAGAGTCATTACTCACAAATTTTATCAATCTAGTAGACTCAACAGTGTACCATGCATTGCAGTAGATGTAGGTTACAAATTGGTGAAGAAGGATCATACTTATGATCTTGCAGAACTGCAATTGCAATAGATAAATGAAAATCTAGCTGCCATAAGAAGAACAAAGGGCACACAATGCAAATTTGGAGCAATCCTAGTTTGCATATTCTTTTATGTACAGAATCAATTTCCTTCTTTTGGTAAAATAGCATGGAGGAATGATAGAACCATCATTGCATAAATTAATGAATATATTGAGCAAATGAGAGAAAATTTTGATACTTTGATGACAAGCTATTTTGAGGATTTCAAGAAATCCATGAAGCAAAGGTCAAGGATACCAACATCCTTAGTAGAAAAGCATACTAATGATATATGTTTCTTAGTTGACATAGATTTTACTTACATTCAAGTAGTAATACCAAGAGTAAGATGGCTAAGGCCATTTGGTTATGAAATCAATATTGATGAAGCATCAGTAGCAATAACTGCATTATTGGCAGAGGAAGCAAATAAAAATGAACCACATTTTGGCACTTATGATGTGGTAAGATCAAAAATAAATATGGAATTAAAAACTGCTTCCACACTAAAGAAGAAAGATAAATTGATCAAGAAGATCAAGAAGAAGTTTGGCAAGGAAATTGAGGCCGAGGTAAAAGAAGAAGAAGATGACAGTGAGGATGAAGATGAGTAGGAACAAGGGCCAATGGAGCTAACTCAAGGTCTTGGAGAAGATAAGGAGGAAGTTGCAGAGGAAGAAGAAGCCAAGGAAGCACCAACTGAAGACGAGCCAAAGAAGAGAAAGGCAATAGAACAGCCTTAAGCCAAGCCCAGAACGAAGAAAGCTGTCGCTCCATCACCTCAAAAGCCAACAACACGAGCATCAATGAGAGCCTCTACTCAAAAGAATAAAGAAGAAGTTACCAAAAAGAAACAGGTCAAGGAATCATAGGAAGAGCTGAGGAAAAGAAGAAGGTATGTGGCTCAACCTGACACTAATGAAGAAGAGAAAACAATAGCAGAGCAAACAGAAAAGGTAAGCAATTCATCAGTTGATACCTTATGCAAAAAGATTGCAAATGGTGACTTGAATAACTTAAATAAAGTTGATTTTAATAAATTTACAAAAGAGGAACAAAATAAGATAGAAGAAATAGTGTATGGAATGATGGCACAGTTCAAGTACACTCCACTTGAACTAGATGGCCAATTGCCAAAGGAGCTGTCAAAAATCGTAGAAGATAGATGGCATTTTTGTCTAAAAATGGAGAAGGAGATGAGGGAATCAACCCTAGCCAGTGTATTGCCGGATTTTACTAAAGAAAAAGTTAGAAAAGTAGTCAAAAGGCATAATAACAGGTTCACACCCAAATACAGGGCATTCTTTATAATTCAAAACAAAATGGAAGAGATTGTTCAAAGAATAATGAAATCGTGGAAGAATTTGTATAAAAAGATTGAAGATTTTCTTGAGGAAGAATACAAGGAAGAAGTAGCCATACCAATAGAAAAGAGGAAAAAGAGGAAAGAAGAAGAAGAAAAGAAAAGAGAAGAAGAGAAGAGAGAAGAAGAAAAGAAAGATAGAAAGGAGGAAAAGACACAAAAACAGGATACAATGGCAACAGCTGAACAAGAGGAGCAACCAGATCAGAGTGTGCAAGACACACAATTGCCACCCCCTAGCCCTCCACAAGCATCCATCTCACCTACAGATACAATAAAAATTACTAATGTTCCTGATACTTCTGGTCAGAATATCAATCCGCTAACTGCAGAAGATCTGAAAAGAATTCTTGACCAATCAACTCAACAAGCAATATTATGTACAGATCCAGTATTGGTCAGTATAGATGAGTTACAGAAACTAGTAAAAAATGCAGTTAAAGATAAGGTGAATACACAAGAACCACCTTCTATCACAAATACTAGTAGTCAATTTGAAATACCAACAAGTATAATTGATGCTGCAAGACAAAAGCAAAGTGTAGCTGTAGAACGAGGAAAAGAACAAATAGGACAGACTATTACATCTGATCCTACAGCACAAACACAAGGTGCACTTCCACAAATAACAATAATTGACCATGGTAGACAGGAGGAGGAAATAGTAAAAACCCCTAAAGAACAAGAGGTAATACAAACAGTAATAAATTTGCCTACCTCGGGGACTCCTTCACACAAGCCATTACAAATTTTAGTACCATCATCCAGTACTACCAAAATTGCAAGGGTACTTCATTATGGAGACCCTGAATTAGATGAAGAGATAGTCATGCCAAATTATGACTCAAAATCAATAACCATTGATCAAATCAATGAAGTGCAGGATGCACTAAATAGAAGGAAAAGATAGGAAATACTCAGGAAAGAGTATAAACATAAGCATACACTTTATGAGATCAAGGACATCTTTATGGATGCCTTCAGTTTGCAATCACCGGATGAGTCAAAGCATATCATAGATAAACTAACAGATATGTTGACCAGGTGACAAATGAAGACCTAGAAACCAATGCAAAACTTATGGAATGGTCAGAAAAGAAATTTCAAGGGAAAGTGAACGAGAAAATATCAAGACAAATCACACTTTCACAAGTAGAATTGGCAAAGCTCATTGATAAGGTGAAGAAGGTACTTGAGAATATATTCTCACTGTACAAAAATTTGTTTGATTTTTCATACTTCACACAAGAAACAAGCCAAAAGATACTGAGCTTGGAAAGAAACTTAAACATTTCAAGCATGCAACTACCAAGTGATCCAGCTCAAAGTGTGAAGCATTTTTCTCAATCGCTTCACACAAACAAAGAAATAGTTGTATTAACAGCAGATGAGGCTAATATCAAGGCCAAAGTAATACAACTCCAGTCCTCCATTACCCTACATTTAGAAATATTCCATAAAGAGAAAGTATATGTTGAAAATGTACTCAAGAAAGATCCAAATCTTTCTACATTAGATGGACTTATTCATCTTGCTACTGAGACTGCCATCCAGCATAAGTCACTAGAAATTACTTTGAATAATTGGGATGCAGCTCTCAGAATGATTATGGAGGTAAATAGCACATTCTTGGCCAAATATGGTCTTAACCCTTAAACATTCTTTGACATAAGTGTCAAAAAGGGGAAGATTAAAAAGGAGTTATACAGAAAAAAGGAGGAGATATAGATTAATAAGGGGGGGATACAACACAGATACTAAGGAGGAGCATTGATATACAGATAAGACACAATCAACTCAAGGGGGGTTACAAAATTCTTGAGGTATATATTGTAAGATTGTAAGTCACAAATTTTGATCAAAGTTTTCAATATGTACATACCAATTAGATTAGTAAATGTACTTATAAGGTTAGTTAAGTGTTTTTGTCACTCATGTCAAAGGGGGAGATTGTTAACCTCATAATGGTTTTTGATACTTGAGTGCCAACACACTTAAAAATGTTTCACATTGGATGCCGAGTACATCATGCATGCCGAGTGATCTTCATGTGTCGAGTAGTTTTCAGATGTTGAGTGAAGATCAGCTGCTGAGTGAAAATCAGATACCAAGTGAAGTATAAGTGCCGAGTGTTAACAAGTGCCGAGTGTTAACAAGTGCCGAGTAACATAAGGTGCCAAGCTACTTAAGGTGCCAAGTAATACAATTTTGTTAAGGTGCCAAGCTATCCAGGAAATAGCATGTGCCGAGTATTTGCAATACTTTAGGAGCTGAGTAACTTAGTATATCAGCATAAGAGTTTGTAATTGCACAAACTATGATGCAAATAGTCTTTACAGCTGACATAAGGTAAATCTCGAAGGATTTAATGATGAGATCAAATATTTTAATTTTCCTATGCAATTTGCATGCAGCCAATAAGAAAAATGCTAAAGGCATGCAACCAATCAGCAAAAGATAAGTATTGAGCGAAAAATGAAGATTGAATGTGGATCGTAGATCCATACCTAACCCTAAATTTTCAAATGTCTTTATAAGGAAGATGAAACTTCATTGTAAAATGTAAGAGGTAATAAAAAAAAAGGTATGAGAAGACATACAAGGGTTCGCAAGGAGTTATATTTTCAGAAGTGAGGATTATCAGATCACAAAAGGATCCAGATCAGAGAAAGCATAACAAGTGCCTGCAATCAGAAATCAAGGATTGTAATCAGTCAGGTTTATTGTACCTAATACTCTCTAGCAATTGTATTAGAATGAAAATCCTATGGTGATAGTTTAGCTTAACAACTATTTCAATAAAACCTTTAACTAGGTGATTAAATCCTTTAACAGGGTGACACTTCATGTTAAGTGTTTGAAATCCTCTAACCAGGTCACTATTGACACAGTGTAAAGCCTTTAACAGGGAAAACCATCAAAAGTGGTTGAACAATATTGCTGCAATAATTTTTGTGGGTATCATCCCCACCCCAGTTTTACCTTCTTATTCCTGGAGGGTTTCTGGGTTACCAAATTCTTGTGTTATGAGTTATTTGTTTTGTTTCATGTTTATTTGATGTATTTACATGCATGGAATTTACTTTCAGTTAAAAGTTTTATTGGCTAAAGTATGATACTTATGATTCACCCCCCCTCTCATAAGTACTCTTTCCATATTTGAATATTCCAACAATGATAACAAAACCCTTGAATGACTTATTATGTTTTCCTTTCTAATCTTCACACACACACACACACACACACACACACACACACACACACACACACACACACACACACACACACACACACACACACACATGATCACTCATGATCTAAGTTAAGATCATTACTTTATAAATATTTCATAAACAATCTTCTAAATGTTTCAATGTTTCACTTCTTCGTCTTGATTGTTAAACATACACATGGGGATATGTGATCTACACCATGAAAATATTTTGTAACAACCTCAACAAGTATTAAATGTTCTATAACAACCTCTTCAAAACTTAAATAATCCTTCCAAGTCAGCTTGATAATTTTTTTTCCTAAAACTTTGTTCCATTCATGGCTTCTATGAAAACTTTGTAGTGCTCGACCTTTACTATTTATGATGCTCGACATATAGTGTTTCTTGACCTTTATGAACTTCTTGATGCTTGGCACATACTATATCACTCGGTACTTATATACTTGGAATTTTACTTGATCATTGATGATTTTCTTGATCCATGAATGAGATCGGTCCATATAGAAAATTGCTATGTGACCATACTTACTCGGCTTCTATAGAATTACTTGGTACATACTATCTTATGTACATGATGCAGCCTATATAGAGTAGCTTGGTCATAGTGGTGACTGTCTAGCTCTTCCTTGTAAATGACTAAGTGATTGACACTAATAGACAACAATGGTTAGAGATACCAATAGGTTTAGTTTAAAGGATGGGCCACTTGTTCTCAACCTAAGTGAGTTCTTGTCACTTATGATAGGCATAGTATGGATGGGGGCCTCAGTGATATGATGGTACTATTTGTTTATGATCAAACGCTCTTTTTCATGTTGACTACCTATTGACTTCACTATGTCTCTTTATTATTTCCACATTTATTGAGAATGGAGGATATGATGTAGAGGGTCATATGACTTGGTTTAACGATGCATTTAATTAAATACAATTTGGGTTGGTTGAGGATGGATATTTTACATTTTTATATGTAATTTCCTTAGTGATAGATTTCCATTAGCTTCATACACATTGAATAGAGAGATTGGGTTATTGCAAGTATCTTTTTTTTTTTTTTGTCTATGGGAATATCTTCTTTGGATGATAGTAGTGGTGAGATTGAGGGAGGAGCCACCACTATCTTAATGGGAATCATGCCACATTTATTGTGTAGGAAAAAAGTTTCCCATTTGATATGTAAATCTCTAATGACTTAAACAAAGAAGCCTCATGATGGATGGAAATTGAGTTTGTGCCATAAATGATTTGTCTTGTTTTTAAATGATTTAGAGTTTCCATATCATGGTGAATGGCTTGATTTTCTAATTTTTTCTTGATTTCAACTTTCACCCAAGTTAAGTGTATTTATAGTCGGTTCTACCTAAAACAACCCCCTGAACACAATGGTGATGTTGAAATTGATAAATTTTGCATCCACAACTAAATCAAGCCAATATTTATATCTTGAGAAGAGGTTTTAAAACCTTGAGAGCTTCAATAACATTTTAGAGTTTCATGTGACTCTACAACACCCTTGGGATCAAATGAAATACAAGGTAAGCTCCACCAAAGATTAGCAAGATAATTGTGTTAAAATTTAAGAATGATATTTTTGATAATGGACATGATTGGGCATGATTGAAATATGCATAACATGCCTACATATATCAACATAGAGTTAAGATACATTGATAAGAACTAGATAACCTATCACCCACATGAGGTGGAATCACATGTCCACCAAAGGTGGACCATCCTCCATTATTCAATTAAGCATGTTCCATGATGAGGGTGATAATGTTATATGTTTACTAAAGTTGGATTAAAATAACAACTATAACCAACTAGAGTTGATTTCTCCAATAACATGTGCTTAATTAAGTTGTGAACTCCTTTGTATCAAGAAATGTCAAACTACTATACAATTCATTATCCTAAGGAAGCTTGAGTAAAGTGTAATTAGTGAATATTTAATTACACCAATATTTTTCAACTATTCTTCACAATGTCACATTGTTCTAGAGTTATAAAATCTATTTTTTTAATTTTACTTTAAAAAAAAAATTTGAATTGTATTAGAGTTCTTCATATAGGTTCATTTATATTAATTTCATGCTAGCTTCCAAAAACATGACTTTACAGAAAAACACACAACAACATGTTCCTAAATAACCACTAGTAGAACCTCAAAGTTCTACCCCTCAATAATAAGAAAACCCTCAAATGCTACCCCTCGTCTACTTGAGAGTACAACTTTATTTGAGACATAAATGCTTTTGGGAAGTTCACTGTTAAATACTCTTACCTCCTCATTAAGAATGATTCATCTTTTCAATTCTCCAAAAATGTTTGGAATGGCCAGTTGATCCCTAAAATAAAATTATTTTGGTGGACCATCTTACATGGAAATATTCTTATTATTGTCAACTTAAGGAAAAGGGGCTTTCAGATCCCAACTAGATAATATCTTTGCAAGGAAGAGGAAGAATATATAAACCATATATTTCTCTCTTGTCCATTTTCTAGATATGTGTTGGGGATAGATCTCTAGAAACTATCTCTCTCATGGGTCTTTTTTATTGACTCCCAACAATTTATCCTAAACTAGGATTTCTCATTTTCTCCACCACTGATCAACTTACTTTGGAAAATGAACCCACTCCATATCTGTTAGAGAATTTGGAAGGATAATAACAACCATATATGAGTTCCTAGTTGATGTAGTGGTCTAAATTTTGTAATTAATCTCTTAAAGGAGAGCTCATATTTTTGTAAGTAGAAAATTCCCCCTAACACCCCCTCTATCAATGACTAGAAAATTTCTTTAACTTGGAATCTTCTATAAGAATTTAAGGTGGTTGATAATTCTAAATATTTAATTTTCATGAATACAAAATGCACCCCACTCCCTCCCATGCTAATACTTAATTTTTATGGTGTTACAAGAAGTGGTTGTTGTGTGTCGGCGTGTAGTTAGAAATACTACTAGTTGTCTACTAATGTCTTATGTAGAGAACTTTGGACCCATGTCTAACAATGTGGCTAAAGCCTTAGCATTATTTTGGGGCTCAAATTCAACACTCAATTTGGGAAGGAAGAACCTATGGATAAAAGGATAATCTAACTAAAATAATCCTAATTTCATTCAAGTCATCATATAAAATATTTATTATCAATTTTAACTAAAATAATCCTAATTTCATTCAAGTCACCATTTAAAGTAATATTTTAAGAAATATTCAAGAAGTTCAAGTCTAGAACAAAAATATTCATTGAGATCCCTCACTTTATGCCATCATTCATTCATTTTCTTCTCTAGATATAGCTTCTTTCTAAGTTTCTTCATTGGAGATAGTGGAGTTGGTCATCAAGGAAGGAGATGCACATTCATTAATATTTCACAAGAATTCAATAACTTGAGCTTATTTACATCCATGGATCTATGATCTGGAACATGTAGATATATTTCATTTGTGGATACATCCTATGATATCATTCTACATCCTTCATATAACTACATACAAGATTTCATATATGTTTGTGGATAATAGATTTGAATAAATCCTCTATATTTGTCTTAATTTTGCATTCTTTATAAAGTTAATTTTTGAATGGGGGATTGACCAAGGAAATACCCCCCCCCCCCAATCCAAAATATATATATTATAAAATTCTAGAATAACAGAGAGCTGGGAGTGAATCAGTTGCTCAAGGTTTATATGTATCACTTCAACAGTTTAACATTAAACACTTCATTGTTCTGCTTATCTTGCTTATCCTGTTGTTTCTCAATCTCTACTATAAAACTATCAAACTTTAACTTGCATTTCATAATGAAAACATTATCAAATATAAACATTCCCAAAAAATTCATCACATTTTTTATACTACGATATAACATGGAAACCCAATTTGTGAATAACCACCATCAATGTGTCACTCTTTTTCACTCTTTCGAAGTGAGCTATGTTAGGATCCAACCCTATTAAAGGTTGTAATACACACTATTAAATATGACCTGGTTAGAGGATTTAATCACTTTGTTAGGAGTGGCCTTATAAGAGGACTTTGATCATTCCATTTAGAATGTCACTTAGTTAAAGGATTTACATAGACGTTAAGTTTTCAAATGGTTACTAGGTCAACCTCTATTAAAAGGATTTCAATAAAAAATGTTTACAATAATTAGAAAGAAAATAATAGGTTTGATCTATGTGATTACAACTCACTCTTTCTAGTTTAGATCTATGTTCAGTCCTTATATTGGTTTATTGTTAAGCCTCACACTGTCATCTCTGGTCTTGATCTACTTGGATAGCTTTCAAGAAATCAGTTCACTTTTCTCATAAACACTTAAGCCTTTTGCTCAAATTCACTTATTAACAACAACATCATATGCAAGTTATTCTCCTTTAGCTTAGCATTCACACTCACTCATGTGCTTCTGATCAACCTTGCTCTATTTACACTTGCACTCCTCCTTGGTCAAAATTTGTTTGGCTTTGTACCTCTTTAAATAGGCAATTCATGTGTTACTATTTTTTATTGTAGATCTTAGGGTTTACAATCAAATTCAACTTGATTTAATGTATCTGTCCATCTTCTTGATCATCCTATAGAAACTTCTCTAGAATCCATCTATTAGAATCTTCTTGCATTTAATGATCCAACTCATCAATCTTATCTTCAACATGTTTTACATCTCCCAAGGAATCGACTGAGTTGGCTTGATCTTATGATTTCTTTGAATTTTTTCTTTTACTATCACTTGGCAATCACTAAAATTTTGACACTTGGTCAATATTGAAATACTCATTCATTATAACTCTTTCTGACTTGGCATCAACTAATTTTCTCAGTCAATGCTAATTTTCTTGGTCAACACTAGATTTTCTTGACACTCATTGTGGCTTGATTGACACTAGAATTACTCAACATTCCTTAGTATTTACACTTTTTACTCAATTTTTCTTAGCTTTCTTGACATAAAAAATTACTTTGGTTTATCAAAGTCTATCTAATCAAATGTCTATTGTGACTTCCTTTTCATAACTTCAACTTTCCTCTAGGTGCTATAGTTATGAGAAATTTCTCAAATCCTCTTCATCAATAAAATATATATGACATTTAGATTAAGTAGAAATATGTCTCATCCATAGTTTTGACATCAATGACAAAACAATAATTGTTCCAATTGTAAGTTTCCAAAAATAACCCTCTTTGACATTGATGGAAACGTCTCAAACATCTGAATACTAGTAGTAACTAGGTTACCATATAATCCAAAAGATTTCACTTCCATGAGTGACCAACTTAGTTTCTTTCTGGTTCTCATACACAAAAACTCCCTCTATTAGTTTGTATCACTTTCATGATTCTCTCTCTTAATACTTTAATTTGGCAATCTCTCCATCTTTCTTTCTACATTAATCTCTCCCTCTTTCTTCTTCAACGTCTCTTTCTCTTTATAGTAATCTCTCCCTCTTTGACAACAATGCCAAAGACATGTAGTTATTTTAGGTTTAAACTCTTCATACATCTAAATTATGTAGATTTTGCATGTCTAGCTAATACTTGTCATCTATCTATGACTGATTTGTTTATGTTGTACTGAAGTATTCTACCTTAGGCATGCCTCAAAGTAAAGTTGTATCGCACCACTATGTAGAATGTTTTGATTGACACATGTGATGCAATGCACCATGGCTTCTTAATTAGCCTTTGTTAGGGGAATCACCCCTAGTTTACCTCTAAGATATTCATCAACATCTTTGGGTAATAGTTTTTTGAATATGTCTGTAATTTGTTCCTTTGTATTCACATATTCTAGCTTCACTTCTCTATCTTGAACTAATTCTCTCAAGTAGTGATACTTGATATAAATGTGTTTTTTCTTTATGTGCATCATTAGATTATTTGAAATGTTGATAACACTCATGTTATCACAACAGATAACCACTAGATCTGTAATCTCTTCTTTCATACCTTTTAGTAACTATTTGATCCACATTATGTTTGAAAAATTCGCTACAGCTGCCACATACTCAGCTTTAGCTATTGATTGGGAAATATAATTGTGCTTCTTTCTCATCCATGGCACCAATCTCTTTCATATAAAGAATGCACCTCCCCTAGTGCTTTTTGTGTCATCAATATTCCCTTCTCTATCTGTGTCAACCTTTAGTTAAAATCTATCACTTCTTTTGTAGTATAATCCATAATATTTTGTACCTTTCAGATATCTAAATATCCTTTTTATAGCTATCATGTGGTTATCTTTAGGATTTTCTAAAAATCTAGCAACTATCCCAACTGCCAATGTAATATTTGGCCTACTATGACAACATGATTTTCTTATCATGGATCTATATAGGGTATGGTTTACATTAGTTTAATCATAATTCTGAGATAGGTTATGTCTTGTAGACATGGGTTTACTTACTAGCCTTGAATCTTCCATACTAGAGTTCTTTAGTATTTCCTTGATGTATTTGGATTCTGAAATGAAAATACCAAATTTCATTTGACATACTTGTAATCCAACAAAGAATTTAATTTCACCAAACATAGAAATTTCATATTCCTTTTTCATTTCATTAGAAAATGATTTACATAATGCTTCTCTTCCTCCAAATATGATATCATCAAATAATATCTCAAATAAGAATACTTCACTGTTCTTACCATGCTTCAAGTATAGATTGTTGCTATCATTTGTTCTCTCAAAACAAGTTTTCACTAACTAGTAAGTATTCTTTCATACCATGTTCTTGGGGCTTGCTTTAATCCATAGAGAGATTTGTTCAATTTACGTACCATGTTTCTTTTTTCTTGATCTACAAATCCTTCAGGCTATTCAATGTATACTTCTTCCTCTAGTATACCATTTATAAATGTAGATTTGACATCCATTTGATATGCCTTGAAATTCTTGTAGGTTGAGAATGCAAGAAGAGTCCTGACTCCTTCAAGTTTAGCCACATAAGCAAAATTTTCTCCATAGTCAACTCCTTCTTCTTAGGCATAACCCTTGTATACCAATCTTACTTTGTTTTCTTGTTACTTTACCATTTTCATTCATCTTGTTCCTAAAAACCCACTTTGTCCCAATGACATTTTTGTCTTTAGGTCTTGGCACTAGGGTCCAAGTATTGTTCTTCTCAATTTGGTCAATTTCTTCATTCATTAATTGTATCTAATCTTCATTGTCTAAGGCATCTTTTATTCTCTTGGGCTCAAACTCACATAATAAGCATTTATCACCTTTGAGTTTTCTTGTCATAACACTTGATTCAACATCTCCAATGATTTGATCAAGCTTATGATGTCTTCTCACATAATTTTCTAACACAGATAGTTTTCTTCTTGGTTCTTCTTTAGGTTCATCAAAAAAAAATCTCAGGCTCATTTCCTCCTTGTTGTTCTACTTCAGGTTCAAGTTCTGAATGCTCGACATTCACTATTTTATGGTTGGTATTGTTTATTTGTGACTCAGCATCTACAGTCTCTTTCTTGGCACCCATTCTTTGTTGCTTGGTAATTTGTATTTATACTCCATCATTTCCTATATGATGGGAACTTACAACTTGGATTGTTTGTTCACATTGAGTACTAGGAGCATCATCATCTATATAAATGAATGTACTATAGTCCTCAATTTCTTCATTGCATGAAGTATCATCTTTTTCTACAAACTCATCAACTCTTACATTTTCACTTTCCACAACTTTGTTAGAGTTAGTATTTAAACACTTATAAGCTTTTTTTTTTGTGGAATAACCTGGGAATATGCCTTCATCACTTTTTGCATCAAGCTCTCCATTCCTATTATCTTTCACTATATAGCATCTACTTCCAATTTTTTTGAAATACATAACATTAGGAGCATAACCACACAATAGTTCAAAAGGTGTAGCTTTCTTGACTTGAACTCAATTCAAGGTATAAACAACACTACTAACCACTTCTCTCCAATATTTATCTGATACACCTTTCTCCATCATTAATGTTCTTACACAACCCATTATTGATCTATTTCTCCTTTCATCTATCCCATTTCAGGGGTGAGGGGGTCCTTAGTACTGACCTCTTTCTTTTAATTCTCATGTTGTTGCAAAATGTGTTGAACTCATGTGAGATGAATTCACCACCTTTGTTAGATCTCAAACACTTCAAATTTTTCCCCATTTATTTTTCAACTCTAGCTAAATACCACTTCAATAATTGAAAATCATCAAATTTAACTTTAAGAAACATCATATTCATCATTCTAGAGTAGTCATCCACAAGTAGAATGAAATATTGATCTCCACAATAACTTTTAAGCCTAATGGGTCCACATAGGTTAGTATGAACCAATTCCAAAATATCATTAGCAGTATATATTTTACTCTTAAATCTAGACTTGGTCATCTTTCCTAATTGACAATGTTTACACATAGCATTTTCAGGCTTCTTTAGTTTAGGAAATCCTATTATTTTCTCCATCTTACTTATATTCACTAAATTGTCAAAATTCACATGAGATAATGTTTTCTGTCATAACCAAACATCTTCTTGTTGTGCAAACATACATATCTCTTTTGATAGGTCTAGATAGAATAAGTTACCTCTTGTCTTGTCACCAATTTTAATTATCTTACCATCATCATCATCATGTATCTTGGCCTTTCTATTGTAAAATTCAACTCTGCAACCTAATTTTTTTAGTTTTGAAACACTCAACAAATTGTAGTTAAGTCCTTCAATCCTGTAAACATTGTCACATGTTATCTTGTATGTCAATTGAATAGTGCCTTTACCTTTTATAACACATGGGATATCATTACCAAATTTAACACATCCTCCATTGTATGGACCAATATCTTCAACTTTTTCTTTATCACCAGTCATATGATTGGAACATTCACTATGAATTATCCATCTATCATTTTTGTTCACATAAGAAATTGGTGTAGTTTTCCCATCTTCACTAGAATCTTCTTTCATAGCAACATAGACTACATCATCATTACTCCTAGATTCATTAGTACTCTTTTCTTTAGAAATATAACAAGATTTCTTACCTTTTTCATCCTTTCCTATCTTGTAGTCTTTGCCATCTCTTCTTCCTTTGTACTTGCTTTCTTTATTTTCATCCTTATCTTCTTTGTCAAGACATCTAGCAGCAATATAACCAACTTTGTTGCATGAAAAAAAAATGATAGGTAATTTACCTTTATATTTACCTCTTCCTCTTCCAAATCTTTTTGGAATGAGGGCTTCAAGTTCATTAGTCTCTTCATCAAAACTATCACTTTCACTATTCACATGTTTTCCTTTGTTCTTACTAAGAATCAGTTTTGACTTGAAAGCAAATTCAATGGTAGTAGGTGTATAGTTATCAAAATTAGACATCTCAAAAGAAATAATTTTACCAACTACACATTCTAAGGTCAATTTATTACCTAGTGTGCATCTCAATTCTTGAATTATAAATGCTCTAATGGCATAGATAGGGAGTACAGTTCTCAATATCTTGCTTATCACTATTTCATCTTCAATTATTCTATTTTCTCCTCAAATAAAATTAAAAGCTTCTTTAACTCTTATGCAGTATTGTACTATGTTCTCACCTTCCATCATTCTAATGTCATCAAATTTACCTCTTAGGCTTTCTTCTTTGGCTCCTAGAACATTGTCATCACCTCCATATATGGTCTTCAATTTGTCCCACATCTTCTTTGCAGTATTGTAGACTTTTAGGTCATCAAACTCGACATACCTTAGGTCTGAGGCTATCTTCAACATTGATTTCTTGTGTTCTAACTTTTGTTTCAGTTATTCAATAGTCAGGGGAGAAGTTGTCACTTCTACATATGCATTGTCTAGAAATTTGACAGTAGCATAACTGATACTAGATATGTGCAACTTCATTAGAAATTTCCATGCAGGAAAGTTCTCCTCATTCAGCTTTAGTACATCTCTCTTGTTCATCATGATCTTTAGCTTTAAGTACCTTCAAAATCTTCTCTATAAGAACTTGGCTCTAATACAAATTTTTATAAATGTTTAGAATAACTGAGAGAAGGTAGAGGTGAATTAGTTACTCAAGGTCTATATGTACCACTTGAACAATTTAACATTAAAAACTTCATTGTTCTACTTATCCTGTCATTGCTCTATCTCTACTATAAAAATATCATGAAATTTAACTTGAATTTCAGAATGAATACATTATCAAGTATAAAAATTCATTTAAAATTCATCATAGTTTTGACACTAGGATATAACATGGAAACCCAATCTAGGAAAAATCACCACCAATATGTCACTCTTTTTCACTCTTTCAAAGTGAGTTACAATACAACTTCTTAAATGTGACCTAGTTAGAGGATTTAATCACCCTATTAGGAGTGGCCTTGTAAGAGGAATTTGATCGTTCCATTTATAATGTCACCCAGTTAAAGAATTTTCATAGACTATTAAGTCTTCAAATGATTGTTTGATTAACATCTGTTAAAAGTATTTCAATACAAACCATTTACAATGATTAGAAAGAAAACAATAGGTTTGATCTGTGCGTTTACAACTTACTTTTTCTAGTTTAGATATTTGTTTAGTCTTTATACTAGTTCACTGATAGGCCTTCCAATGTCACATTTGATCTTGATTTGCTTTGACACCCTTTAAGAAATCAATTCACTCTTCTCATCAACACTTAAGCATTCTACTCAAATACACTTATTAGCAATAACATAATATATGCAAGCTATTCTCCTTTAGCTTTGCATTCACACTCACTCGTGTGCTTCTGATCAACCTTTCTTTGTTTACACTTGCACTCCTCCTTGATCAGACTTTGTTCAACTTTATACCTCTTTAAATAGGCAATTCTTACTTTACCATTTTTTACATCCATGGTAGATCTTAGGGTTTACAATTAGATTCAACTCAATTCAATGTATCTATCCATCTTCATGATCATCTTCTAGAAAATTCTTTGGAATTCATCTGTAAGGACCTCCTCCTTGCATTTAATGGTCCAACTCATCAATCTTATCTTTAACACATTTTACATCTCCCAAGAAATCAACTGAGTTGGCTTGATCTTATGATTTCTTTAAATTTGTTCTTTTATTGTCACTTTACAATTACTAAAATTCTAACACTCAATTAATAGTGAAATAATCAATCACTATAATTCTTTCTAACTCAGCATCAACTCACTTGGTCAATCGATGCTAATTCTTAGTCAACACTAGATTTGCTCAGCACTCACTATGGCTCAGTTGACACTAGCATTACTCGAAATTCCTTAGTATTTAAACTTTTACTCATCTTGGCTTATCTTTCTTGACATATACAATTACTTTTCTTTATCAAATTCTATCTAATCAAATGTCCATTGTAACTTCCTTTTCATAACTTCAACCTTTCCTCTAGGTGCTATAGTTATGAACAATTTCTCAAACCCTCTTCATCAATCCAATAGATATGACATTTAGATTAAGTAGCAAAATTTATCATCTATAGGTTTGGAATCAATTAAGAAACAAAAATTGTTCCGATTGTAAGTTTCCAACACAAAAATCCATTTTTAATGTGTTTCAATTAGACTCTTAGAATTAGGATTTCATGTTTCTTCCATAATCTTGGATTTTAGATTTTTGTGTAGAAAAATTTGATGTTGACCTCAACCTCAACCTAGGGTCATCCTTGAACCCATGTTTATCTTGACCCTATAGGATGTCTATTACCATAGGTTTCCATAATTTTAGGATAAACACATCTTGGTATTAGGGTCTTGGATCCAATTATGGTCTCATTTTTTACATAGTTTGGCAACCCATTTTTAGATTTTAATTAAATTTTCTTATTGGCCCTTGAGGTGAGTTTGATTCCTCATTTCTAATTTCATATAATTTACTTTGATGCATTAGATCTAATCATTTCATGTGCTTAGCAATCATATGTATTTTACATTACTTCCTATTCAAGTGGTAAACCTACTTGCACTAAAAAAATACACAATTTAATATATTAATAACAAAATATTAAAGGGATGGAACATCCTACAAAAGGATATCATTTGATACACATCTTGGAAAAGGAATTTGATTTAGCATTGACACCCCTTGTATCCACTTTGGGTAGTGCTAATCTAATTTGGTTCCTTTAGAACGTTACACTTTAAGGTTTCTCTTTATCTTTCCATGATGTACATCTAAATTTAGGGGTTCAATATTGTTGGTTGACAAATTGTCTCCCCTAATACTTCTTTATATCTCACTTTGATGCCTACTTAATGCAAATAAATCATTCTCAATACTTGGAAAGCCTCAACTATGCCATTAGACTTACCTTTGAATTGCATTGTACAACTCCCCTGTGTATGTAATGTGTAATGAGTTTTGTTTAAATATTATTTAACAGGGTTGTACTCTTAGCCCAATCATAGAAGAGGAAATATCCAAACCTTTAATTTATAAAAGAAACAACTATTCTATCACATACATGATTCAATTTATACATTTGATTTACTTCTTCATATGCAACTAGATGGTGAAAAGAGTACAATTGAATTGTAGTAGCATTCACATTACTAATAACCTTAGATTGAAAGAAAGACTAAACTCTATCTCAAATTTAAATTTACTCAACTCATTTATGTTCATTCACCATATGCAAAAAATAGAGATAACTAACTAATTGAATAAAAAAAAATTATACAACACTCGAGACTCACTCAATTGTCTTAGCAACAATGGGAGAATTCACACCAAAATTTGCCAATCATTTTTATTAATTATGAATTCATTAGATAGAGGCCCTTTAACTTCCTATCATTAGATAATTACAATATTGGCTAAGATAGAAGAGGAACCAAAAAGAAAGGGAGATGACATGACTTGTCATTTTGGAATAGGATAATGATTAAGAATGGAGAGCTAAAGCATTTCTTCTTACATCATTGATTGGCTTGGCACTTTCTTGGCTTGCCTTATGTGTCTTCATGGCTTCCAGGATAACTGTGGGATCTTCTATATTGGGAATTTGTACCTTATCCAATAGAATCATCTAAAATTCATGATCAATAGCTATCCCCTCAGTTGTGTTAGCCCAAGTTTGTATATTTTATAAAACTTTTTCTAGCGTCCCATCTAAAATTGTTATCTTATGAAGTTTAGAAATTTGAAAATTGGTGGGGCACACTAACTCATCCATGAAATCATGATATTTTTTCTTCATGTTCTTAATATCAATGACCTCACCACTTTTTCTAACATGACATTATATGTGTAACTACTTGAGATATCCAAAAATGGTTCCCTTCACTTTCTTCACTAACTCATGTACCTTCTTTAACTCTTTCTAAGCATTGACAATTCTTTCTCTTTTAAATTCAAGGGACTGCATCCAATGCAATAGAGGTTTTTTTTTAGTTGTTAAAATTCCCAAGCTGATGACACTTTTAACCTTTAAACACATAATCCCATGCAACAATGACATGGATTCTTTTCACTTATCCAAATCTATCTTGAGGGACTTGAGATTGGTGAACATGATCTCATTCAAATTTATAGCCTTCTTGCAAAGGTTGCCCAAATTTATAACCATAATAATCCTGTCATCTTGGTATCTTGATAATTTCGATGGGAATTCATCAAATTTGGCTATCTTGATAGAGGAAAAGGAAGGTAGTTGGAAGAAATAACTTTCAAAATGAGTGAAAATGGAAAGAGCTTTAGGGAAAAATCACCTCTTTGGGAAGCCCTACATAATCTGATGGTGAAGGCATTGTTCACCTTCATGAATTCTACATAGTTTTTGTGTAACTGGAGACTAGGGCATAAATAATACACCTAGATATCATCACTGAATTCTTCCACATGGGGAAGACCATGCCACAATTGGATGGTAGCCAATGCATAGATTAAATATGACAACATGAAGAACTACCTTTGAAATTTGGTAGACTATAACCATGAAGCCAATTGATCACTCATAATTGGAGCCTAGTTTGCATGCTCATTCTTTACACACACCATTTGTACCAATTAGTAGTTATATTCCACATATTTAGGGCATCTTCATTATCCTTTAGTCAGTGCAACAACATAGGATGTCCATAATCTCCCTCTTCAATTGGTGTTGTATAAAGTCTTTGGCAATTTGTTTTTGCTGCCTATGGGATTTTCAAACCATGTTTCTAGAAAATCCCCTTTCCTCATAAACTTATTTCATTGTAGCTTGCCACATAATTCTAGAAATCCATTTCATTGAAAACTTCCTAAGTAGGTAACTTGAAGTAATAATGCATGGTTTTTATTTCTATTGTGAGCAACACTTAATCGTTGGGTATTTTGATATGGTGTGTGTATGGGTCATAGGGGGAGATACACTTTAGTATCAACTCTAGGGACTAGATTGCTAGTAGGAACCCTATAGCCTCCACAATACCATTCTCTTTCAACTTTTGGGTGATTGGATACAAGGGCTTGGAATTTAGTCTCATATGAAAATCTCTAAGATTGTACAACCTTAGTTGAGTATTGCTTAAGCTTTTCAATTTCCAATAGATGTTTCTTGGACTATCATATCCTATAAATTTGGTTACCTTAGATAGAAATTATAAAAAGTTGTAATGGTTTCATAATGCTATGAAAATTTACAAAAAAAAGTCTATTTGAAGAATAACAATAATAAGGTTTCTCCAAATCTTTTTGATAAACTTTCCTTATGAGATATAGGCTTGAATGTTTTGTACCACACAAGTGAAGGGCATTTGAACTAAATTGGAAGTGACCTTTCTTTTATGATCAAATTTGAGTTTAATAGCTAGTGGTTAATGACTGGAAAGTGATATCAGCACATCACATCACTTGCAATTCATATCTTGGGACATTGAATTTTCTCTTCACTTTCCTTCTTCAACACATGAGTAGAAACTTAGCCACTTTTGAAAACTTTAATTTTAGCTTCTAAGTCAATGGTTTCCCTTGATCATGTAGAACCCTACTCTTGCCTTAATTTCCTTTTGATAAAGTATTTTCCCCTTGGAAGTTGTTTGCCCAATTTTTTGCAAGCCTTGACTTCAAGCATTCTCAAATTGTTTACAGTGTTGCATAGGGAGAAGTACTTTTTTGAAAGTCCACATTTGAAGACCTCAAGACATATTTTCCCTTCAACTTCCAATGGGGTCCACCATATTCCTAATTAAACATGGAATCACACCTCCTTTTCCATTTTCTTGATAAGTAGGGTGCGCTAAGTGGATCTCTACCAAATATTCACATGCACTAACTTGATTCTCTATGATCCATGAAAATTTTTGCTCCTAAAGAGTGAAGTTGCTTCAACACATATTTGTGAATTTTATAACTTTAAACTACAAAATTTTGACAAACTTGTGATGATAATATGTAGTCTAGACTATACTTCTCATCGAGGGCAATCCTAAAGACATACATTGGCCACCTAGACTTGTGAACTACATGGGTGACTTGAATACATTGATTTTTTACTTGACCTGGGTAATGTGATAAAAAATACAAATGGGGGAAGGGAAAACTCAAATTTTTTATGAGAAGCAACTTGACTCAAGCTCCAAACTAGACTTAGGCCTTAGTTGCATGACTTGGATTTGGACACTTTGGGCTTAGATTAAACAAGATGCTATACAAAAAAATGATAGGGGACAAGAGTGAAGGAAACAAATATACACATCTTATTCTTTATCTTACATATTCATTGTTCCCCTAATTTTATGTTATAGGTAACAAGGCTCTAGGCCCTGATGGTTTTTTGATTTTTTCTTTCAAATATTTTGGCATATTATGGAGTAGGACATGGTAAATAGGGTCAAATTATTTTTTGGTATAGAATTTTTTTGAAAGAACTAAATTATGTATTTCTTTTTTTATTCCAAAAATATTTAGAGCCTCTTCTCTAGAATTTATCCATCCTGTCTTCCTAGCTCCTTTTATAAGATTATTTCAAAAGTTCTTACCCTGAGGCTTCTGGTTCACTTGCCCTCTTTAATCTTGCCTCAACAAAATGGTATTTTGTTAGGGAAAAAAATGCTATGTTAAATTAATACCTCCTCATGAGAAAATTTAATCATTAGAAGATTCTAAAAAAATGGGGGTAAAGGTTATAAAGTTGGATCTTTCCAAGTCTTATGATTAGCTAGATTGCAATTACTTAGCTAGGATTCTCAATGTGTTTGGATTTGGATTGAGAGCTCTCCAACTCATTTGGCAGATGGTTTCAATGGCCTCTCTGGTGGTTATTGTAAGTGGTTACCCATCTTTTTTTCTCAAACCCTCTAGAGTCCTTAGATAGAGTGATCATGTCTCCCCCATTTTCTTCACATTCATGTCTAAATGCTTGGGGAGATATCTTCACAAGTTAGTTTTGTAGTGTTTGATTAAAGGTTTGAATCACTCTTCATCTAATCTAGTATACTATAGACAACATATGTGGATGAAACTATTCTCATGGGCTCCTCTTCTATTGTGGAAGCTAGAGTTTTGAATAATACTTTTTATAGTTACACTTAAGCCTCAAGCTAGTTGATGAATTGGAATATGAGCTCCCTTTTATTTATCAATACTCCTGAGTAAAGGAAAAATAGGATTGCTAACATTCTGGTTTTTCATATTAGTTATATTTCCTCTACCTAAGTAACCCTTCCCCCCTACCCTCACACCCCACCCCCCTCAATTTGCAAAGCCACCTTATTCCTTTTTGAATTCCTTGGTTGATATGTTCAAAAAGAATATATGAGGGCAGAAAGGGATTTTATTTAAGTTGAAAAAATTAATATTTTTAAATCCTCTCTCTAAAGTTCTTTTATTTATGCTTTGAGTCTATTCAAATCTTGATGAAGTTTGTAAAGCTTGTAGAGAGAATCCAAAAATGATTCTTGTAGTTGGGAGTTGAGCAAAATAAAAGTATGTCTTTCCTATCTCGAGATAATGTTTTCAAACCTAAATGTATAGGATGGATTGGCATAAGGAGTATTATAACTCTTAATAAGGCACTTATAGACAACAATATTTGAAGAATTTTTTATATGAATAGAGATCAAAACTTCATCTAGATGTACATTTTATCCCTTCATTAGATGCCCTCCTTTATTCTTTCGAGGTCCCTCTTGGATCTTTTCTTTGGAATAATGTGCTAAAGGCTAAGAATACAACAAAATTAGGTGTGGGTTGGAATATGCACGTTTATATTATGTTTCTTCTTATTCCCCATTTGTGCTAGTTTGTAAAGCTATATTTGGAAAATTTGTGGCTAACTACTAGACTGGTTAGAAGTGAGTTAACTTGATTGTGGTGAACAATGATATTCTCCCTATTCATCTTGTATTTTTTTCTAGATGTTTTTCCTATTATAAATACAAGATGGTTTGAAAAGAGACTTCTTTTGGATCTTATTTGGTGGCTTATGTTGTTTCTATGTTATGTTTCTTTCGAGGTTTTCCCCTTTTTTGTCTAAGGCCAAGCTACATGTTCTAATCCCAAAGGTTAATATTTTCTTCTAGTTCCTTCTTCAAAATAATATTCGCACCACTAAAATTCTTTCCCATAGAGGGTTTTCTTTTCCTATTAAGTGTTGTATTTTATTTGAAGCTAAAGAGCCTATTTCTCACATCTCCCTTTTCTATCATTTTACTTCCCATATTTGGAGTAGTCTTTTTTAGAATTGGAATATATCATAGGTTTTTCCTTAGTCCATTCAAGACACCTTCCTAAAATGGTGTTATACCTCCTCTAATCATATCATTAGGTCTCTCTTTTTTTCTATATCCCCTCACCTTATTTGGGGGATTCAGAAGGAGATAAATAATCCATATCGGTGGAAGGGGGCATGGAGCCTTGTCTTGTTGTGGTCACTAGACTACTATTGGTTAACAGTTTGTTCTCCTATGTTTGGTTTAACCTTGACTATCAAATTTTCCAAGGTGTGAAGAAACAAAAGGATGTTACTAGTAAATGGGTCAGTTTAAGTAATCTATCACTTCCCTCTGAATTGAAAGGTACAATTCCCTTAGATTGCAAAGATTTGCATCAAATTTTATTTTTAATAGATCATGGCTTATAGGGGTATGCTCTTAACTAGAGAGAAATAGAGGCTAACCAAAATGTATGTAACCATAAGCAGCCTAGGAAGCTTGAAGGATTTGAACAACCCACATTACCCATAGATATGGATAATATAAGTTGTATGCTAGTTTTTGTAATGCCCCGCCAAGGAATCCAAAGAATTTCACTAAGTTTGCCAAACAAATTTTTTTTTAAAACATGAAATATAAACCATTCATGACATTCGCGGAAGCAATAGTGACAATGCAAGTGAAAATAACATAACATAATAGATTACATTCTTTAAAGATCCCTTAACATTGAATTACTTCTAATCATAACTTATTCATCTAACATTACATCCTTAACAATGAAATAACAAGGATACATCCAATGTACTTAAACAATATACAAGTGTCCTTTTAGATTGCTCAATCATCCACTATACATGACATATGGTATGAAAAGCTTAAAAGAATAAACATCCATGCAATTAAAGTACATCATCATCCAATACTAATCCATGATGTAATAACATAAATGGAACCACATATCATACATGATACATCATCATCATAAAGATATAAACATCCATCATAAAAGATAACCATACATCACAAACATAACTAACTAAGTGCACGGTTCCTCCCAACCATAAATAGCATCATTAGACCATCGTGGATCCTAGCCATCCCTCCGTGCGTAACATTCCAAAGCACCGAAGAGATCATCGGTATTAACATAGTAGGAATGTCACTCCTAAAACATCCTACTAACATGAAAAGTAAAGCATAAGATATCATCATATGCAAATCATCAATATAAGAAACATACCAATAAATACATCCATCATAAGGTATATCATCTATCATAATGATCCAAGAACATAATGAAGATAAATACCAACCAATAATACTCCAGCCACGGTGTCTCAGACGAATCTCAAATGATAAGAGTGATAAAACACTACCACCCGACCGCATGGAACCTAAGTGGTCCACTCCCACCGTGCTGAGAAGATAGTCTCAAGTCCCAAATAGGATATCAAAACCACAAAGCATAAATCTCTATAAGTCCAGGAATCCTAAAAGTATACTAACCCAAAGGTTTCCAACACACACAAAATCGACATCTAATTCCCTGAGGCACAACAATGACATGTAGGAAACCTACTCTGCAAGCGGGAAAGTGTCATCGCATTTATCTCGTACAAGTTACCCTGGAAGTTAGCTAAACTCCACGGGTCCATACAGATCTCATGCGACCACTAGTATCCTCTCATACTGACGAGGCATACTATAGAATGCAAGGTCGCAACCATGTGTTCTCACTACTCCCATCCTAGCCTATACAAGCGCTCAAGGCATGGGCGAGAACCAAAACAATTATCTTTTTAGGTTCATTTAATCCCCATTTAGTGTGTAAATGTTATCACTTATTAACCAAACTTACAATGAGTTACCCTGGTAGCCACTTAGGGCCCCGACCCCCATTGCAAGCCACTTCCCGACACTACAAGTAGATTACCTACCCTAGGCTCATGGAATCATAAATCACCACAGTCCTGTACAACGACTATAAAGAAAATCCAAAAGATAATCCATAAAAAGAATCATCAAATATCCACAATATAAGCATCAAATATCCATAATAAGAATCTTCGAATTTCCAAGATAAGAATCATCAAATCTCCATGAGCATCCGAAAATCATCCATAGAAAATCATGACCACAACAGTTCTCTATTGGCAACTGAAGGCATCACTGATAATCATAAGTATCCATTGGTTCTCAATAACCAAAATATATCTCAAAATAATCACCATATCCATTGGTTCTTCAACAAGCAACTAAGAATATCTCAAAAATCATACTGACCGAAGACTCCAAAATGGTTGAGTCAAACATGTCACAACATGACATCATCAAGAATAAATCCACATCATAGTCCCATCATGGTGACTAGAAAGTAATCCAAGGATAACTGATCGATGACTCAAAAATGATTAGCTCAAGTGTCTCATACACATACATCTCAGCTTCACACATGAAGACTGATGAACAAATACAAACATTTCATAGAGCATACGATCACTTAACCATGGTTGGGTTTATAAATATTGAGACCAAATAAAATCAACATGCCAACACATCTCATAACCCCCGAGCCTCTGGTAACAACCTAGGACGGGTCATCACTAGTTAACCCAAAAATCCAAAACAAGAAGCATATAGAATACACGATGCAAACACATGTTTTAGTTTTGCTATAATCTCATAGTTGAATAATGTGTAGAGTTTCATTTTCCATTTTCAATTGTAGGGTTTTTAGTTCCATTTTCAAGAATACTTCAAATGTCTAAGTTTCATCGTTTGACCTACAAGTCAACCCATTGTCCCCGATAGCATTATTCTTCTGTTAATAAGAATTACATTCTAAGAATAACTTAAGGATAAATATTCACTAAACTGATCATCATTGACCTTTAATTAAATTTTTCTCTTTATTTAACTAAGATCCATAATCAAATTGATTAACTCTCCTATAATGTTACTAGAACTTTCGAGATAATCAAATGATCATTATTTGTCAAAATGTAAGAAAGTCAATTACTAGTCTTCGAATAAGAAGATTATAACTTAATTAGAATGATCAGTTTAACCAATGAAATAACATAGGTGCACCGTCCTTGACCTATTAACATTATAATAGTAGTTCCCAATTAAATATTACTAAGTCCCACTATTAAAATATCTAAGGTCATTATTAAAGTCATGAGAGTACGATTTATTAACTTTGATATCATATTTTACAACCTCATTAAAAGAATCTTATCAATTACATCTCTATAACATAATTATTAATTAAATCCAACTAACTCTATTAATTGATCTAATTAATATCTGCACAACCATACCATCAACCCAATGATTATCATTTGACTAACAATAGTTTGTACGTAAAAAGTCAACTTCAATACAAATATTAATAATAATAATAAGAAGTTATTTTGGGAAATCTTATCCATAAATCTATAATGACCATACTCGTCACTCTATTAATGAATACTAACTTTTCTTAACATACCCGTATTATTGATAATCATTTCAGTTAAATCTCTATCGCATAATATAGTTATATGAATATCAATTGATTAAAAATCAACTATACTCCAAATCCAAAACTAATGTCTTTTACAAATCTTCAATCATTAAATAATCTCCACTAGATTAAGTCTAATCGAATTTATTGATAGCTATATAATCTATTTATTATTTATTAATAGTTTATTAGACCGAACAACATTAATAAATAATAAACTCATCGCAACTATAAATAATATGACTTCATGTCAATTAAGTCTTAATCCATTATCATTAAAGTCTCATTGTTTAAAAACGTAATATAAAATTACCATTTCTTATTTACTTAATGTATATATTAATATACATTAAATAATTAATATTAAAAGTCAACCTTTAGACTCAATTCTCTAATCACTCAATATTCAAATTAATAGTTCAGTATCTCTTAATAATAATTCACGAATTATTATTAATCAATTATCATTTATCATTTTCAACGAGTCGATTAAGGACCCCAAAAATAATAGATAACTTAAATATTTAAACTCATCTATTATCACTATTTAATTAACTTGATTAATTACTTAATATTACATATATATATATATATATATATATATATATATATATATATATATATATATATATAATGATTAATATTCAATACTTCATTGTGTTTACAAAATCGAATTACAATATAATATTATACATACATATATATATATATATATATATATATATATATATATATATATATATATATATATATATATATATATATATATATATATATATATATATATATATATATATATATATATATACTTATATATATATACATATATATATAATAATTATATGTAAAACCAAAATCCAAACTTTATAACATATCACATAACTTGTTTATAGCAACAGATGCCGCAGTACATAGTACACTGCGGACTAACAAATATCGATTCCAACATCATACATTGCGATAATAATTTGCAACAGCGCCATGCACTTTAGCCGTGCGGCCTCTGCCCTCTGACGTAGGGCCTGTGACGGCAGTCGCAGTACCTGCATCAGCGGGTACAGGCAACCGCCAACGAGATAGTAAGGAAAAAGGAGTCGGGTGGGGTGAGACCCTCGCCCCCCCCAACATTATTATTATTATATTTATAAATAACATTCAAAAGCGGTTCACGTTTTAAATAAAAATTCATTAAAACGTTTCCATGCGATTCGAAATTCCATTATATGATTTCTATTGCCGCATTTTAAAACAAACGTATATATATATATATATATATATATACAGATTATAAATCAGTATCACAGTGAAAAAAATATAAATATATATATATATGTACTTATATATATTTATATATGAAAGTATGTAGATTTTATATATATTTTAGAAAGGGAACACAAATATATAACTTTAAATAAGAAGAGTTTTCAAATTCTTTAAATTAAGAATTTTCTCTTAAAAATAATTATTCTCAAAATCTAACCATTAATTTTCTCTAATAGGTTTGACTATAGAATTAGAAACCCTCTTCAAATCTATTTATCACTTTGATTCTAAATCGAACCCAGACCTGAATTAGATCTAATTTTTTCCTTAATTGGATCTAGAGTTTTCTAATGTTTTCTTCTCAATCAAATAAAATATCTAGATTCCAATTTCAATTATAGACTCAATCATGGAACATATATATTCAGACACATATAACAGACATGATAAAGACAGGAAGAGAAATAGTGCAAAGAGAATATGCGATTATCACGAGTGCACCTAGACACTGATGCTAATTTTGCCATGCCTCAGAAGTCCATAGAAAATCCCTTCCTTCTCCATCATTCGCAGTTCCTCCAAGATCCAGCCAATCGAATCCTCCAAGTGACCAGAAATGCTAGAAGGAGCATAGTAGCATGTAGGAACATATGAGCATATGAGCTTCTCCAATATATGTAAGCTTTGAAGCTTCCATTTAAAGCTTGTAGCTTGTAGCTTCCATTAAGCTTCTACTTCAGCTTGTCCAAACACACTAGGAGAGCCTCAATTTAAAGGCCTCTAAGATGCATCTAGAGTGTCTCTAGAAACAACTAGAGGATAAACATGACAACCAAGCATGAGCCTTCTCCAACCTTCTAGATAAGTCTTAAGGTTTTAGACACCATGTGCTCAAATAAAAACGCTAACTCCTAAGTGTAGACAAGTTATGCATTCTTAGAGTGCAAACTCTAGTGTTGTCTACATGACCACTCTCGAGAATTTGCAAACTCCTATGTGAGCAAATATTAAAATAATGCACATTAATTAATATAATATTTAATTTACTCTTTCCAACTTAATTAATTTATTTATTAAATCTCATGCACTAACTTTTATAATTCCACTTTTCAATCTTATATATATTTATATTTTAATCACATGAAATCTAGAATCTTTTAATAATTAAAAATATATTTTCCACTTTTAAATTTCATTTTCCAAAACTTAATTGCTAAAATATTTATTAGCTTTAATAATAATATTATTTAGTCATTTATTTAAAAATGAACTCCAAATATATTATTATTAAAATAAATATTGTCACATTCCAAATTTAAACATATAACTTTTTATCTTCCAATTTAATTATTTTATTTAATTAATTTTTTCAATTAATTAAATAAAATAAATATTAAAATATCATATTAATTTTCCATTAACCATTAATTAAATCTTTTAATTAGGCTTAATTAATAGAAAATACATCAAAGACTCAGAAGGTAAAAATATGAAAACCCATCATAGCCAAAATACATACAAAATCAAACCAAGGGTTTAAATCACGAATTACTTTATCTAACGTATTCAGAGGGTACTCAATTCAGATACTTGTCCTAATTCTCCAATTAGAACAAATGGCTTAAAAGGGTTGGGATTTGGACTTGAGAATTTATCTCCCTTCTCTTATCATTGAGATAGTATAATAGGGTACGCTCATCCTGGCAATTCAGGGAAGTCGATACCCGATACCTGCAACTTGTAGAAAAACCATGCATGTACATACAATATATATAGTGCTAAGCTAAACAGGCAATGGCAGGAAGTGGTGCATCGTGTAGATCCTGACTAAGCAGGTGACTACGACTCCCTTCCTTGACCACATCAGACACGCCATACAAAAGCAAACACGCACACCATACACATGCAAGTATGGGGTAAGTATCCATAATAAAACACATATGATAATAAATCATCTTACTAATCATCATTAATAATTGAAAGCAATGTAATAATCATCATCAATAATTGCAAACACTAGAAATAATTATCATACATACATGAAATGTAGAGTCTAAGTAATCTCATCACATAATAAGCTGAATCCATAGTAGAATATCTGATAATCTCAAAACAATGTTGCTAACTATCAACATAAAACTAGCTCCAAAAGAGTTCAGCAAGGATAACAAAATGCGAACTAGGGGTAGGCACTACAGTTCTTGTAACATCTACTTCTAATTCATACTCCTATCCCTAAATTATTGAATGTAGGAAGTGCAAATTAAGAACATAGTGTCTACAACCCTTAGTGGCTCTCGGTCCAAACAAATTTTCCCAACAACAACTTCCCATCTTGTTACAAATCTAGTTCCTCAAAAATAATACAACACTAAGCCTAGAAGATGTAATGCATTCCAAGAAGAAGCAAATTTGCAAACTTAGTCTGCTTATATTGTCAACACTATACTAAAATTCAAATTAGTGAGAAATCAATAGCTTCATATACAAATGTCTTTCAAATATAAGGGAAAACTAATCTATCATACAATGAGTGATAAAACTAGTAAAGTAAATTAGGTAGACCCAGCTACAAAGCCAATTCATGCCAAAAGTTTATCGATCTTTTCATTATCTTTCAAAATTACGTTTATAGGCCCCTTTATATCTGGCCAGTGATATCATAAGATTATAGGTCAGAATATTTGAACAAAATTAGCTCAAAATAGGATTGACTATGAGTCATTTGTTTCAAACCATCATTAGGTAGGGAGAATTTCCATATTTGTCTATGATAAATAGAGGAAGCAAAGATATAATGACACTTGGAAAAATTCAAATTAGAGAATAATCATGGAAAACTTGTAACCCTTTAGTTCTTCTTTGTGGAAATGGCCTTGTGTGCCCTAAATGCATCCAACACCATCCTTATTTCTTTGACACTTGGAATGTAAATATTATTAGCTCTCACCACCTAGTAATTGTGCTCTTCTATCAACTCCTCCACCACGGTGAATTTATCTTGGAACTTATTTGATGCCTTCTTCAATGTTCCCTGAATAGCTACTAGCTCTAAGATCTTCGAATCTTGAAAATTGGAGAGGCTGGTGAATTCCTCTACGAATTCTAGGAGCTTTAGTTTTATTCATTCAATATCCACTAACTACTTGTTTGTAGTTACATATGATATCAGTGTGTAAATCTTTGAGGTATGCATAAACCTTTTCAATTACTTTCTTCACATCCTCATACACACTCTTTAAATATTTCTTAGCCTTGATCAAGCTTTCCTTTTTGAACCCAATTGATTGCTTTGAGTGAAGAAATGGCTCTTTCCTAGTGCTAAGGATACCAAGACTGGTGGCAACATCAATTTTCATGTCTATCACCTCTTGGAGTAGAGCCAATTCACCTGTCATCTTCTTTGACTCTACTTTCATTGAGATTTAGAGCAGATACAACCTCTCTCAACCTATCCACATCCAAAATCATATTTCCCATGTTCTCAATTAGAGGAGGACCTTGGGCCTTCAAATCTTCTATCCATGCTCAACTAATCTTCCTAAAATGCCTCTCCTTCAATAATTTCAAGATCAAGTTCCTATTCTCCTCGAATTTTGGATCAAATGTGCTTGTAGAGACACTACCTATAGGGACTATGGCTAAAGGTCCAAGCATTTCTTTGATATAATCAATTAATTCCTTATTGGAAGCCTTTAGCACCTCCTTTTCTAAATTTAATTCCTCCAGTCTATCTTCAATTCTTATGTTTGTCGATTTCCATATGTTGACCATAGAATCATGTATTGGGGGACCTTTATCAATTATCTTAATGTGGAAATTGTTTGGGGTTACTCCTTGATTCTTCTCTCCTTTTGAGGTTCAGCTACCTCAAACACCATATGCCCTATATTTACATACATGGCCAAAGTGGTTAATGTCTTCTGTTTCTTTTCCTTTTGTGTCAATGGTTATTGTGGTTGCATATCCTATGCGATGAGATTATTTGGTGGGATGCTCTCCTCCATTATCCTTTTCTTCCTATCAATAGTTTCTTCTAACCAAGAGTTAGTTGAGAGGATTCTTAAAGCTAACTGGAGAGTTGAAGGATCAAATAACTCCCTAGCCACTAAAGGAGTCTGCTTCTTCCTATGTGAGAAAGGGAATTTCATATTTTAGTTATAGAAAGCATAGGAGGATTAGCTTGATCCATGGCTTATGGTTGTTGTGGAGTATCTTGAGCTTGTTGATCACCATCAGGTATGCCCTCTAGTTGATTGATATCTTCATCTAGGTTGATAATTTGCACCATGGAGGGGTCTTTAGTGGTAGATTACTCCCTATCTTTCTCCTTTTCTTTCTCTTCCTCAACATCTTCATCTTTTCATGTATCAGATGGAGATCCTCCTCCATAGGTCAGATGGATCTAAATGTTCTTTTCTGGAGGATCATTTCCTCCCCTACCAACAGAATATTATGGACCCATAGAGGTTGAAGTAGTAGTTACTGTAGTATAAGTGGTCACTAATATAGTCTGAGATCCACTTGACACACTTGTAGATGATCCCATAGCTCCTATCCACTTCCTTTTGGCCCTCATCCATTCTACCTGTTTATCTATTTGTTTGATGATGCCAACCATTAGGATTTCCTTTTTATCTACTATGGGCTCCTCAGGTGGAGTTGACACTATGGGAGTATCTTTGACCTCATTCTCATAGGTAGATGACCTTAAGTGATGAAATTTTTCTTCAATGTTGCTAACATCAATGTTCACATTATATAGTTTGATTTCCCCTATAGTGAGCCTAGACCAGAATGTTTCTTTGGTATGTACCTCTGTATAGAAATTAGCCTAGTAGTCCTCGATATTAGGCACATGCTTATAGGTCGATTCAAGATGAAGATGATCCTTAATGTAATTCACTAGATCCTAATGTGGCCTAATGAATTCATAGTCATTCAATTTGATCTTTCCTTCAAAAGCTTTAATTAAATTTCTTGCATCTAACCTAGATGAGCAAGAATATGGCCCTATGACAATTGGAAAAGGAGTTCCCCCCTTCTTAATTGTCAAGCATAAGGTATTCGCTTTCATAATTTATCTACATAATTCAATCAAAATTACCTTGTCTTTAGGGCACTTGGGAAATTTCATTGGGAAGCCATCAAATGCACCAATCTAGATATAGGAAAATGTTAGGAACTAAATGAAACAACACTTGAAATGGGTAATCATTGAAATTTCCTTTGATCAAAATATATGCTTAGGACACCTTTGTAGCTCTCTACATAGCCTTATAGTGAAGGCATAATCTATTTTAACATACTCTTCATAGCTCTTATCGAGTTGTAAAGAGGCGTAGAATTCATGGACCTTTGTATCTTCACTAAAATCCTCAATGCTTGTTAGGCTTGGCCACAAGTGAATAGGTTCTTAGATATATATAAAAAATGATGACATATAGAATTGTTGAAATGCCTTCATTGAGTTCAACCAGCTACTCAACTCATTGTAGATTATTTGACCTAGTTGATGTATTGACCATAAAAACATATCACTTGTACAAGGAAGAAATGATACTTGATAAAATTAAGGACCTCCTCATGTCCTTTGAGTCTCAAAAAAAAAGCTAAGATGTCTACTATCTTTTCTTCATACTAGTTCTAAATAAAGTCTTTGGAAGTTTTCTCTTCTTTCTCTTAGGAACCAAAACTTGCCTGCATGCCTTTTTCTCATTGAACATGGAGACAAATGAGCTAAAGTCAATGTCAGAAAACTATGCTCTATTTGGGATACCAACTGTACTTTTCATTAGCCCTTTGTCAAGTGTGATAAGAATTGAGTGATCAGAAATTTTGATTTTCCTTGATTTTGCATATATTTGGCTATACATTCCTTCATGAGCTCAGGTGCTTCGATGACCATTGGAAAATCAATAGCTTTCGTGAGTCCACTTTCTTTAAGTTTTATAGTAATTGGATGAATGGTTTGATTGTTGAGTCTTTTGGGCAAGTCCTTGAGATTATAATATCTGGAAGTTGTATCTATATAGGTTTGAGCTCACTCACTAATCTAGGGAGGCTACCAGTTCTACCTATCTTTCTAGCCATTCACTTTATAAAAATACACAGGGATAGGAAGATCATGCTCAATCATGAAAATATGCTAGTTGTAATATGTGGAAGAAAACCTACTGGAATAACCTAATCTTATTGATTTCAAATTTGACTGTTGGTCATTGAATCACCTGCATCACACAAGTTAATAACGAGCTGATTATGTAGGTATCTCCTCTAATGGTGTAATCAAATTAGCATTTAATTCGATTAGCTAACGGATTCATTTCATATCAAATTCTTGTTGGAAGGAGTTTGTACAGCAAATTATACCTTTAAGCCCTAGTGCAACACAAAATAGACTTTCCGATCCTCCCCTTTACTATCGAGTTTTAGAAGAGTGGCTCAAAAAGGGAGAACCCATCCTTTGTTTTCTTATCCTTGTATTACTTTTCTCCATGTAGCAAAAATTGGGAATTTCAAATGAATTTTCCACCCTAACAAACTGCCTCTTCATGATCACAATATTCTTAATTCTCTCAGAATGCAAATTTAGAGAAAAAGGCTTATCATTTAATCAGATTTTTGTACTTTGGAAGAGTGTCTTTTAATGTATGTTGCAGAAGCAGGCAGAGTCATAGGGGCAATCTTCTAGAATAATGAAGACTGCATTGAAACTACTTCATCTAATTGATCCATTTGATCAAGATTTCTATACAATCCTTAGGGGAGTGATCCTATTGAGATGAAAGCTTCATAACCTTTCCAAATATTGATTTTGGAAAATCAAGCTTGTAGCTCCACAAAAGGGCTTTGCGTGCTGAAAGAAGAAAATTTTTTAAATAGAGGGGGAACAATCAACTTGATCAATCTGACTTGGATGAGCATAGACTGAGCAAGAATTAATGTCTCAAAGGAGGATTAAGCCTTCTTTTGATATAGGAAAATTTAACAACATTTGCCCAAACAAACCTGTATCACCTAGTCAACAGGATATGCATATACTTTTCTTAATTCCCTCATAGGCAAGCTTAAAGAAGTAGATGAGAAGGAAATCAACCTAATGACTATCTAGACTTGGACATAGATTGATTTGAATTGATTTAACATCAAACTAGAAGCATAAAAGGAAGATTTAAATTATGACAACAACTAGGGAAAATAACTTGTGCCAACATGAAGAAGAATCGTTTTGAGACTAACTAGGATATTGAAGATCTAAAGAGTGGTTCAAATAACATAGATCAACTAAAACTAGAGGTAATTGAGCTTCTGTAAAACATGTTTTAAGTCTATTTTTTTTTGTTGGTCCTTCTATGTCCTTTTGCTATTTTTAGTTAGATGTGTTCACTCTTTGGCTATATTACTAGATTTCTTTTTTGTAAAATTTTGCTATTAGTTTCAGTCTTGTTATGCTCTAATAGTTATCTTTATGTACTCTTGTTTTCAAGGGTTTTAGGTACCTTCAAATCTTGTTTTTACCATAATAAAAATCTTATGATAATACATAACTTACTAGTTAGGACATGCGATACAAGTATGAAGATTAAGTTATAGTTGTACATGGTGTAGGATAAATTTCACTTTAGGTGGTGATAGTAGTTATCATATTCCACTTTATGTTTTATCTATAACTTTAATGCATTATCACTTTATCATCATCCACATTGTTGTACATGTTTGCACACACTCTAGTGCACAATGGAAGATGATCCACCTTTGGTGGACATGTGATTCCACCTTGTGTGGATGATAAGTTAATCTCCTAATTATCATGTTCACTTATTTCCTTACATATAAAGAAGAAACATCTACTGTAATACCCACCCATAGTTTTCTTTTATGTTCTGATTGCCAAATTCTTTTACGCCAATTTTATGTATTGATTAGTTTTAGGAGATACTAGATTTATAGTTTTATGATATCATTTCATGACTTGGATTAGTGATATATCAGTGATGATTACTTGGCTGACTATATTTCATGTTTCGTTTAACGATTGTGGTTACTAGTGCATTAATGATGCTTTAATGATTTGTAGTTAATAAATGAGATTTCTTTCATAATGATGTGAGATAATTTCTTTCATAATGATGCATTGTTATACCTCAGCATTTGATGTTTGATTTGTGGCTATAATGATACTTACCCTATACTTGCATGTGTATGGTGTGTGTGTGTGTATGTATATTTTATCTTTATGTCTAGCGTATTTGATGTGGTTAAACGAGGGGGTTGTAGTCACCTACTAGTTGGGATTTACACGATGTACCACTCCTCGTCATTTTTTTTTTAGTTTAGATATATTTATATACATGTACATGCTTGTCTTTTATGCAAAATGTAGATACTAAGCATTGACTTCCCTGAATTGCTAAGATGAGCGTGCCATATCACAATAACTCAATGGTAAGAATGGGGAGATAATATTCATGTCCAATCCTAGCCATAGCCTAATTACTTGTCTTGAGAAGGAGGACATGTCTTTGACTTTCTACTCTTTTTAAAACCTCTGAGTTTATCTTTGTCTGTGTAGTTTGATTTTGAGTTTTGGTCTATTTTAGTAATGTTGCTTTTATGTGGATTTTTCTATGTGATTTATTTGGTAAATGATTTAATTATAATATTGTGGTTAATCATATAATATTGAGAATTATTAAATATTATTTGATTAAAAAGAAAATATTAAAGCATGAGAATATTTAATTAATTAAAAACTAATTAAATATGTGCTTAAATTTAAAAGTCTTAACTTAGAAGTCTAAATTTAGAAAGTTGGTTAAAGAGAAATTAAAATATGATAATAATTAATTAATTATAAATTAATTAAACATATATTTCTACTTAAAAGATATAATTTAAAAGTATAATTTAAGAAGTTGGACAAAAAAAAATTAAAATAGTAAAAGATTAAAGTTTTAATATTACTTTATTATAATTATTTATTTAACAATAAATAAATTATAGTTTCATTTAAACAATGAACTTTGATAATTATTATTAATTTAAATAATAAATTATGCTTTAATTAGTGTTTGCATTAGTTAATAAATTGGAGGAAAATAAAATATAAGAGAATATTTTAATTAATAGGTTCTTTAACTGTGCATGAAAAGATTAAATAATAAAAGTTTATTTTAAGGAGAGGCCTTTGCATGTTCAAAAACCAAAAACCCTAGGTAGAGTTGAACTCTTTATTAAGAGATTCGTGCTCATTTCTACACACACAATTTTTGGGGAGAGAAATTCAGAATTGGATCAAAAGAATCATGAAAGTTTCAAGAGGTCAAGATTTGTATGCATTCATAGATTGTCTCAAATTTTAGCTATGGTTTTGAGGTAAGGTTTAAAACCCATTGTAAATTTTTATTAAAAGATCTGTCTACTTCGTGTCTTCCTTGGTGTTTGCATATTGCTTATTAATTTACCACATTGATTGTTGAATAAAAAATTATGTTGTAGATTTTGAAAAGGAAAACTTATTAATCAAGAAAATTTGATTGAAGAAAGTTATGGAGAAACTGTGGAAAATTATTATGATTATATTCTTTTAAAACCCTTTTGGATAATATAGGGAATATTTGATTATGAAAAATTCGGAAGAAAATAATAAATTGAACAGTTAGGGTTTCAACTTTAAATTTGTCTTTAGAACCACGAGATTATTATGAATTTTTTAAATATAGATAAATATTATTCTCATATCTAAAATAATTTAATCACAAAATTTATTGAAAAAAAAAAGATTAATTGAGAGGAAAGCAGTTTTTAACTAAATTTATGCATGCATGTGAAAACAAATATACTAAAAATAGAAACTAAGTATAGTATGGTTACATGCATATGAAAATAATTATGCTAAAAATAGAAGCTAAGTATAGTATGGTTATATGCATGTGAAAACAAATATGCTAAAAATAGAAGCTAAATATAGTATGATTACATGCTGTGAAAATAATTATGCTAAAAAATAGAAAGCTAAGTATAGTAGGGTTACATGTATGTGAAAACAAATATGCTAAAAATAGAAAACTAAGAATAGTATTGTTGCATGATTTGAGAGATTAAAGACATGTGAAAATACTAATTGCATGTGTATTTTTATTTTCTATAGTTTAATTTTTTGATATATTTATTTAAAATAATAATAACAATTTATTAATTTCTAAAATGAAATAAATATTATCCATTTAGTTATAAAGCGAATGTTAGTATTAGTGATTATTTAAGTTTAATTAAACTCTTAGTTGCATATAAATGATTTAATAATTATTAATGCAAGAGAAAAGTTAATAAATAAATATTTATAATTTTATTATATTTTAAGAGAAGTTGTGTTAGAGTTCACTTTGTAATCATTTAGTTAATAAATATTTTTGATGAATAGTCCCTTCTTTATATTAAAATGAATACAATAAAGTTACATATTCACAAAAAAAAAGTGTCAAGGGAAACATGATCACCTCACGAGTTCATATGGCCCAAGGTTGGAGATCAACTATTCATCAAAAAAAAATTAGAAAACAAAAAGCCTTAGGCTGCCAATGCAGTGCTAGCTGAGGGAGGAGGATCCTTATCATTAGATCCACACCTAAGGGTGGGGTGAACAGATGGCTCAGGGGGAGCCCATCTATCAGCAACAACAACATCTTCTTCTTTTTCTCCCTCAGGCCTGGGAGGAGAAATGGCTAAATTCAGTCGAGGGAACACCCACTTATGATCTAAATGAGGAGAGGGCCAATCGGTACCAGGTGCAGTAGGAGGAGCCATTGGGGACCACCCTAAACTAGACCTCTACTTGGGCAAGGCAGAGTGGTGCCGACCACCATTGAAGCCTCGAAGAGAGCGGCATCAACCAAAAGCACCACCACTGGGAGAGTGGCACGGTTGAAAGTGAGGCATGTGGGAGTAGCGAGTAGAGCTATTATGTCCTCAATGACAACCACAAGGAGGGGTATGATCATCAGAGGTAGAATTCAACGAGACACAAGCAACTGTATAGGGAGCATTTCCCTAATGTGCTAGTAGCTCTTATAGGTGAGCCACCTTCAAAGCCACTTTATCTGTTTGTACTTGAATCTACAACATGACATTGTTATAAATACATGCTTTATCGTACATAACACCATTAATGTCAAGTGTGTTATTAGCAAAGATAACATCATTACGATCTTTCCAAATGGTAAATAAGATCTCCAATCTGAAAGCATGCCAAATCTGAGAGTACTTGAAGAGAATCTGAGTGTTGTCTTCCAAAACAACCATATGCCAAGAGAAAGGTTTTGGGTAGAAGGGGTGAAAGAGATCGTGGATCCATGGCTAGTAATACTAAGCCCATCTACAGAACCAAAAAATGTGCAAAAAAGTTTCTAGTTGACCAAAAAAAGGGCAATGGGGGTCAAGAACACCTAGGTGCCACAGCTAGGGGCCCAAAGGCAAGCCCTAGAAAAGAATACACCAAGTGAAATGTGAAATTTTAGGCTCAGTAATGGTTCACCACACAATGGAAAACCTATGACTCCAAGTATGGTGAGAAGATTGCAAATGACATCTTTGGTTGAGAACTTTGACCATGGGCAGGTGAGGAACCAGCCATCGGTAACCCAGCCTAGGCTTGTAGCTAGTTATTAGAGTGGCTAGATACCAATTCTAGTCTTTCCACCAAGGGCGAGAACACTGAATGCCAAGTTTATGGAACATATGGGAGGCACTGCAAAAACTAGAAGATCAAAAGTCTAGCGATCTGGACGAGTGAGACAGAATTGCACTTTCATGTCCTCCCACGACTGTAAGCTTATAGTAACTCTAGATAAAATATCTTTAGGGGTTCTTATGCCGTGTTTGAAAAAATGTAGAGCACTATCCCCATGCACTTTGGCTAGGGGAACACCTTGGATAGCAAATAATGGTGACCACTAGAAATTATGTTGGTTCATAGAGAGCCCATCTTTGAACCTATCACCAACCCAATGAAGTCGGGGCTTAATAACTTCCCAGGCTTTCCAAATGCTTTTGGAAAAAAAAGTACCCTGAATCTGAATAGCTTTAGTGGTCACAAGAAGGGTTTGAAAACCAATCCCCTTCCAGGCTGGTCAGTGAATCAAAAAGCCTGAAGAAATGCAATGCCGCAACAAAATCTTCCAATCTTCATTGTTAGTGAGAGCATGGATAACCCATTTGGCACAAAAAGCAGTACCTTGCTTCTGGGTAGAGAGCAAGCCAAGGCTACTAGACTCTCTGGGAAGACAACAAAAATCCTAGGTAACTCTATGAAAGCCCTGGTGAGAAATATCTGAAGCCCAAAGGAAGTCGCATAGCAAATGCTTAAGTTTGAGATAAGAGGCCTTTGAAGAAGCCCAATAGGAAGATAGTACACATGGGTGGCAGTCAACACCTTGGAAAAAATTTGGAATTTTCCCACAAGCGAGAGAAGCTTGGTAATCCAATACTCCAACTTCTTCTCTATTCGTGTAAGGACCACATTCTAGAGCTCGACGACCGAAGCTTGAAAGACAAAAGGGATGCCCAAATAAATGAAATATTTCACCATGTTGGACCCATTTCCACTAATATTTCCCAAACCAAGTAGGTTAGGGAAGGGAAGATTGCTTGTAGCAGAGGGTTTTGTGCCACTGTATAGTAGACCCAGTAGCAAGAAAAAAGGTGTCAAGACATTATAGAGTAGAAGCAACATTATCCTCATCCTTAATGAGAGTAAGGAAGGAGTCATCTGTGAAATGGCCATTCACAAGCTGATCAAGGGAGTTGAGAAGGGAAATACCATAGACCCTCCCTTATGAAATGGCATTGGCAAGCAAGTACCCAAAGCCTTCAATAGCTAGCACATATAAAGAGAGTACCAGAGGACAGCCTTAGCGAATTAAACAATAAAACCCAAAGGCTTGAGACTATCAACCTTTGATAAAGATTCAAGTAGAGGCATCCCCAAAAAGCATCTAGACTAACTACAAAAAAGTAGGGCCAAACCCAAGTGCCTAAAGCATTGCAAGAATGAAGGGCTACTTTATCTGGTCATAGGCTTTGGCAAAATCAATCTTAAGAAAGATGTCCTGTTGCTTGGGGTGCCAAGCCCATTCCATCCCTTCCCACACTGTGATTATATTGTCCAAAATATATCGAGATTTGATAAAACCCATTTGCTCAAGGCAAATAATCTAAGGAAGAAGATGATGGATTTTAAGAGAGAGGGCCTTGGCAATGATCTTGTAACAAACATTTACCAAGGTGATGGGCCTCCAATTACATATATCTTTAGGGTCACTTGCCTTAGGTATGAACTTGATATTTCCCTTATTAATAATATTGTCCAAAGAGCAGGAATTATAGGCTTCAAGGTAAATCTTATGCAGGTCCAGTCTGATCTCTTCCCAAAAGGCCTTATAAAATTCACAAGGGAAACCATCACAACTAGGGGCTTTATCATTTTCCATGGAGAAATAGCCTCCTTGAGATCTACTAAAGTGAGCTTCTACTTATAGAACACATATTGTTCTAGAGTGAGCCTTTTAGGAGTGACATCTAAACAAGCCTGCAAGGCTTGATTTCAAGATTTTGAAGGGCCCTATGCCATGAAAACTTTTTCATAGTGGCAAATGAAAGCTTGAAGGATGTTAGGAAGCTTACAAAAGGAGTGTTGACCATCTCGAATGCATTTGATCCCAACCACAGAATGGAGAGCCCTCAATGAATTAAAAAATTCATTAGAAGATTGATCTCCAACCTCCAGCCAATGTAGGCAAACTTTGAGCTGAGCTCCCTGGGTAGCATAGTTGTCTACAACTTGCTTCTAATGGTGGAGGCTGGTAAGTCAAACTTGGAGATCCATGTCAAATGAATTCATGGCAAGAGCTTTAGTGGCCATACAAAGATCTTTGGTAGTGGCCTCATATGATCTCCTGTAGTAAGTGGTTAATTGTCTCCCATAAATGCAAAGAAACCTTGCAGTACGGGTGATGGCATCATTCCAGCACTGAATCCACCCAAAAGTGGATTGGGCCCTAGGTTCAAGATTCCAAGTTTGTAAAATATGAGAGGTAGTGGGCGAATGTGACAGCAAGGAGATATTAAGGTAAAACTAAGTTTACAATTACGAGGAGGGGCAAAATGCTAGCTAATGGAGAAATGAATGGGAAAATGGTTAGAAAGAGTCACATCAAAAAGAGGATTGATAGGTAGCATACTCATGTGAGAAAAGGAAATAAAGGACTAAGAAAAAATCATAGCACAGTCCAACCTTTTAAGAACCCAGTCAGATCCCTCTCGAAAGTTGGACTAAGTGTACCAGACGCCATCAGGCTAGTAATAGTTAATATTGGGATCAAAAAGACCTAGCTTGTTTCGAATGTAAAACCAAGCTTCCCTCTCTCCAATTGACTATCAAAAAGGCAACAAGCCAACTTTATTAATAGCTAGCTCAACCATATTGAAATCTTTATAGAATATCTAGGTGGCAGGTGGTAGAGGATCAGCTAGCCACCTCCATAGGTGTGAACACTCGACCGCATCATTAGGAGCATAAACAATGACAATGCCAAAAGAATGATTTTGAAAAGATAGCAAAATTTGAACAATTCTCTGCATGGGATCAAAACCATGAGAAATAAAAAAAGGAAAAATCCAAGGGGAGAGAAGAGTGACTAGACACCACCTTGACTAGCTTCATGTTGAGAGGCAAAACTAACACCATCTGGCCATATAACACGGTAGGCTGAGTTGAGAAGAGACCTAGAAACTTTGACTTCTTGTAGGCATAATACATCAATATTGCCAAGCCTATGCTTGGTATCACAAAAAAAATATTTTCTAGGGAGGTTTGTTAGCCCCTGCACGTTCCATTGGAGAAAATTCATTATAGACTAGCTTGCATGTCCTCCTCATCCCCAAGAGAGGAGAAGCTATTGTGCAAGAAAGAAGAAGATTAAAAAAAAGGGTCACCCAAAGATATGACTCTTCATTTGTCCCTATTGATAGAGACAACATTCTAGCCTTTAGATTTGCAAGAACGACAGAGAGATTGAGAGGAAATCATAGAATCTACTTGAGGCACATGAACCCAAGAAGCTTGAACCTCTGGTTGTTCTATCCCTTGTGATGCAGGGTTTGAAATAGGTGACAACATGACCATAGGAACCTCGGGAGCCACAGGAGCAAGAGGAGCCATATTGGAGCTAGGATGGCTAGGATCTTGAGAAACGGGGCCTGATTTAGCAGCACCCTTTCCTTTCTTAATGACCATCATCCATTCATCTTTTTTAATAGCCAAAGGTAGCTTGGTTTCTTGGACTAGAGAGAAATTGCACTCAAGTAGAGGATAATCCTTTATCTTATGGCTAGCAGATTGGCAGTAATAACAAGTATTTGGGAGGTTCAAGTAAAGCACCTTTTGGGTAAAGGTGGTAGCACCAATCTAAATTTCCACTGATTCTTTAAGGTCCCTAGATAGGTCAACCTCAACACAAACCCTCCACTGAGGGAAGACATTAAAAAATTTGTCTGATTCCACACAAATCACTTTGCCCACACTTTGGGCAATTTCTAGGAGGAAACACTAGCAAGGGATGGGAAACCCTAGGAACTCTACCCAAACTAGAACCCTAAGTTTGCAGTCATCTAAGATGCAAAAGTCTTGAGACCATCTCTGAAAGACTAGCAGAGATGAGCAAACTGTCCACGGCCCATGGTTGAAAATGCCCTTGACTTGGGAGGGGTTACCAAAATGAAATAGAAAACAACCCTTAGTGAGGCTTTGAATCCCTTCAAGGCGAATCCCTTGGGGGTCCAAGCCTTGGAAACCCATTCACACATCGTGCTTTCAGATGGAGTGCGACCTACAAAATACCCCATAAGGGTTTGGGTCTCTAGCCAATGGCAAGCAGTTTCAAAAGAAAAGATATTCAAAACTAGGTCGGGAGAGGAATTACCTCGTGGAACACCTTGGGGAAAAACTTGCATGAGCGTTTGTTTGCAGGGCCATTATCGTAGGCAGCAACAACTCTAGCACCAGCAACACCTACTGGGCCAAAGAGGGTCGAGGCCATTATAACCTAAAAGGAGTTCTTGCACTTAATGTGGAATGACAACTGGCACAGTAGAAAGGGTTTAGATGAGAATCATACAAACCTTAGCAAAGCACATTTCGCAAAGCAACTTCATTGTTAATAACTATTTGACTTTATGAGAGAAATTATCAATAGTTAAATTAAATTAATAATTTAATCTCTATTTGCATTATGAATTAAAGGAAAATTAAATGTTAATCTTGGACTAAAACAGAAGTCAAATTAATATTTTAGAAATGAAATTGATATTAGTATTTAATCTAATAATATACATTTACGTTATTAATTAAATCATTTATGATTTAAGATTATTTAATTAATAACATGATAATATTGCATGATATTTCATATGCAAAGAGATTAGATATTTAAATACTTATTGATTTAAATAAGTATATTAGCATAACAACTTATATTAACATGTATATTCTTACCTTACTTCTAAACACATCCTTATGACCCAAATTAAACAAGAGAAATTGATGGAGTTAAATATGTGGCTAAAACCTATGTGTTTTCTAATATCCTATTTATAGTCTTGTGATGTTTATTTTCATGATGGTTTTTCTTTGTGGGTTGTTTAGTTGGCCAAGTTACGATGTGAACTAGAGGCATTTTTTAGATTTCTTTTAGGATTATTTGACGAGATGTCATGATGAACTTTATGATTTGAATTGAGATTTATGTTTTATGAGCATTATGCTATTGAGCATTTATGAGAACTTGGATTTTGAGAACTAATGTTATTTTTGGGTTGCCTGTTAAGGAACCAAATTCGATGAATATTACTCTTGTAGTATGGAACACTATTGTGGTTTGTGATTTTTGAGAGGTTTTCTAGGTATATATCCTTGGGAGTGGCTTACAATAGGGGTCTAGGACCTGAAGTGGTCAGTGTCAAGGTAATCTATTGTAAGTTATGTAATAAGTGATAATCTAGTAATTAATATTTTGGGGAAACACACTAAAAAGATAAGTTAGAGATATTTGCCCCACCCATGTTGTGAGTGCTCGTATGGACTAAGGATTGGAATGGGATGGCAGTATGACTCGTTTTCCTTGTCTTCTTGAGAGGGTTTTCTAGTTCCGCATGTGTCACGTTGAGGGTTTGGGGTTCAGAGTAACTAGTCCAAGGTAACTCAATGCTTGAGGATTCAGGATCTATTGAGAGATTAGTCCAAGATAACTCAAGTAGTTTGACCATGTGATGACACTCCCTAAAATGTAGCCCGAGTCTCCTCCATAATTTTTTTTGTATTTTCCTTTGGTGGTGTTGTTATTGGTGGTGTACTTGTTGTTGGACATATTTAATGTGCTTATTTACTTTCATTGATGGTGATTGGTGATTTATGGTTCATGTACTTTTGGCATGTGGCTTTTGTCTTGAGGTGGACATCTTTTGTTGACTTTATCTTATGATTTTGGTGATTTGATCTATTCTTGGTATATGTATGATGTTGGTATTGGATTGATTGTTCCTCCTTTCGGAGTATTTTATCTTCTTGAGTAGTATGTGTTACCTTTGAGGTAGTTTTGGCTATCAAGATTCCTTTCCTAGGATTATTTTATGATTTGATTATTTGTGTGTGGATCGTACATTATCTCTCCTGCACGGTGGGAGTGGGAGCCTGATTAGGTGACCACGTAGTTGGAAGGTAGTGTATTCTTACCATTTGGGTCCCCCTCAGATTGACAGATGTTGCATGCTTCTTGATACATTGGTACCATTATCATTCTTCCTCTTATCTTGAATACTTCTATTCATTTGATGTATCTATGTATCATGTGTTTTGAGATCCTATGGATATTGTATTGTATATTGATGTACTTGTATCTATTTTCACATACATTATGACATGTGCAGTGGATGTTATTCACTAAATGTTCTTTCATATTATTAGTTGTACTTATGAATTTTCTTATATGACTATGTATGTGTTTATTCATTTTATGATTATGGATAATGTAATTGAGACTTAAAATTATTAATAAAACTTCCTTAAATGTGACTCAACATGAAGGAACCCTTGAGGAATTGAAACTGTATTTATAATTGATTATGTGTTCTTGATGTGTATATATATATTGCTTTCGCATTATTGTTATTTTGATGTTGTTTAATTTTTTTAAAAAAATGTTCAGTAAACCTTGAAACATATTAGGTTTATTTCTTTTAGGTTCCCAAGTGGGGAGTTACATCTACATTATATACTCAAGTCAACTATTGCATCATTGATGATAACATAGATTTCCTTTGTCCATTTTGTCTCCCTTTCTTTTGTGCTATTCGTTGGTCTTTAGATCTTGGGTTGTTTCTATTGGAAAATTATTTCATAAACAAAAGCAAAAACATAGGATGGTATAAGTTTATGATAAGTTTCATAATCTTAGGACTTGATGAATAAGAGACAACTTATCACCAACATATAGTGGAAAATAAGTATCATATGTCTACTAAAGGTATAAGATCACTCTACAAGGTGGAAAGGGGTTTGTAAAATAGGTTTGCTAAACATGGACCAAGGTCTCCAAATGTGGAAATGTGATGAAGTGATAAAGTAACCATTGGTTAAAGTGTCACTTCTAGTAAAAAAATTATAACACGTTAATACCACAAAATTGTGAGCATTCCTATTTGATCCCTATGTAAACTGAGAAACATATGTGTTTAAAATCTAGGAGATTGACTTAATAGGTGCAATAATTAAACAAGCCAACAAAAAGATTTCAAACCTTTACCAAATTTTAATTATAAATACCTATTTAACTATTCAACTTGATGACAACTTAACTTTTCATTTGAAGTTAAAATTTCTCCTGAGGAAAATCTTCAAAAATAAATGAATAAAGCACAACACAAACTAACTAAAACCAAAGGTAAAACCTAAAATATATTAGATTGATATTGATTGTTCATGCACCTAGATGCTCCTACATCACCTACCATATATGATGGATATTATAATTGAATTCACCCAAATTTAAAACTTATATGCATTGTAAGACATCATCATGTAAATTATTTTAGAATTCCATAAAAGGGGGGGTGCTCCAAACCTTCCATAATTATTCACCTTATTATATCACACCACTCACTAGAAAAAGTATTGATATATATATTATTGGAATCTCTTACACATTATAACACCCCATTTGAGGTGGAGTATACATGTATAAAATAGAATACATTAATTAAAATATGACATTTAATAATGAGAAAATGCCTAATCATAAAATAGTGAAAATAAGTATTTGTAAGTGTCTCTATATAAATTGTGTATACTTTTTGAATCTATTAAAAGATGTGTAAGGTTGTAGTCAATAATCCATCATCAGGAAGAGGAATAGTAAAGACTAGGATTGTAGAAAAAAATATTAGAAGAGAGGATTGGTGTGGATGGATCCCATAAGAATGGAATAAAAATGAGGTATAAGGATGAGAGGGGAGGAAAAATAAAGATCAAAGAAATTTGTTTAAAATAGGGAATTATACATATAAATATTGGTTGAGACACCTTAATTCTCAATAATATCATAAGGTGTGCCTCTCTATAACACTTTGGTGACATGTGTGGATCCATATCCTTGTTTGATGTTCTGACCGTGCCATAACATATAACCAAATTATGTAAATAATTTTATATAATCTTTTGCATAGTATGAAAATATTCTAATGCAAGTGTATGCTAAAATAAGAATGTATCATGGCATAGACTTGACCGAAGCCATAAGACGTACATGTTTTTTTTCTATTAATTATAACTAAACTATCTAATACATATGAAGTCAAGTTTATCGAACTACCGCCATTAGTGATAGTTTATTGAACATAAGCCAAAAAGACAAGATCAGTGTCTCATTTAGATCTACAAAATATAACATCGAGCCATGAATATAAAAAAAAGGTTCAAAAACAAATTAATATCCATTTTTCCTTGAACCATGTTGTTCAAGGCAAGGGGCCAACCATCAACCCATTTGATTATTTTTCCATCTTCTCTAATCACATTGTAGGGGTTGTTTAGTAGTCTATCCTATGGTAGAGCAAGGGGATGAGGAATGGTTCTAATAAGGTTGTATATAGGTTTTCCAACTCTATTCTGTGCTACATTCTAGGATATCACAATCATGTTCATTGGTCCTTCATTAGGAACCAACCTTTTCAAAACCTCTCTGAATCCACTCCTCTAAGAACTAGTGTTGGTTGTTCTAGAATCCACATTCTAAGCATGTTCTATAGGGGTGTTCAATACCTCTCTAACTCCATTCTTCTATGCATTAGTGTTGTTTCCTCCATTATTTGCATTCTGAAAAAGACGTGTAGGGATGTTTAATTCAATGATTCTCTTCTTTCAGATGATCTAGTCTAGAATTTCCTTGAGTGTGCAATCATAGTTAAAACCCCTTTTTTCTTTTCACTGGATCTTGAACAAAATATTTGCATCTTTAAGAACATTAGTGCAATCCCCCATTACTTTGAGGAAATGTTTATCTTTGAACTTGAAGCTCAAAGTAACCTGCACACAAATGTTGTGATGGATGAGTCTCTATAGAGATTTGGTCAGAATCCTAATCCTACCTTTGAAAATGTCCTCATTCCTAAGAAGCCAAATGAACCAAAGCAAATGAGAGGAGAAGATAGACCAGAAAAGGTTGAAAGATCAAGGATAAGGCATAGATGTTAGAACATGTTTGTGCATTTTAATAAAGTGTGTACATATTTTATTTTATATATCTCCTCTAGCCATTTTTTCTTTTATCTTGCTACACATATGCCTAGTTCTTGAACTATGGTTATGATATTAATATTTTTCAATCAAATATATAACAAACATAAATATATTTCCATTAGCACCATTTCATATTTTGTTACTATTTGCAGGCTTATATTTTTTTATTCAAATTGAAACAAATCAATTTACTAAGAAAGGTTTAAGGGGGCAATTAACCACTATAAGTGAACTACATTTTCTTATAGAACTTAATAGGGAGACTATAAGTTCCAGTTCTCTTTCACAGTCATGGAAAAGATATTGTCTTCTAAGATATAAGAAAAACTTAGAAATGCCTATAACCCTTCATCTTTGAAGGGGTATAATCCATTACATTGTCTTCTAACACTTCTTCATAATCCTCTATAACAAAACTAGTGTAGAGAAGCTAGTGACAATGCTTATGGAAGAGATTTCTCATGTACATGAAGGATGTCACCAACTATCCTTGTTCATGCATAGCAAAAGCAATTTTTTTTAGCTTATATTTGTGTCAAATTCAAAAGGTATCAAAAGCATGACCCCTATTGACCATGCTTGATTAATACACAAACAATTTTAGATCTAAAGATATTTCCCTCTACCAATCTCAAGGTTTCTAACATTTATTTGCAAATCAATAATATTATTTTATATCAGACATTGTATGGATTTACTATTCAAAGTTCACCAACTTTGTCTAACTAATGATTTAAGGTCTCTTCTTTGTGGTGTCATTACCAATCGAGCCTTCTAACAAGACTTTTATAAACCTTAAATTTTCTTAAGCTTATTTTTAGATTGAGCATTATGGGGATCTAAAGCTCAAAGGTTATATTCTCCAACTAATCTTGTAGGGTCTCTTCTTTGTGTGTCATTACAAAGCTAGCCATCTAACGACTAGTCTAGAGAGAAACTAGGTTACACTTCTTCTTTCATACAATACAGATAGCACCCAGGTGAGACATTGTCGAAGCTAGATGTATATCTATGTCTATAGTCCATCTTGTAGGAGATTTGCTATACCAAGACATTATATGAACACCTAATCAAAGATCCATCATCTTTTGATCTAGTAATAGATTTTCAAATGAGGATTAGGGAGACAACCTATGCATGGTTACAAAGGTGGGTAGAACTAAGTTGGTGAGGGAGGTTGGTAGTGTTTGGTGGAGGTGGTGGAAGGGTAGGTGTAAGAGGCAAGGAATGGATAGGAGAAATGAAGATAGTTATGGAGAAGAAAAGAAGTTGGGATAAAATGTCGATATAAAAGAGGGGAAGTGTGATTAAATGGAACATAAAATATGGAGCCTACTCAGCTGGCCATCCACTAAGGCATGGTGGAATGTGAGTTGTAACTTTAGAGCTCGACTTTGTTTTACAGCACCACAATAGTCGCAAACGATGGCTTCGACAATGGAAAATCTTGACTCTAACTTTGGAAGCTTTAAGGCTCTACATTCACTCGTTATTATCTACACGTGTCGCAGTAAGATAACAAAAATCTTCGTCCTCGTACATTTCAAAGCATTTAAAAAAATAAAGAAGAAAAGGTGCACTTGTCAAACAACAATGAATTCTCCAATTTCAAGGCGTTTTTGCGCCGATCTCCGCCAGTTTCGGATTGGAAAGTATTTGAGGTAACCGACACGTTCCGGTCAACAAGCCGGCTTTGCACGCTTGTTGGACTCGGAGGAGGCACGTTTTCTTCTTGTGGCCTGCAAGCATGACCGTCTTCAAGAAGGCGTAGCTGCCAATGCTTCCATTGTCGTAAGTTTGGAGTTCGTTTTAGACGACGTTGTGACACGTTTGTGTTTTATAGGTGTTTTCGTAGTTCACAAATTTGATGGCCTGATTTTGTCAAGATGTGAGATTTAAAAATAAATTAAAAAGGAAGGAAAAAGATGTGAGATTTTCCCGGTTTATACGAATATATCAAGGATGGTTTTCAATTGAACAAGGAAAGTATATGTTGGCTAACTATGTGTACCTAGAATTTCAGAAATTGTGAGTTGGAAAAGATTTCACATTCTTGGTATTTATGGATCTTTTTGTAAAGATTGTCAAATATGGCATTTTCAAAGCGTCGCCTACTACCCATTATGTTCTTGCCAATTGTTGTTCACTAAAAAAATGTCAATAGTTTTTATGAAATTTCCTAATAGTGGTGCACAAATGGGTCAATCACTACCTAAAGAACGGTTAAAAATGATTGACTATATTACATGTGTGAACAACTATTATTACACGTGTTTTCATTTTTGTAGCTCTTTAAATAATAGTAATTAGGAGTAAACGTGACAAAAAGGTCATGATTATTAGACCCCACAACATTTATTGAGTATTTTCCTATAATGTGAGATTTAAAAAAATTGGAAAGAGGATTATATGTTGAATATTTTAACTTTATGTTTCCCAAAATCTAATGTGAAAAATTCAAATCGCCTACTTACTTTAGCAAGTCCCTTGCTCATCATTAACATTTTAAAGTGACATCATTAAATATGGAGGCATGTCAACATGTTTTTTGCCAAGGTATCTAAAATGACCTAAACAAAATATGAGACTGTGCTTGTGATTGCCATGTTTTATTAGTACATTGATGTGGTATCACATGATTTGTATTTTTTAATCTAAGGAATACATTTTATTCAAGAAAGTCGACAACAACAACTTTAAACTAATTTTTTTGGGTGCTAGTATTGGACATTTTAACAATTACTAATATCACAATCATTGTGATGTGCACAACTAAATTTAATTTAATAAATGTATCAAATGACTTAAACAACACACACTAACAAATGATTTGTAGGCTAAAAGTATTAAATAGTCAAAGTGACTAACATTTTCCATGCTTATTGGGTTCCTTAGTGTGTTTTGTTTTAGGACAATCCATATGTGAATGTGAATGTGTATGTGTATGGGTATACATAGACATATATAAAAAAAACTACGAAAAATATATCAACAAATACTTTGGCAATATTTATTTCATTTATATATAAAAATTATGAAAAATATTTTTTTATTAAAAATAGAATGTAATATGATAAATAATGTAATATATCACAATACAATACAATAATTATAACAAAAACTAAAGATTTAAGTTACCAATGTTATATATAATTAATTTTTTTATCTAATGTATTTTTAGGTGTCTTTATTTCCTATAAGAAAGAAAATATTGGAAATAAACCAACACTTGAATAGATCCTACAAAGCCCTTCATCATATAGAAAGTCCTACCACGGTCTTTTTACCTATTCATATATCAAATAATTTGTACTTTATGTGTGTATCTTTTTTTCATGTTGCTCACTAGAAGGTTCCATAAGTAATATAGTTGTAGCTTGTAAATTGAAGAAATTATTGAACATACCTTTGTTCATGCATAGAAATATGTAAAACTATGTCATCCAATCTCAAACTTGCAATCTTAAAGAAACTCCAATAAATATCATTGTATATCGTTAAGTTAGTTTAATTGTAGAGAGCTTGTATTCTTGACTAAAAGAGGTGACAAATTCAAATTTTATCGAGGTAAGGTGCATGTCCATTTTGTTTGTAGCATAGTTAGGTGCCTCTTACATCAAGTACAAGATAGAGTCATATATTATGTCAAAATGTATTTTATAATGATGCATTTCATTTGACTCTATAATAATAAATAATAAATTCACCTAATTTATTTACGACAATTGTAAATTAATTTTTTAAAAGTTTATGATGGTTGTATATTTAATTAAAGGTCATGACTTAATGATTGAAAACATATTTTTCACTTCCTTCCTGCATGATTGTAAATATCTCTCAATATAATTTAATTTTGCATGTAAATCAATCTTCCAAATAAAATAAGAAATACTTTAAAATATAAAAGTAAAAATTGTAGATACACAAAAAAATCAAGGTTTATGACTATAGATGATCATATAACCTTAGTTTTTTTAAAAATTTGAAGCTCTTTTTAAAATACTTTAATGAACATAATAAAAAGTAAAGTAAAATAACAAATTTTCCCATGGTATGATGACAGGAAATTTAAAGTATAAAGTTATGATTTTATTTTTAGCATTTATGTGCATCTCTTTGGGGGAGTCACAACCACGTCATGTGAGAATGAAGATTTCAAATAAGTTGCAGAAAAAGAGGAATGATGTGAATAATAAATGGATGTGGAGAGGTCTAATAATTACAAAGCCCTCTAGCATGCTTGCAGAAAAGATTAAGAAGATCTTGTCAAAATTAATGTAAGGGGATTTCAAATTAATCACATTTTGCATGATCATCAAGGAAAGTTTATATTTATGATTGATTAGAGAGGTCATAGTACACATGCAGTTTCCTTGTGGAGAAGGGACATAAATTTTAAGACTATACACTATTATAATTACTACAACTTATGCCTTTATAGGAATAAAGGATACATAAGTTGCTTCCATTTTAAAGAAGTGAATAGAAGAAAATATGGAGGAGATGAAAATGCGTGGATGGGATATGATATATTATGTAAGAGGGGGAATATAGGACCTAACCTTAACCCAAATTCATGTAAGGAAAGATCCAAATAGATTAATCAAAAAGAAGTGATCAATGCACCAATGAATCAAACGATGGAGAATATGAAGAAATGAGGAAATCCTATAATCTACTATAGAAAGTATGTACTTGAAATCCTAAATGAATAGAAGATAAATACTAACCTCAAAGTAGGGAAAATATGGAAAATATTGATTTCTGATGTTTGTGCACAATTTCGGGATATTCTGCAACTTGCTCTAGACTGGAAATGCCAAGACAGAGAAAACCCCAAAAAAAATTGTCCTTCTAAGGTCAGGTCAACTTTGTCCTAGATAATGGGGCACAATCTTACCTCAAGGCACAATCTTACCCCTCACTAAAGGTTGTCCCTAACCTAAACAACTCCAACAAAAATTTTGTTCGCAAATCTCGAAAGTTCTCCAAAAAGGGTATCCAAAATTGAACTTCAATTTGTTGTACTATACCTATACCTGCAAGAAAATGGTTCTATTGTTTTGATGAGGGTTTTGCCTTAGTCAAACCTTGGTTTGGAATCAACCTTAATAATGGAATTGAAATAAAGAAACACTAGCAAGTAGTAGAAGTAGATATAAAATATGGAGGCATGCCAACATGTTTTTTGCCAAGGTATCTAAAATGACCTAAATAAAATGTGAGATTGCTATTGTGATTGCCATGCTTTATTAGTACATTGATGTGGCATCATATGAGTTGTTATTTTTTTAATCTAAGGAATACATTTCATTCAAGAACGTTGACAATAACAACTTTAAAGTAATTTTTTGGGTGTAAATATTGGACATTTTAACAATTACTACTAACACAATCATTGGAATGTGCATAACTAAATTTAATTTAATAAATGTATCAAATGACTTAAACAACACACACTAACAAAATATTGTGTAGACTGAAAGTATTAAATAATCAAAGTTGACTAACATTTTCCATGTTTATTATGTTCCTTAATGTGTTTTGTTTAAGGATAGTCCATATGTGTATGTGTATGGGTATACATAGACATATATAAAGACATCTACAGAAAAATATATCAAGAAATGTTTTTGCCAGACACACACACACACACACGCACGCACGCACACACACACACACATACATATAAAATCATTTTTTAAATTAAAAATAGAATGTAATAGATCACAATACAATATGATAATTATAACAAAAACTAAAGATTTAAGTTACCAATGTTGTATTTATTTTTTTATCTAATGTATTTTTACTTCTCTATTTTTCCTATAAGAAAGAAAATATTGGAAATAGACTAACACTTGAATAGATCCTACAAAGCCCTTCATCATATAGAAAGTCCTACTATAGTTTTTTAACATGTTCATATATCAATTAATTTGTATTTTATGTGTATCTCTTTTTCATGTTGGTCACTCGAAGGTGCCATATGCAATATAGTCAAGTAGCTTGTAAATTGAAGAAATTATTCAACATACCTTTGCTAATGCATAGAAATGCATGAAACCATGTCATCTAAGCTAAAACTTGTGATCTTAAAGAAAATCCAATAAATATCTTTGTATATTGTTAGGTTAGTTTAATTGTAGAGAACTTGTATTCTTGACTAAAAGAGGTGACAAGTTCAAATTTTACTGGGGTAAGGTGCATGTCCATTTTGTTTGTAGCATAGTTCGATGTCTCTTACATCAAGTACAAGATAGAGTCATATACTGTGTGAAAATGTATTTTATAATGATGCGTTTCATTTGAATTTATAATAATAAATTCACCTAATTTATTTATGATAAATGTAAATTAATTTTATTAAAATTTATGATGGTTGTTTATTTAATTAAAGGCCATGATTTAATGATAGAAAACATGTTCTTCACTTCCTTCCTGCATGATTGTAAATAAACATATTGATACAAGAAACAGAAGCTAAAACGGAGCAAAAACAACAAAATGGGAAGGCCCTACCTAACAGCAAAAGGGGTAGAAACTGAAACCCGTAGAATAAAATAAATAATCCATTGAAACTGCTGAAAATGATGGCAAAGAAAAAACTCCCCGAGCTAGATCCAACAAGATTGACCTCGCGAAAAACCCACGCTCATAGCTCCCAAAACAAACAGAAATTGAATCCTTCGGAAGAGGATTTACAAAAGAGCTCTCAAATTTCTATTTCAAAAAGTGAGAAGTGAATAATGAATTCACTTTTTCAATACTTATTCACTTTTCAAGTGAATAGTTGATTAGGAAAAATAGCCAACTATAGCAGCTAGACTCTGAATCGACCCAAACGAAAATAGGTTATTCTCCATAACAAAAATTCACCTAAGGCAAAGCTACCAGAAATTAAATCTGAAAAGATTTGAAGCCCAAAAACCTAAAATCATAGAAAATCACTTAAAACTTTCATGATAGAGAAAAACTCTAAATGTACAAACACACTCACTAGTCTAATCACATAATGCAAATGAGTTTGAATTTACTAATCACCGAAAGTTTTTAATTAAAATAGTTAAAATAAGGATATGTCGACCTTATAGAGACAACATTGGTAAAATATGAATAGCTAAATCACTAACTCCATATACCACTGCCAGGGATATAATTCCTACACACTAAAATACACGATCAAGTGCAATTGCATATAATATCATAGAAAAAGAAACATGTATTAAAATACCTATTTAATCCATTTACATCACTCACATTTGCAGAAAGCTTAAAGATACAAGAATGAAGTAAATAACCATAGCATAAAATTCATCTCATAACATAATGAACAAATATGTCCACTAAACCATATAACCAAATATCCTTATAGATATATTGTCATCTCAAAATAGCATCAACATGCAAATTTGATAAACTGAATAGCATAGCAGTAAAGCATCTACGATACTGGATCAAAGTATAACATCTAACCCTTGGGTCATTATAAGGTACAAAATAAGAGTAACAAGCATCTCTCGAATCACAATAAACAAGGTATAAACTGCAAACATGAGAGGCACTACATCCTCCCCCACTAGTATAGGCTTACTCTTGGAAGCCAACAAAAAGATAAGGGTACAATCCCCTCAGTCATGTAGTATCCTCTCAAGTCGCAGAGGTCTCATCACTTGAGTCCCATTGGACCCTTACTTGCTCTATGTCCCAACCTCATAAGGTTAGCCTCCAATGTTGTAGGATATGAATGGGCTCTAAAGTAAGCTAGCCATCCACTACTTGCAAAGCATCCCAATCAAGAACATGGGTCACATCTGGAATAAACTCTCTCAACACAAAAACATGAAAAACATCATGAATGCATGATAGGCTAGGTGGCAATGCTAGTTGATAAGAAATAGGACCAATCCTCTCGAGGATCTCAAAAGGTCTGACAAAATGTGGTGCCAACTTAGAGCCTTTCCCATAATGGATGGGGCTCTTCCTTGGATGCACTCTCAAAAACACTCTGTCACCAACAAAAAAGTGACAATCCAACCTATGGGCATCTGCATACTTCTTCTGCCTGTCTTGAGCAATAACCAAATGCTCCCTAATGTGAACAACCTGTTGCTCCATATCCTGAAGCATCTCTGGACCCAAAAGAACTCGGTCCTCTAAATGATCCCAACTCAAAGTGGTACGGCATGGTCTACTATACAAGGCCTAAAAAGGTGACATGCCAAGAGAACTATGATATCCATTATTGTATGCAAACTCAACAAGGTACAAGTAGTCCTCCCACTTCACCTACCTATCCATAACATACATGTGAAGCATATCCTCCAAAACTTGATTCACTCTCTCAATCTGACCATCGGTCTCTAGGTGATAAGCTGAACTAAATTTGAGCTACCCACCCAAAGCATGCTAGAGAGATGTCCACAGTGCAAAAGTAAACATTAGATCTCTATCCGAAAAAATTTGACGAGGAATCCCATGCAAATGAACAATATCCTCTAAGAAAACATGTGCTACAAAAGAAGCTGTGTAGGATGCTCTCATGGGTGAAAAATGTGCTACCTTGGACAACTTGTCCACTATCACCATGATACAATCATGTCTCTGCAATGACATAGGCAACCCTGTGATAAAATCAATAGATATCATATCCCACTTCCACTTTGGAATGGTATGTGGTTGCAAAATACCCGCCGGATGCTGATGCTCTACCTTCACTCTCTGGCACTTAAGACATCTAGCAACAAAATCAGCAACATTGTGTCTCATCCCTACCAATTTTTTTTTTTTTTTGAGATCAGCATGCATCTTCTTAACTCTGGGATATGTGGAATATGGTGCATGATGCACTTCTGACAAAACCAAGGTACTAAGATCACCCAAAATGGGTACATAGATATGCCCTATGTGACGTAGTAGTCCATCAAACTCAAGTACATAACCTAAAAATCTCCCCTCAAGGGTACGTCCAGACTCGATCTCTGCTCTCACCTCCTGATAGCAAGTGTCACTAGGAAAAGCCTCCAAGATATGGCCTCGCAAGTCCACTCCTAGTGACATCACTGATACCTCATGTCACCTCCTACTCAAGGCATCCGCAATGACATTCTCCTTCCCTTTAATGTAATGGACATCAAAGTCATATTGACACAAGAACTCCATCCAATGACATTATCACACATTTAGGTTTGGCTAAGTAAAGATATAATGCAAGCTCCTATGATCGCTATGCAACTCAAACCTATGTCCTAAAAGAAAATGCCTCCAATGGACAAGGGCATGCACTACGGCTGCGAGTTCCAAATCATGAGTGGGGTAGTTAAGCTCATGGTCCTTGAGTTTTCTAGACTCATATGCAATCACTCGACCATCCTGCATCAACACCAAACCCATGCCTTCCAATGAAGCATCTACGCAAACCATGAAATCACCTATAGGATTAGGCATTGCAAGGACTGGTGCACAGGTCAAACACTACTTGAGAGCATTAAATGCTACTTCACACTACTCTAGCTAAACATACTTCTTCCCTTTCCTTTGAAGAGAAGTGGTGGGATGGGCTACTCATGAGAAATCCTTCAAAAAGTGACGGTAGTAACCCACCAATCCCATGAAACTATGAACTTGTAAGACATTAGTGGGTGCCGACTAATCCATGATAGCACGAATCTTCTCCAAATCCATTGCAATTCCATCACTAGTGATGATGTGTCTCAAATACTTCACCTTTGACTAGAAGAACCCACATTCACTCAAGTTTCCATATAGCTAATGGTATCTCAAGCACTACAATACCTAACGTAAATGGACTTCATGCTCCTCCTTAGTCTTTGAATAGGTCAATATATCATCCAGGAATACAATGATACACTGATCAAGATAAGTGCAAAATACACCATTCATCAAACTCATAAATACTAATGGTGCATTAGTTAACCCAAAGGGTACAACCGTAAACTCATAATGCCCATATTGTGTATGAAAAGCTATTCAATGAGTATCAGCCTCCTGAATATGAAGTTGATGGTATCCCAACTTAAGATCAATCTTCGAGAACACTCGTGCTCCCTTCATCTAATCGAACAAGTCATCTATCCTCGACAAAGGATAACGGTTCTTTATTGTCACCTTATTCAGCTACTGGTAGTCAATGCATAAACACAAAGAACCATCCTTCTTCTTCACGAAGATGACTAATATACCCCATGGGGATAGACTAGGATGAATATGGCCCTTGGCCAAAAATTCCTCCAACTACAATCTGAGCTCACTCAACTCTTGAGTAGTCACGTGGTAAGGAGCTCATGAAATTGGCTCTGCTACTAGTACAAGATCGATTCAAAAATCAATGTCAAGCTATAGTGGTATACCTAGAATCTCATCAGGAAACACATCTGCATACTCACGAAGGAGTGGGTGATCATCAAGTGTCACAGTATGGCTCTCAACTTCCTCAAGATTACTAAGAGAGACAAGAAACAACTAACAACCCTTCTGCACACTCTACTTTAGCTGATTATCTAAGATCATACAAAGCGAGACTAGTCTCTGAACTCCCAAAAGTTCCACCTACCCACCTGTGTCATCCACACACTTTACCACCTTATGATGGCAATCGATATTCGCTTGATGGGCAGCTAACCAATCCATGCCCAACACAATGTCATACGATCCCAGAGGTAGAATACGTAAATCCACTATGGTGGTGAAAGTTCCCAAATTCAAAACACAACTCCTAATCAATGAGTCAATAGCCACCTTAGAACCCGTGGCTAACTCAACCTGCCACCTATCAACTTGACACATTGCCACTAGCCCACATTTCTGAACAAGAGATGGTGATATGAAAGAATCTGAAGCACCAAAGTCAAACAACACCAAAGTTGAAATACCATGCAATGTACTTGTAGCCTCGACTGCCATACCTTGATGCTTAGCTTGACGATTGTCAACTATTGCAAAGACCCTATGATTTCGACCTGCATCTCCTATAGTAGGTTCAGATCTTGCTGCGCCCTTACCAAGTCTTGTGGATGGCTTGATCGAACAATCATAAAATTTATGGCCAAGCTGGCCACAAGAATAAAAATTCCCAAAAAAGTTGGGTCCTATCCCATGACCACCATGGGTAGCACTAGGATAAGGTACACTACCCCTACTAGAATTTTGCTGAACACTCTGAGGAGGAGGATCCTGCTAAGACTTCTATCCTTGGTGCTAGCTATCTCCTTTCTTCCCTGAGGAATCAGAAGATTGACCACCTTTGGTCCAATAACCTTTCTGTCGATTACGATGAGAACCACCCTAAGAGAGTGTTGACTAGGTTTGGGCCTTTCTAGAGGACTGAGAATACTATGCATCCTACCTTGAAGGTTGTGCACTTTGGTTTTGAGAACCAGATTTACCACTGTATCCCCTAGCCACATTGCTCTCTATGATCCTTGCCTTCTCCATGATAAGAGCAAGTGTCCTCAGTTGATGAGCACAAACATCTCCAATGATAGAGTCTCTGAGACCCTAACAAAATATTGGGTGATGAGTGCACCATCATGCCTATAGCTTGAATACTATTTTAGACTAAGGAAATTCTTCTCATACTGATCAACTACCATAAATCCCTGTTTAAGCTCATGGAATTCATCAATGCAAGCTTCATGATACTGTACTGACAGAAACTTCTCTCTGAACCCTCAAAGATCTTCCAGCTGAGATCTATGACATTGATACCAAGCCTTTCACTCTCTCCATCCCACTAAATGGAACCATGTTCCCTCAGCTATGTGATTGCACAACAGGTGTTTATGTTGCTCCCATAAGGTAATAATGAGAAACAACACCCCATATCAAGTAACTAGGTCTCAGCCTTGAATCCTGTTCCTTGGCCATCAAACTCTGGTGGTTTGGACCTCTAAAGTTCTTACATCATCTCAATTTGAGTGATATCAACACTATCTCAGCCATGACCCCTCCACCAATGCCTTCTTCCATCAGGTGGTGTACGAGAACATTCTCGTTCATGCTCTTCCTCCCTTTGCTCTAACTTATGGGAATCTCCATGATGAGATCCCTCTTCCTAATTATGATCCTATTGGTACTCTTCAACACGAGGGCCCAACCGAGCAAGAATCTCTTGGAGTATTGGCAACAATACCCCCACGCCATCTTGATTAGCGTTATTACCTCATTCTCCCTCTCCATCCTGACATTCCTCTTCATGGTGTACATTTCCACAGTTACCACTATGGGTACCACCATGGCCACTAGGTCTATGTGTAGTGTGTAGGAGGCATCACTATAGGAATAACAAGGTGATGTTAAAAAAATTATATCATGAGCATAAGAGTCAAAAGAATGAATCGACAAGATATCAATTAATCAAACATATTATAGCAATATACAACAACAAACAAAACCATAGTGGAAGCATAACACAGAGATCCCAATGTTGCAACATGGGCTCTGATAGTAGATGCAATGCCCTACTCAAAGATCCTAATTGGAAACAAGGATGAAATGCAAGAAAGATAAAAAAAAATTTAAACAAGTGTAAGCGTACATGAACATACATGGATCACAAAGATCGCAACAGAAGACTAACAATCATCCAAACACCAAGGGATCTCCAAATGCCACTACTAACCAAAAACACAAACAAGAAAACATTAGAGATCAACCAACCTAAAAGACAAAAGCTAACTCCTAAAAATTGGCTAAGTCTGAAATCCTGAAGCCCTAAAATTTGGCTAAAGTTTGAATTTTTGAAGCCCTGAAATTTCCTAGAATCTTTATCTTAGCCCAGAGAGGTCTAGAACCTATCTCAAAAGACTCGTCACATTTATTAAAATATATCTTAAGTATAAGGAATTAAATATATGTCAACTTATACTTAGACGATATATTTTAAATCCCTTAGGAAATCTATTTTGAACTAGGAAGGTATAAAACCCAAAAGGGTGTCCAAAACCAAATTTTGAACTTTTCTCCAACAATCCTAGATAGCCCCTATTTTCCATGCGAGACCAAAGAATACTAGATTCTCATGTGAAGAAGTGCCACACGCCACGTGAAGAAGTGCCTTTCATGGAAAGAAGTGCAAAATATCGTGACCAAGTGCTTCAAAACACCCCAGACTGGTATAGGGTTTTTCCCGAGGAAGTGCCAAGCCACGCGAAGAAACCCAATACATTGTGTGAAGACTTGTATCCTCACGTGAGAAAGTGCAATCTTGCATGAAATCCCAAATCAGCATGCAAACACAAAATTGGGGCATACCGGATCCACATTTCAAGGCAAGAACACTTGAACCATAACTGAAGAATAGAAAGCTAGAAATAACATCTAACCATCTAATCAAATAGCAAAGGAAAGAATAAAAGGAAAACATCGTAGAGTACTAAAAGTAACATCACAGCTAAACAAAAATAACATTGCAATGAGCAAAATAATCAAACTAAATACGCGGTTCCTCCCACTCGTCAATGACATCATAAGACCATCATAGGCCCTCGCCATCCCCCGTGCATAACATCCCAAGCCATCGACCAAATTGTCGGTACTATCATAATAGGGATGTCACTACAAAACATGCTACAACAAAAGCATAAGGAAATCTAACATGCTAGAATAAAGCATAAGATAATCCTACAAGTAGATAACATCACCTACCACATGCTAATAAGGAAATGCATCAAATCTAACATCATCTAAACATGATGTACAAGCATCCCAATGAAAGCATAAATCATAAGAAAAGCATACTCCAGAACCTGAAGTACCAAGTGAAAACATTTAGCAACGGTAGTGCTAGAATAATAGACTGTCTACATGTACACCGATCCCTAGTGTTGGTGTAGGTAGCTATGCCTCCCAACCACGTGGCACTTGTAGGTCCATATTCACTGTGCTGATGGAGATAATGATCCAACCACAACACACACAAAACAACATCCATGGCTAACACACATACCAAACAGTATGATGACTAAATCCAAGACATAGACAATGCATAAAATACAGGTCCTAGTTAGACATCTCAAAAGGCTGCTAAGTAGAGGCTGACATCATGGAGAGTCTCTTGGCATTGACAAGCCCAAGCTCGGATCATGCATTTGAACTCCTCAATGGAGGGCCCCAGACACACATTTTATTATCTTAAGTTTTATTACCACCCAATGTTTTATTTAATTATCACTTACTTAAAACTTCTTCATGCCAACCCTATGGGACAAGATCACTAGGCTATGAGATAGAAGCCCCCTCCATATGCTACCCTACCCTACCCATGCTCATCCAACAATGAGTGCCCATATGCATGCAAATTCCCAACCCAACCCCAATGATCATAACTTCTGAAAAGTCCATGGAAGGGCAGGGCCTGCAGGTCACCTGACAGATATGTACATGCATGTACTCATGTGTGGCGCACCACGATCATGAAGATCAAAGCATAAGGACTGGATGAGAACACAATACAAAAAGTCACTCAACTGAAAATAGACTCAGGATGATGGATAAAACACACATCCCAATGCAACATAAAAATGCAATAAAGGTTTGACTGACATCCAAACAGATCGTCAAGGTCCATGACCAAACTCATGTCAAGAAAACCTCTGAAAATAGGGCCGCATGCAAATCGAGGTAAAAAACCCAAATTTTGGAAAATTTTTGAAATTAAAACCCATTTGACTTTTGGGTACAAAAACCTCAAAAATCCAAAAATAAACAAATTCAAACACTGTATGAAAAAAAGGCTAGCATAATAGCTAAAAATCCCAATCATCCATAATAAATTAAGGGTTGATCTATGTGGATATCTTCATAGGAAGATACTAGAAAACATTGGGAAGATAATGAATTATCATCGAAATAATTCATACTCAACCAATCGGGTAGAACCAACAAACAGAAATGAAGGGGAACACTAGTTCTCAGCCTCCTAACATACTGCATAAAAAACATAAGCTGAAATGGAGCAAAAAAAACAAAATGGGAAGGCCCTACCTGACATCAAAAGGGGCAGAAACTGAAACCCATAGAATAAAATAAATAATCTGCTGAAATTTCTAAAAATGACAGCAAAGCAAAAACTCCCCAAGCTAGATCCAATGAGACTAAACTCGCAAAAAACCCATGCTCACAGCTCCCAGAATGAAAAAAAATTGAATCCTTCAGAAGAGGATTCACAAAAGAGCTCTCAAATTTCTATTTCAAAAAGTGAGAAGTTAATAATGAATTCACTTTTTCAATACTAATTCACTTTTCAAGTGAATAGTCGATTAGAACAAATAGCCAACTATAGTAACTAGAGTCTGAATTGACCCAAACGAAAATAGGTTATTCTCTGTAATAGAAATTCACCTAAGGCAAAGTTGCCAGAAATTAAATTTGAAAAGATTTGAAGCTTGAAAACCTAAAATCACAGAAAATCACTTAACACTTTTGCGACAGAGTGAACCTCTAAATGCACAGACATGCTCATTGGTTTAATCACATAATGCAGATGAGTTCAGATTTACTAATCACTGAAAGGTTTTAATTAAAATAATTAAAATAAGGATACACTAACCTTACAGGGACGACATTGGTAAAATATAAACAACTGAATTACTAATTCCATGTGCCACTACCAGGGATATAATTCCTACACACTAAAATACATGATCAACTACAATTGCATATAATATCATAGCTAAAGCAACATGTAGTTAAATACCTATTTAATCCATTTACATCACTCACGTTCATAGAAAGCATAAAGATACAAGAATGAAGTAAATAACCATAGCATAAAATTCATCTCATAACATAATCAACAAATATGTCCACTAACCTATATAACTAGATATCCTCATAGATCTACTGTCATCTCAAAATAGCATCAACATGCAAATATGATAAATTGAACAACATAGTAGTAAAGCATCTATGGTACTGAATCAAAGTATAATATCTGACCCTCAGGTCATCATAAGGTACAAAATAAGAGTAACAAGTATCTCTCGAATCAAAATAAATAAGGTACATACTACAAACACGAGAGGCACTACATGGTTGTTTATTTAATTAAAGGCCATGATTTAATGATAGAAAAAATGTTCTTCACTTTCTTCCTACAAAATTGTAAATGTCTCTCAATATTTAATTGTGCATGTAAATCAATCTTCCAAAAAAAATAGAAAATACTTTAACTTAGTATAAAATTAAAAATTGTAGATAAACAAAAAAAATCAAGGTTTATGACTATAGATGATCGTATAACCTTAGTTTTTCTTTAAATTTGGTGCTCTTTTTAAAATACTTTGATGAAAATGAAAAAAGTAAAGTAAACTAACAAATTTCCCCATGGTATGATGATGGGAAATTTAAAGTATAAAGTTATGATTTTCTTTTGAGCATTTATGTGCGTCTCTTTGGGGAAGTTATAAACACGTCATGTGATAACGAAGATTTCAAATAAGTTGAAAGAAAAGAGGAATGATGTGAATAATAAATGAAAGTGGAGAGGTCTAATAATTACAAAGCCCTCTAGCATGCTTACGAAAAAGATTAAGCAAGATCTTGTCAAAATTAATGTAAGGGGATTTCAAATTAATTACATTTTTCATGATCTTCAGTGAAAGTTTATATTTATGATATTGTCTAGTGTGGAGCCTGATCAGTTCCCAAGTGGGAGATTGTTGATATGTGGTGACTCATCAAGAATGTACTGTACACTTTTCATAATTATTTTTTGGTTCCCAAAGAAAATAAAATTGTGTCCTCATAATTTTTTTGGCCCTATTTTATTGGTAATTTCGGGTCGATATGTTGTAATTAATGATAACCCTAAAGCAGAAAAAATCTTGTTTAAAAGGGGCTTAGGGTTAGGGATTTTATAATGTGTGATGCGAAAATTACTTTTTGCAGCAGTATTGAGTTGTAAGGGATTACATGTTGTAATTAGGTTGTAATCACTAAAGGATAATAAATTTGGACTTGTTGTTTGGTGGACATAGCCTAGGGATTGGGTGAACTACGCTAAATCTTGGTGTCTTGTGTGAAAATTACTTCTTGCAGTGGTATTGAGTTGTAAGGGATTACATATTGTAATTAGGTTGTAATCACTAAAGGATAATAAATTTGGACTCATTGTTTGGTGGACATAGCCTAGGGATTGGGTGAACTACACCAAATCTTGGTGTCTTGTGTTATCTTCTATGGGATTTATTATTTTTTGATATTGGTTATATTTGCATGTAATTGTTATTTTTGTCTATGGTTAATCCTAACATATGATTGATTGGAGAGGTGGTAGTACATATGTGGTTGCCTTGTGAAGATGAGACATAAATTTTAAGACTGCAAACTATTATAATTACTACAACTCATGCCTATATAGGAACAAAGGATACATAAGTTTCTTCAATTTTAAAGAAAATTTAAAGTGCTATCTTGGCTTCTATTGCAATTATTTAAAGTCTGAAAATTTGGAGTTTTTGGTGTGTTATGGTTTGGAGGAAGATATGGGTGGTGACTTGGTTAGGATTGAATCCACCAGCATTGAGTATAGTGCAAGGAAGCCTTGCACCTAGATTACATTGAAGGAGGGAGGGTTGGTTCCCCTAATAGAAGCCATGGTAGGCTATGATGAGAATTTCTCTCAGCAATTTGTTTGTACTTGGACAACTAGGAGAGTGACAATTAATGGGATTTCTTTATCAAGTGAATGAAGATATCATTGTTATGATGACAAGGATTTTGATGGAAAGAATAAAATGGAAAAAGTGACTAAAGTTATAGATGAGATGAACTTCAACTGATTTTCAAAGATGATGAGGAGTTGGTTAGATAGAGAGGTGGCTTCCTATGTGAAAAACCCCTAGAACCATGGAATGAGGTGTACCTCATTATTATGAAGTACCTAACTCTGGAGGGTAGATTTTGGGTTTTCTACTATTATTACTTTTCTTTTTTGAATCATTTTTGTAATTGTGACATGTTATCTATTCCTTTTTTCCTGCTTCATGATCTTGAAAATAGGGTATTAGATGTTAGGGAGAAAAAGACAAAGGGCACAATCCACCATCAAGGTCTTATTCTTTGCTTGTATAATTTCCATCTTGATGTATGCCCACCTAGGTGTGTCACTATTAAGAATATTTTGGCCCCACTAGATCCTCTCAGAATTAGTTCTAGTAGAGGGTCCAACGTCCCCACCCCTCAACCCTCATCTAGCCCTACCCTATCGAGAAAGCCTAAGAAAAATAAACTTGTTAATTTTAGGAGTTATGGTGTAGGTAAAAAGCCTAAAATTGAAAAAAATTGTTGATGTTGATCTTGGAGATTCGGAAGATATTGGTGGGGGTTGTAAAAGGTCAGGTAAATTAGCCAAAAGCTAGGATAGAGAAAGTAGAAGGAAAATAAGTATTTGGACATGGAGGAGGAGGTGTCAAGCTCTAAAGAAAGTGGGAAGAGGAATCCTAGAATAAAAGAAGGCTAGCAGTGTTAGTTTGTGGTGACTGATCAGGGAAGTACTGTACATACTTCATAATTCTTTGTGGTTTGAGGTATCATCCCCAAAAAAAAATTGGGCCCTATTTTATTGAGATTTTGGGCCAAAATGTAATAATTAATTATAAACCTAAAGTAACAAAAATACTTGTATAAAAGTGCTTAGGGTTAGGTATCTTTCATTATGTGTAATGCAAAATTGCTTCTTGCAGCAGTATTGAGCTATAAGGGATTACAAATTGTAATTAGGTTGTAACTAGTGGATGTAATTAGGTAATAATATTAGACTTGTTGTTTGGTGGACGTAGCCCAGGGTTTGGATGAACCATGTTAAATCTTGGTGTCTTGTGTTGTCTTTTGTGCTATCTAATATTTTCTGATATTGTTTATATTTTCATGTAATTTTTATTTCTATCAAAGGTTAATCGTAACAAGTGGTATTAGAGCGTGGTTGTTTGTCAGTTATCCTCTATAGGAAAGTCTTACGGTTGAGTGGGAGCAATGGAAGACGAGGGTAAGATGAAGGTGGATAAGTTTAATGGGCAGAACTTTCAGTTATGGAAAATGCAAATGGAAGACTATCTTTATCAAAAGGACTTATGGAAGTCATTGGAAGGAAAATCCAAGAAACAAGAAACTATGATAGATGAGGACTGGGAGATTTTAGATAGAAAGGCACTTGGAAGAATTCAATTATGCTTGGCACCATTAGTGAAATTTAACATTATAAAAGTGAAGACAATGAAAGAGTTGATGGAAACCCTAGTGAAAATGTATGAAAAGCCCTCCGCTTCAAATAAGGTATTTCTCATGAAGCAAACTTATTTACTATGAAGATGAAAGAAGGTAGATTTGTTGCAGATCATTTAAATGAATTTAATATTATTACTAGTGATTTATCTTATGTGGGTATTAATTTTGATGAAGAATTTAGGGCTCTCTTAATTTTGTGTTCTTTGCTTGAAAGTTGAAATTGCTTGGTAATGGCTATGAGTAATTTTTTTTCTAGATCTAATGCTCTAAAATTTGATGATGTAATTGGTATTATTCTGAGTGAAGAAACTCATAGGAAAATCTTGGGTGGATCTATACCAAGAAGTGCTTTATATTCACAACATAGAGGTAGAATGACTGAGAGAGGAAACAATTTTGGAAATCATGGGAAATCAAGAGGAAAGTCAAAGTGAAAGAGGTCTCAATCCAGAGGACTGAGAGATTGTTGGTACTATGGTAAACTAAGGCGTAAGAAGAAATATCGTTGGACTCAAAAGAAAAATGAAGGAGATAAACCAGAAGGGAACAAGGAAGCAAATGTGGTAAGTAACAAATCTGAAGAGGATGCTTTGCTTATGTCTTTAGAAAGTGTTGATGATTCATGGGTTTTAGATTTTGGTGCTTTGTTTCATGCTACACCTCATAGAGGTTATTGTATTTATTATGTCCAAGGGGATTTTGAGCTTGTTTATTTGAGGGATAATGAAACTTGTTAGATTTTTGGAAAGGGAAAAGTTAAGATTAAGTTGCAGAATGGGAATCATTGGCTACTACATGAGGTAAGACATGTTCTAAGGTTGAGTAAGAATTTAATTTCAGTACGAAAACTCAGTGATGAGGTTGTGTAGTTACTTTTAATGATAAAAATTGGAAGGTTTCAAAAAGTTCCCTTGTAGCAGCAAAAGGTGTGAAAGTAGGCACCTTATATCTTTGTACAAGGCATACTATTCCTTCTTTATTATTTCAAAGAAAAAAGAATGTTCAGGAACAACTGCTGCAGTTGAGCAATGAGAACAAACAATTGTTGAAGATTCTAATACAACAGTATGACACAAAATACTTGGGCACATGAGTGAGAAAGTTATAAAATTACTTCATTCAAAGCAAGTTTTACTAGGTCTGAAATGTGTCAATATTGATTTCTATGAAAGTTGTGTGTATGGAAAACAAAAGAGAGTTTTGTGAAGAGTGGAAAGGAAAAGAAAAGTGAGAGATTAGAGAATGTGCATACAGATGTATGGAAACCAACTCAGGTATCTTCCCTTGGTGGCTCTCATTATTATGTTACATTTATTGATTATGCAACTAGAAAAGTATGGATTTATTTCCTTAGATAGAAATCTAATGTATTTCAAACTTTTAAGAAATGGAAATGTTTGATTGAAAATGAGACTGGTAAGAAAATAAAATTTCTCAAATCTAATAATGGTGGTGAGTATTGCAGTCATGAATTTGAATGTTATTGCTCCACTAATGGTATTCATAGATAGAAAACTATTCCAAGGACTCCATAGGAAAATGGAGTGGCTAGACACATGAACATGACTATAATGTAGTGTATAAGGAGCATGAGGTTACATGTTGGGTTACCCTTAAATATGTGGGCAGAGGCTATCAATACTAATGTAAATTTGATTAATAGAGGTCCCTCTACACCTTTGGGTTGTGGTATTCCAGAGGAAGTATGGATTGGTAAGGAGGTGAGTTATTTTTTTCTCAAAACTTTTGGTTGTGAAGCATTTGCTCATATAGATTCTGAAAATAGAACCAAACTAGAAGCTAAGTCAAAGAAATGTGTATATGTTGGATAGGACATTGATGAATTTGGTTATAGGCTTTGGTATTTTGAAAACTATAAAATTTTAAGAGGCAAGGATATCATATTCAATGAGAAAGTGTTGTACAAAGATTTGTTATAGAAACATGAGAAGAAAGAAGATGATTATGTAGTGTTGGATGATACTCCAAAAGATGATGTTCCAAAAATTCTTCATGATTTGCAAAAACTACACACCAGTGAATGTTAGATGGTCAACAAGGCTAAGAAAAGATTTAAAGTCAGGTTAGTTGTAAAAGGATTTGCACAAAAAAAGGGCATTGATTTTGATGAGATATCCTCTCCGTTTGTTAAAATAACTTTTATTTGTACTATTTTAAGTATTGTGGCTACTGAAGATTTTCATTTGGAGCAATTTGATGTTAAAACAACCTTTCTTCATGGTGATTTAGATGAAGAGATATATATGGCACAACCATAGGGATTTGAGGTCAAAGGTAAGGAGAACTTAGTGTGCAAATTGAAGAAAAGTTTATATGGCTTGAAGCAAGCACCTCGACAAAAGTATTTGAAATTTGACAGTTTTATGCATGAGCATGGATATAGTAGGTGTTATTCAGTTCATTTTGTTTATTTTAAGATGTTGGATGATGAAAAATACATTATTTCATGTTTATATGTTGATGATATGCTTGTAGCTAGGTCTAACATGGATCACATTAAGGGGCTGAAACACTAGTTAGCACATGTATTTTCTATGAAGGATTTGGGGGTAGAAAAACAAATCCTTGGTATGAAGATTTGTAAAGATAGGAAGAATAAGAAATTGACATTATCTCATGTTGATTATATTGTGAAGGTGTTGCAACGTTTCTCTATGGAGAATGTTAAAGCTATCAGCACACCTTTACTTGGTCATTTGAAGTTGACTAAGGAAATGTGTCTAAAGACATAAGAAGAGAAGGATAAGATGTCCAAGGTACCTTATGCTTCTATGGTAAGAAGCTTGATGTACTCTATGGTATGTAGAAGGCCAGATATTGCACATGTAGTGGGAGTTGTTAGTAGGTATATGAGCCATCCAAGAATTGAGAATTGGAATGTAGTCAAATGGATTCTTCAATATTTGAGAGGAACATCCAGTAAGTGTTTACATTTTGGGGGCTCTACTACTGATTTATAGGGCTATGTTGCCTTAGATTTGATAGGAGATATTGATATCAGGCAGAGTACTACAGGTTATGTATTTTTTGTTGGTGGGGTAGCAATGAATTGGGTTTTTTGATTGCAGAAGGTTAATGCTTTATCCACTATAGAGGTAGAGTGTGTTTCTACTATAGAGGTAGCCAAGGAGATGATACAGCTTCAATTCTTCTTGGAAGAATTGGGACACCCTTAGAAGGATACTTATTTTTTTATAGATAGTTAGAGTGTTATTCAGCTTGTGAAGAATTCAGCTCTGGATTCAAAGACAAAACATATACAGTTGCGGTACCATTTTATTCGGTTAGTTCTGGATGATGGATAGTTAAAGATGGGCAAGATACATATAGATGACAATCCAGTGGATATGTTTACAAAGGTAGTGACAAGAGAGATGCTGAAATCCTCTTTAGCATCGGTTGGTCTTCTAAACTGAATAAAATAAAAGAACAACAAAGTCCAGGGTGGTTTGATCTAGTGGGAGCCCCATAGAGTAGTGACATAGCTACAAGATCAATCTCCAAGTGGGAGATTGTTTTCTAATGTGGAGCCTAATCAGTCCCCAAGTGGGAGGTTTTTAGTTTGTGGTGACTAAACACGGAAGTACTGTACATACTTCATAATTCTCTAGGGTTCAGGGCATCACCTTGAAAAGAGTTTTTGGGCCCTATTTTACCAAGATTTTGGGCTGACATGTAATAATTAATTATAACCATAAAGCAAAGAAAATACTTGTATAAAATTTCTTAGGGTTAGTTAACTTTCATTATGTGTAATGTGAAATTGCTTCTTACAGTGGTATTGAGTTGTAAGGGATTACATATTGTAATTAGGTTGTAATTACTAGATTGTAATAATATTAGACTTTCTATTTGGTGGACATAGCCCATGGTTTGGATGAAACACATTAAATCTTGGTGTCTTGTGTTTTCTTCAATGCAATCTATTATTTTATGATTTTGTTTATATTTGCATGTAATTGTTATTTATGTCTAAGGTTAATCCTAACAAGCAGGAATTTAGAGGAAGGGGATGAGGAAGAGAGAGATGTGGAAACTGGAGATGACACCTAATATTCCATGGAAGGGAAGTCAAAAATGAGCGAGGAAGTGAGCAATGACCCCTCTGATGTGTCTACCATCTTCTCGATGAAGCCTTATAATTTCAGCTCTAATACCTACTCAAGTACTTAGGCCTCTAAAGATGTCTCACCTATGAATGCCTCCTCTCCTTGGAGGAATAATAAAAAAGAAAAAGAGAAGTTGTTTTTTTTTCTAACCCACCTATGTTGCAGGTTAAAGTGAAAGAACTCACATAGGGAATTGTATTATTTTCCTTACTTTGGTTGAGAATGTGTGAGATAGCAATAGTGAATTAAAAGAGCTCAAAGTGAAGTACTTCAAAAACCTTTCAAGGTTTTTTGTAAAATTTACTCATGATGTGGCCACTACCCTTCATTTTCTACTATAGGAGAAAGACGAGGAAGGCCTTGGGATGGAGGACTCTTATAAGCTACTCTATGGGTTCTTTGTTGAAGGCTAGGATAATGTGTTGATGGCAAGAAAGAGAAATTTTAAGGTTGAGATTTATCCTTTATCAAGCTATTTTATTTTTTATTTACTCGATTATACTGGGTTTCTCTAGCCTTGATACTTTTAATTGACCTTGTATGGGTTTAAATTAGGGTTTTCAAGGATTTGGTTATCTTTTCCCCTATTCTTCCCTAGACCTAGTTTGCATTAGTACCCCTTTCTCATTTTTTTATCACTAATCTTTCTAGATCTAGTTCTTTAGGATTGGGATTGAAAGGACCTATTTCCTTTACTTCGATCTGTATTTATGTAAGTGTGGTTATATGATGAACTTAGGGTTTTATATCTTTGATTCAAAATTCTGCCCCTACATTAATTGGTGAGCTCGATAACATCAACTCTTTGTTTTGTGATGTTAGATTTTTTTATTTCAATATCTTATGATGTCTATTTTCATGATTTGCATCCTTACATTCATTAGATCATATTTTGTGCTTTATGATTTAGTTCACATCATAAGGTTAGATTTTTTTTGTGTCTTCTTGTCTTGTTTGGTGTATGAGATTTATTACCTTTAGCCCTACCTATAGTATTCCCATTAAGAGAAGTCATAGATTCATGGCTTTATTTGATCCTAATCCTTATATGGAGCATCACTCTCCTCACTCATCTCATGAAGAGGATGAGGCTTTAAAATTTCCTCCTGAAAAAGTTGATAAATTTTCTACCAATGTTGATAAAATGCACGATTGGCCTCTTTAGGGGAATCACAATATTGATAATATTGTTTCATTTGATTCCCTTAAGAAATTCATCCCTAATGATGAACACGAAGTTAATCTTATATGTGGTATTACTCACCTTGTCCATACACATGTTAAGTCTTTGGCTCAAGCCACATATGAAATAGGAATGCCTCTACATGTTACTATTCTTGAACTTGCCTTGCCTATTTTTGCACTTATCTCTAGCATTCTTACTTATGTTGCTCCTATTGTGAATACTTCTATTCAACCATATAATCTTGCTAGTAATCTTCCTATAGCATCTTTTCTTGTGAGTGGTCCACCTACTTCATTTCCCACTTCAAAGCCTTCATACAATAGTGTTCCTTTCACTTATCTTAATACTTTTACTATGGTTCCTAGAGTTCCACCATAGTTCCTTATATTATAGCTAATTCATACACTCTTCCTAGTGTATGGAATGTGTATGTGCCACCTATTTCCTCGAATGATCCACTCTCTTTAGTCTTTCTCAAACTATTTCTTCTTTGCAACAAAAACTTGCTTCCTTTAATCAACCTAAGTTTAATGTTCCTACATGTGATATGCATAGTCCTTTTTCTTTTGGCATTATCCATACTCATTCTCCTTAACAAGATGACATGCCTTGCCCTGACACTTATAATGGTAAAGGATATCATGTGACTAGTCTTAAGACTTTCTAGGTTCTATGCAGTGACTATGCTTATGATTATACAATTTTAGCTAAGTTGTTTGCTTGCACCTTCTATGAAAAAGCTTTCAATGGTATTGATTTTTGTCACCTTATTCTATTGATTCCTTTCATAAACTTTCTAATGTCTTATTCCAACAATTTTAAATAATGTTGGTCCTTCTATATCTGTGATTGATTCGATGCATTGTAAAAAAGGTCATAAGGAGAAAGTAAATGATTTTATCAATAGAATTAATAATTTTCATGCTCATAATTCTTATCATGTGTCTAATATTGATATTTATCTTATGTTTATTGTGATTTTACAAAAAGACATTAGAGATAAGATTTATCTTGTTGAGTTTACTTTGTTTTCGCAACTTTGTGCAACACTTTATCATTATCAATTACAAGTGAGTCAGTTTAGGAGAACCACTCCAACAACTCTTGTGCTTGTTGATACGAGTGATGTTGCACCTCATTATAATGAATTCTAGAAACCTAAAAACTATGTCAAGATTAATAAAGCTATGAATATAGTAGATGAACAAGTAGCTATTGCATCTCGAGGTGCCACTACTTCTTCTTCTATTTTTCAAATAAATCATAAGTTTGCTCCTCTTTTTGAGTCTTTACATCCCATTATGGGTAGGTTGGTTAGTGCTAATATGATTACACTTCCTCATTTAAAACTATTTGTTCCCTCTACTACATCAAGTCTACACTTTAATCCTAAAGCCTTTTGCAAATATCATCATCGACATGGACATGATATTGAACCATGTTGTTCTTTGAAACATAAGATTCATAATTTGATTGATTCTAATGTCATATCTATTGATAGTCATGAAACTATATATAAATTTGTAGCACCTTCTAATCAAAATCTTCAAATTGAAACCAATCATTTACCTCAACACACTACTAATACCATTGTTCAACATCCTTCTTCTTCTTCTCTTGTTGTGAACATTTCTTATGATACCTTACAACAAGAGAATAAAAAATACTATTAATACTGTGGAATGTGTACTTCAACCTCCGCCTCCACCTTAAGAGAGAAATTCCCTCTACATCCAATGATCAAACTAATCCTAGAACTAATTATACATTTACTAGAGCCCTTGCTATTTTATTTACTAATGTTGATATTTTCAAGGCTCCTAATGTTCCTCTTTATATTGTCACTTGGATTGCTAAATATCCTTCTTATGGGTGTCTTGTTGATCCTACTTCCATGGTTAATTTTATTACCCAGGAAAATTTACATGCTAAGCCAATACATCATGATTTCTATGGTTCAACTAATACTTAGATTCAAACTTGTAATGGTTTCTTGTATCCTCCTCAAGGTTCCATTTCTTTGTATGTTGAGCTATGTGGAAAAGTGGTGAATAGTACCTTTGTCATCATTCCTACTTTCGATAAATCCAACTTACCTTGGTTGACTTCCATGCAAACCATTGCTTCCCCTACTCATCACTGTATTGAATTTCCTTATAACAGTGAGATTAAGATGATCAATCATAGTCTTTATCATCCATCTAGATTTCAACGTTGTGCTACTCTTGATTTATTTTGGCCTTCTATTTCTACTACATCTCCCACTTGCTCGAATTATATTTTTCAATCTTATCAAGATCATAAATGTCAAAAGATTGTTGGATTGACTATGTCTAGAGATATCTTTGTGGTCTTTTTCCTACACCTTCAATGACTTTTTTTTTTTTTTTGATTCTTCTATTTCTACCAGTCAACCACCTTTCGCATCTACTGATCCTTCTAGTGCAGTTCCTCCTTCTATTGTTGCTCCTCCTCCATATGTGTTTCCTCCTTGTAGTTCTCAACTTGTTGTTGTTCCTCCTATTAACCTTTGTAAGGAATCTATGATTGTTGATCCTCCTTATTCTCAAAATTTTTTGGGTAAGACTAAGCATAATTGACATGTTGATGAATGTTGAAAGAATCACTAAGCTCATGCTAAATCTTGTATGAATACTTCTCATCAGCTCATGTTTATAGAAGAAGTTAATCATACTAATGAGATAGATAGATATGATATTCCTATTTTTGATTCTATTGAGCAATTAATCTTGATGAAGAAGATACCTTAGATGATGATGAGCATGAGATTATTCATCTTGATGTTGATTTAGCTAACATGATTTCTATGTATCTTATGCTTACATCTACTTTTGAGCATAGTGTTTCTCTAGAGGGTCCTTGTTTAGATTTATCTATTTTTCCTACTATGTTGGATATAGCTCTTGCAAGTTGTCCACCCTCTCTTATTACTACTGACTGAGATAAGGGAGGAGGGCAAAAAGCTTGAAGTGGGTTCTCTAGCATAGTAGGTTTTTGTGTGTTTTCCTATTGGAATGTACTTCCCATGTATTGTGTGTGCTTAATGTTTGTTTAGATTTCTTTAGATGACCCTTTTTTCTCCATTGGCAGAAGGTGATAAAGGAACCGAAATGTTATTCATTCTTCTAGTTGTATCTAACTTCTTCTATATGTTGTTATATGCTATGTTGTACATGTGCTAATATTTGTAATTGTATCCTTGTGTTGAATTCTCATATTTGTAACATGGCAGCACCAAATGTGTTGTGGTCTATATGATTGTAGTCCCAAAAGACTCTTCTTTGTAACTCTTATGTGTCTTTCTTTCATTGTGTTGTAGTTCTACTTCCTTTAGGGGATGATGATATTTCATACTTGATTTAATATTTACATGTTATGACATGATCATACTGACCTTGAAGTTAGTAGGTCACTCTGTGCTCTTTATATGTTATGTGCTCATCTCCCTTGATTTGTCTTCTCTCAAGGGCATCTCATAGTGGAAAATGTCTCTTAGTGGATGTATGTATACTCTTTTAGAGTCATTACTCCTATTAAAGTGTTAACAATGACTTTAACGTGGGGGCATACACTCTACTCATTTTGCATGCCAATCATGTAGTGAATATGGATTTCAAGTATGACTTGGAAACTTTAGCCCTGGATGCTTAGTATGATTCCTAAGTCATCCTCAAATCTATGCATTGCTACTTCATCCCTTCTCTTTACACACATTTTGTGAATCCCTTTATGGATTATGTGCTATCCCAAAGAATGGATTCTTCATGCACACCTTCAATAAAGGAAGTGAGCATCCTTGACATTGGGTATCTTTCCTTTGTATACACATATGCTAAATCTCATCTATGGGTAATGCATAAACATTTGCTAAGTCCTTGTAGACGCTTAAAATCATCCCTAAAGACTATATTAATTTATTTAATATTGTCCTTGACATTATAATTAATTAATTATTAATTAATTATATTTTTTATATTCTTCTACCTATTTAATTAAATTTATTTAATTAAATAAGTTCATTCTCCTAAGTATTTAAATTTAATTTAAATACTCTTAGCCCTAATGTGTTAAATTAATTTAATACATGATCCTCCATCAATGCCCTTTTTAAAATAATTTTTGTTTATTTAATCCTCACATCCTATTAATTCCTCTAAACCCATAATTAAATTAAACTTCATTTAATTTAATCTTAAGCATAACCTAGAGCCTAGCCTATAACCATCATTTTCATCCTCTTAAGCCTACTTCTTCTCTAATCCCACTTAATCATTCTTAATCTCTTTCCTAATCCCCCTCATTAGCTTAAGAGTGTGCTCACACATGTGTGAGATGGCATGCCTACACACTCCCCTTCGCACTCTTGTCTCCCACTCTTCTTCTCAAGTTTGCTCGCACACGTGTGAGCAAACTTTGAATTTTTGACTATTTGCATGGCTTGCATGTCACCTTATGTGGCATCTACATGGATTCCACCTCACCAAGCCCTCTCTCAAGCCTATAAATAGAGGCCTTGTCTCAAGAATTTGATCTCTCATTATTGCATTGTTATCATGTTGGTTTGAGATTTGAGCTTGCATTCATAGTTTGAGCTTTCATGGTAGTTTGAGCTTGCATTAGTAGAGTTTTCATGGTGATTTTTTAGGTGCATACTAACCATTTGGTAGCTGGTTTAGCTTTGCTTTTGCATGGTTTAGCTAGTTTTCCTTTGCATTTACTTGTTGATTTAGCTTGCATATCTAGTTAGTTTCTTTGTTGCATTTCATATTTTCACCATTTATGCTTTTAAGTATGGCTTTCTCCATAGCCATTTCTTGAAGTATTCTTCATCTCATATAGTTTAGGTTCATATTGCATCATCACTCACATTTGCACATTCATTCAAGAGATTCAATACATTGTTCTGTTTGGGAGAGCACACCAAACATACCCCCCATCTTAACACACCAACAAGGCCTCTCATGGGTGCCTTTGTTGAGTTGTAGAGGTGGCTAGAGGATTTGGTTTGTTGGTTGCTTGGAGTTGCAAAACTCAAGCAAGCATTAGTTAGTTAATGTTCCTTCATTTTTTTGAGTCTTTGATGCATATTTGAGGTTTTTAACTAATGTTTGTTTGTTGATTCATGCTCCCAACAGGTCACATTTTCTAGCACACAGTCCCATGCATGGGTAAAGCAATCTTGTAGACCATGTCATGGTGATAGGAAGAATGTTGATCTATGAATGAGCCCTCTAATGGGTTGATTAGCAAGTTACCACTCCATTAGGCTATTCAATACCATCTTTTGCAACGTCATTTTCAGTGATTCACAATAAGGTGGGCACTCTTCTAGGTGAGACAACAACTCATATTTTGTTTTTCCTTTTCAGTCACTAACTTCTCTCATACTATGATCTAGGAGTTAGAAAAAAACTCAATCCCTTAGGGGCTCAATGAATTCATTGTCTCCTTGATTATAATGGGAGTATCTTATGCTTTGTGCTCTACTTTACCAAGAGTTTGGATTGAGTCCATACTCTCACTAAAGTGGGGGATAATTTATAAATGTACAATCTTATATTGGAATAACTCCAATTTAATGAAGGTTTAGCACTTATTTAATGTGAGATCATCAATATCTTTTTAGCTTTCCTTCTTTCTTCCCTTTTCTCTCATCTCTCTTAGGTGGAATTTGGGAAAAACTTAATAGATCCTCTTTTAAAGCTCCTATTTTCATGGCATAAAAATTGAGGTAGGATCTATCCTCATAAGTCCTCCCTTCCCTTCATTTAATTACTTGGAATCTACTCTTTACACCAAAATGACTATTTCTCAAGTTTTGTACCCAATTTTTAGGATCTAGGGCCTAATTTGAGACCCTAGAGGCTTCTTGAAGGTTCATGGTCCTAGTTGTCAAGGACGTAATTTTTCCTTGACCAATTAGGGACACCTTGTGCCCCTAAAGGGCCAATTAGTGATGTAATGCATGCCTCATTGGGCCCTCTTTTAGGTCCTTTCGTAGATCCCATGTCTAGTTAATTTTAGGGTGTTAATTCCTAGGCAGGTTGGCTTGCAAGAGTTAGGCAAATCACAACCCTTTATAAGCTCTTCAATTTCCTCATTTTCACATCATGCGTACAAAAGTTCAAACACTCACAGATTAACACTCAAGCTTTCAAGTTCTCAAGCATTTAGGTTTTTAAATCTTCAAGTCTTCAAGCATCCTTTAAGCAATTCCTCGATTGAAGATTAAGAATTCAAGCATTCACGCAATTGAGAGAGTCATCTTCAAGATCTCCTTCAATCCATTCAAGGTAATTTGTTGCATCTTCAACATCTATTCATCTTAATCTTCTTGATCCAAATCAATTGGTTAAGTAAGCATATTGCATTCGATTTAAGAGATCCTACTATTGTACAAGGTGAATCTATACATTTACTTTACATTTATGCAATTGATTTCAATTATTTTGATTCAATGTTAATTCCTAAACTAGGGTTTGACTAAGGCAAACTCCCCATCAACAACAAAAAAATAATTTAATTATAGTTTGTAGATATTAGCTTGGCGAATAGGTTGCAGATCTAAATTCCATTTTCATTGTTTATCGAAAGTATGAAATTAGAATCAATGTCACACTCATTCTTGCAAGTTTGATCAAGTCACCCTTAATGCACAATGTCAATTGGGTCACCCTTGATCATCTAGTTCGACCTTGACAGATCATCAAATGATTTTTGGGCTTTGTCCGTCTCATAGATTTAAGCCCAAAATTTACAATTTTCATCCAGTACAAGCATGAAATCAATTTTTAAAGGCATGTCTTCTATCTTCTTTGTCCTTTCAACATATTTACTTATTTCATTTACACATCTAGCCCTAGGTTATCATCTCATCCAGGGTTTCCAAAGATTTAGTTACCTTTCCCCTTATTCTTCCCTAGACCTAGTTTACATTAGTACTCCTTTCTCATTTGTTTAGCATTAATCTTTCTAGATCTAATTCTTTAGGATTGGGATTGAAAGGACTTATCTCCTTGACTTCCCTTTTTGTTTATGCAAGTGTGGTTATGCGATGAACTTAGGGGTTTATATCATTGATTCACAATTCCACCCCTACATTATGTTTCTAATTTCAAAGATTATTTAACAACCCTTCTTAGCTTAGTCTAGAGTAGATTTAGGAAAAAATCTAACTTTCTAGGTTTAGTTTTGAAAATTACCCAAAATGACAAAATTCAAAAATTGTGAAAATCTGACAAATTAGGGGATTTTTTAATTTTTTGAGTTTTTAATTTTATTTGAAGATTTGTTGAGAATTGTAGAGGTAGTTGTTGATGAATGGAAACTCATTTAGTTTTAAAAAATTGTGTATTTTATCTGGTTCCATTCTTTCTTAATAAATTAGTAGGAAGATCTACTTGTGTGCTTCATCAATGACCCTTAGTGACCACTCTAGAATACATAGACAACTTTTGATCTAAAGAATTTCCCCTCTACAAATCTCAAGGTTTCTAACATTTATTTCCAAAGCAATAATTTTTTTTTAATTATTAGACATTATAGGGATTTATTTTCCAACGTTCACCAACTAATCATTTTTATGTTCTTCTTTGTGGTCTCATTACCAAGCTAGCATTCTAACAAGACCTTTTTTATTTTTGAAGTTTCTATAGTTTATTTTATTTTTAGATTAACAACATTCATTTACACCAAGCATTATATGAATCTAAAGCTCAAAGTTTACTTCTCCAACTAATCTTATAGAGCCTCTTCTTTGTTTATTATTACAAAACTAGCCATAGAAATTAGGTTACCCTTGAAACACATAATCTAGGATCCATCCTCTTTGGGTGTTAGGAAAGGATTTTCAAATAAGAATCAGGTAGGCATCCTATGCATGGTTACAAAGGTGGGTAGACCTAAGTTTGTCAAGGTGGTCGATAGTGTTTGGTAAGAGGCAAGGAATGGATAGGAGAAAAATGAAGATAGTTATAGAGAAAAAATAGTAGCTAGGATGAAATATCGATATAAAAGAATGGAAGTGTGATTAAATGGAACATAAAATATGGAGCCTACTCAGCTGGCCATCCACCAAGGCACGGTCGAATGTGAGATGTAACTTTATAGCTGAATGCAATTGTGTGACTTTGTATTACACCACCACAAGACTCGCAAACGACGGCTTCGACGATAGAAAATACATTAAAGGCTCTATATTCACTAGTTATTATTAGTTCCTACCAAAGGCAGGAAATCTAATGGATCTCTTCAATTTCTAAAACCAATTAATTTGTCCAATAAGATTTCAGAATTATTCTGAGATCAAAATTTATTATAAAGTTCACATTTTCATCTTATTTAATGAAAAAACAAAATACCATTAAACTGAAATCTTATTGGCTCATGATGAAAAAAGCAATGAAAAAATTCATTTTCCTTCAACAAAAATGCAACTATTTTTTGAACACCTTTATTGATGCAAGCATTAATTGCAACTTTATCTCTATTAATGAATGCATTAATTTCAATCTTATCTTTTCCACATTTGTGACAAGTGGATAAACTTTTTAAAAGAAGATAATAGTTTTAATTGATATTTATTTTTTTCATTTGTAAAATGTTATTCAAATATAGATATTTTAATCAAATATAACATTTTAACTCTTTTAAATTGTCAAATTTTAAAAATTATTTTTTATATGCTTTAATTTCATATTTATTTTAATTTAAATTTATATATAGTTTAAATTAGAATTTAATTATTTTTATTTTAACATATCTAAACGAATGCTTTTAATAGATTTTTTAAATATATATATATATATATATATATATATATATAGTTTTATTAGATTATACATTTATTTAACATATATAATTTTTATTATATTGATATTTTTATAAGTGTATTTTGTTTTTTTAAAGCATAAATATTATTTTTAAATTAATTTATGTTTATTTATTTTTATGCATTAGTCAAGAAGTAAATTTAATACCTTAGTTTTTTATCCTTTCTTCGATACCCGTTTGAGTGCTTCCCACGCTATTTTATAAAGACAATTAAATGTCAAAGTAATTGGTAAATTAGTAATTAGTCAATTTAAATAGAAATTATGCTTTATTTATTTATTAAATTGGTTTTCAAAAAATTCTCATGCATGTATTTTATATTTACATTACTATAAAAAAATATGAAGTTTGAAAAACTTTATTATGTCCACATCATGCAATAACTCTACTATAACAAAGTTCTCAAATTCTCACAGCTTCCAAGATTTGAAGATTTGAAAATATTACATTAAATTGCATGTACAAAAAAATCTACTCGTGTGCATAAGTGTGATTTTAGTAATTAAAAAAATCTTCAAATTTCTAAAACTTTCCTGTTATTTTCAATTTTCTTGCTATTTTTACTACTTTTGCTCTTTAGAACATTTAATTAAGAAAAACTTATACATATCTTTTGAAGGAAGCAATTCAAAGTATAATATTCATATTTAATTTTAATTCAACCCTATTTTATGGTTATTATTTTTCTGCACAATGCAAATTGAACAATCATAAATATATTCTTAGAAATTATAAAACTTCTAAACAAACATTTCATATCTCACAAACTCAACTTCATAGATCTCTAAACTACGACACATTTAATATCTTGAAATCATCAAATTCGGCAGGAACTTTGGCGCTTGCGCCTCTTGTTATTTACACCTTTCGCCAAGCTTGTTTATGTCGAAGGAAGTGAACAAAAATCTTTGACGTTGTACATTTCAAAGCATTTAAAAAGGCCAAAAAGAAAACAAGTCGAAGCTTCCCAAGTTTCAGAAAATGTGCACTGTCAAACAACAATGAATTCACCAATTCCAAGGTTTTTCCGGGATATCTCCGCCAGTTTCGGACGTTCAAAAAAATTGGAACGAACCGGCCTGTTCCGGTCACCATGCCGGTTTGTTGAGCTTGAGGGAGGCACGTTGCAGTTGTTTCTTGTTGTTCTTCTCGCCTGCAAGCATGACAGTGTCAGTGTTTGAAGAGCGCTGCTGCCAATTCTTCGTTTGTCGTGAGTCTTGGCTTTCTCCATTTCAGTTCCTTTTAGATGATTTTGTGACACGTTTATGTTTTATACCCTGTTTTACTTGGAGATACGAGGTTTTCGTAGCTTATAATTTGATGGCCTGTTTTTGTCAAGATGTGGGATTTAAAACCAAGAAAATAAAGGAGGAAAGAGAAGTGAAGATTTCCATGGTTTATATTAATGAATGATGGATATGTTTTGAATTGAATAGGGTAAAGTATATAAAGGAGTTACTTCATTAGGTAAACTTTGCATACCTAGAATTCTTAAATCTAACTAATATTTTTATCGGTGTATCTTTGTATGTGAGTTAACAGCTTAAAGCTAAGGTTTTAGCTTCTAGGTATTCCTTGATTTCTTTGTGGAGATTGTCAAACTCTAAGTGGTCAAAAATGACTTTTTCAAAGTGTTGTATGATATCTGCTACGTTCTTGCATTAATAATCATGCAATCAAAAATCCCAATAAGTGTGGCTAAATGTCTCAATAGTCTTCATCAAATGCCCCAGTAGTGGTGAACAAATGGGCCAATCACCAACCAAAAAAGATAAAAAATGATCGACTGTTATTGCATGTCTAATCGACTATTAGTACACGTGTTTTCATTTTTGGGGCTCTTATAATAGCAGTAATGACAGGATAAACATGACAAAAAGATCATGGTTATTGAACCCCCTAATGCTAACTGGGTACTTTCCACTAATGAGAGATTAAAAGAAATTGGGAAGAAAATTATGAGATAATAATCTTACGTTTAAGTTTCTCAATATCTTATGTAAAATATTCAAATTACCAACTTATTTTCCAAGTCCCTTGCTTATCATTAACATTTTAGGGTGACATCATCAAATATGATGGCATATTAGCATGCTTTTTGACAAGGTGTCCAAAATGATCAAACAAGTGACACCGTACTTGAGCACTAATCATGTTTTAGTAGTGCACTAATGTAGCATCACATGATTTGCTACTTTTTCCATCTATGAAATACATTTCAATCATGAACAACAACAATAACATCTTAAAAGTAATATTTTCAGTATAAGTATTGGACATTTTACCAAGTACAAATATCACAACCATTGGAATGAGCTAAAAAAAAATTAATTCGACAAGAGCTCTGAAGAGCTTTAGTCCCGCCTTATGCAAAAGGATAGAGTGCAAAGATTTTAAAGTGAAATAGTTATATATATGTGTGTGTGTGTGTAATTTATTATTGAAGCTTATGTTCAATTTCTAAAAGTATAATATAGAAATATATTTAAAAGAAAAGAATTCAAACTAAAATATGAAGCAAATAAAAATCAATGAAAGTTGACTCTTCAATTTGAAAATTGAATATAACTTTAATAAAATATTTAAATCATTTTGAACGTGTAATTTTTTTGTTATCTTTCCTCAAATTTGATGATTTTAACATAAATAATTATTAAAATTGTTTAAAAATATTACTCATTGAAAATAATTTGTACTAAAATATATTGACAATTATTTAAAATAATAAAACAATAAAATAATAAAATAAATATATTTAATTTTTTAAATTGAAACAAGTATAATTATATTATATATATTTATTAAATTATTATCATTTTATTTAAATTTAATAATTTTAATATAAATTATAAATTCATTTCTAAATTAATTTTAAAATATTAATTTATTCAAAATTTAAATATAATATAAAATTACTAAATAACAAAGACCAATATAAATAAAATATATATTTACATGCTTAAATGTCCCGCATGAATTAATAATTATTTTTGGCGATTAAAAGAAAATGGTTGCCATAATTCTATGGATAATAATGTTATATTTTAAATGTCGTAAAGAATATGAAAGCACCAATCACGATAGATTAGTTGACATGCATCTTAATATTGGAACGTATTAATTCTTTCTAGACTCATCTACTTGGTGATGTTCATTTTAGCAGCCTTGTCATCGATATTGACACACGTCATCTTAATAAGAATCCACAGATAAGAATTCTTGCCTTAAAAAAGTTAAGGCTGACTAATTCAACGGTGCATCTACGATGACAAATAGAATTGTTGAAGCAAAATTTTAAAAAAAAAAAACTGAGAATAAAATTCAAAGCAAAGCACATATGTAACATTGAGATTGATAAATAATCGTTTCTAATTGGCCATTTCGAAAAGTCTTAGATTTTTAATAGGAAAATAAGAAAAAGGACGAGCAAAAATAGGGCTGACCAATTAAAAAAAAAATTTCTTAAAAAAAAATAAATAAATAACAAATTGAGTTATACAAACTTCAGAAACATTATAGTTTTTGGTTAATATTTGCAATCCCCAATGGCAATTAATTGGAAAGCAGCACGCCGAAAACATTAGTCATGCCTTTAAAAAGGTAGGACTAATAAATGTATCAAATGACTTAAACAACTCAAACTAATAATTGATTTGTAGACTAAGAGTATTTCATAATCAATGTTGTCTAACTTTTTCATGCTTAGTTTGTCCCTTAGTGTATTTTGTTTAAGGACAATCACATATATATCTATGTCTTTGTGTGTGTGTGCGTTCGCGCGTGCATAAGCATAGACATATATAATTTTTTAAAATTAAATATCTATTAAGAAATATTTTTGGAACATCTACTTCATTTTTATATAAAAAATATATCAATTTTTTTTTTTGAAATATCTATTTCATTTATAACTGTTATAAAATTGATTTAAAATATAAATCAAAATACAATCAAATTTATTTATATATTAATAGTCCAATAAAAAAATATAAAATATTTTAATCATATATATAAAGATTAACAAAAAAAAAACTAAAGATTTAATTTATTCCATTATCTATTGTATTTTTAGATATTTTAATTTTCTATTAGAAAAGTAATCTTGAAAATAGATTAACAATCCTATAAAGCCCTTCATCACATACGAGAGTCCTTTAACAATCTTTTTACACATTCATATATCAACTAATTTGTATTTTATGAGCATATTTTATTTTTTAGGTGGCTCACTAGAAGGTTCCATACATGACATAGTTGTAGCTTCTAAATTGAAGAAATTATTTAACGTGCTTTTGCTAATGCATAGAAATGCACGAAACCAATTCATCTAAGGTAAAAATTCTAAGGTTGAAAGGAAATTGAATAAGTATATTGTTAAGTTGGTTTAATTGTAGAAAATTTGTATTCTTGATTCAAAGAGGTGACAAGTTCAATTCTTGTGGCATGGGGCATGACCATCTTGTTTGTTGTATAATTAGATGTTTCTTACATTTATTTACGACAAATGTAAATTGATTTTATTAAAAAAAATTGTATGATTGTATATTTAATTAAAGGTCATAATTGTTGAGTTAAAAATTGACTGAGTATAATTTGTTTATCTACAGATTTTCTTCACTTCCATATTGTACAACTTGAAATGTATCTTAATATTTAATGTTACATGTAAGTTGATCCTCCAAATAAAATTAAAAATACTTAAAAATATATAAGTAGAAATTGTAGATAGACCCCAAAAAAGTGAAGATTTTTGGTCCTACATGTGAATGGGTAACCTTAGTTTTTCTTAATATTTCAAGGTCTTCTTAATAGGTACTTTGATGAAATACCTACATCATATAAGTTTGGACTAGAAAGATTTATGAATGTGGAATGCAATTTGCAAACAATTATATGAGACTTTACTATCCAACCTGTTAATGATCTTAATGAATAAATATATTTCATACTTTTTGATAAAATTAAATAAGAATATTGAATTATATTTCTTGAAGTACTTATTAATGTTATTCTAAATTGTAACCACATGAATTAGGGTAAAATTTTATTACAATAGTCACAATAAGTATGAAGTTGATTAAATTTGTTAGAAGTTATTTGAAACAATGTTTGAGTGTATAATTTATATTGAATTAGGTCTTCCAACATTGAACTAGTTTTAAATGGTTGTGTATCAAAATTATTAAATTCTATTGATCAAACTTTAGTCAATTCATTTGAATAAGCTTAATTCCATATATTTCTTCATTTCATATTGCATAAATTAATTTTTAAAAATACTCACTTTTAAACAAACTAAAACTATTGCTAGCTTATAAAGTCTAAGAATTTTTTTTGAGACTAAACGATAATTCATAGTCCACTTTTAACAAATTCAAAAAATATTTTGTCATCAAACTTTGAATGAAGCAAATATACTTAATCCATCTAAAGTATATAAAGACTTAATGCCACATTATTACTATTATTATATTCCTAACTTCAAAATCTTTTGATATATTTATTATTGAATACATTATTTTAGTTTAATTATGTAATTAAAGCAAATTTATCTTTATTGTAATAATTTAAAATAAGATATTTGTTGTTTAAAACAAATCTAAATAACTAATATATATCTTTTTATTTATTTTACTTTTATTTTGAAATCTCAACATGTTTAGATATATGTATTTAGAATAATTAATAATATTTTTTCTAAATGTGAAAAGTTTTTAAATTTTATTTAAGAATTTTTTAATTAAAAGTAAAAAAATTGTAGTGTAAAAACTATATTTTGTATATTACTTTTAGTTTCCTGTTTAGATTGGAGTAATACTATAGTAGATTTACATAATTAAAAATTATTCATTTTAACAATTGATATGATGTACAAAGCATTACTTACGTATTTATCATTATGTTTATAAACATGCATTTCTAATCTAATTGGCTTAGTTATTTAATTTCAGCATTAAGAAAATCCTTGTTCATAATTAGATCCTATTAGAAATAGATCCAACATAGGTCCCATGGTTTTCCCTAAAAATGACAATACAATACCATGTATTCACATTTGGGGGTTAAATTAAATGAAAAAAGTGGGCAATATATTGCCTAAATAGAGTAGGGAAGTTTTGTGGGGAGTATTGGGTAGATAGTGGATAGGGTGACAAAAATGGAGTTTGGGGCAATATGTTTTGAAAATAAAGGGCAATATATTGTGTCCTGACCACACACCCCCCCCCCCCCCCCCCCCGTTCTCTCTCTCTCTCTCTCTCTCTCTCTCTCTCTCTCTCTCTCTCTCTCTCTCTCTCACACACACACACACACACACACACACACACACACACACACACACAATCACACACACACACACACACACACACACACACACACACACACACACACACACACACACGCTCATGCACATGCGCACACACATACATGCATGCAGGTGAACACAGATACAAAGATATACCACAACACATGTGCTATGATTGAAGTTCATTATGTCAAGCCCGTGTGCAAAGCTCTCTGTGTGTGTGTGTGTGTGTGTGTGTGTGTGTGTGTGTGTGTGTGTGTGTGTGTGTGTGTGTGTGTGTGTGAGAGAGAGAGAGAGAGAGAGAGAGAGAGAGAGAGAGAGAGATGGACCACTTAAATGTATAAAACAAAGCCAAACATTTAACCAATTAAACTAGAATCCTATGCTATAGTCTTAGGAAAAATTTATATAAGGATTTACAATTTAATATCATGTTCATATATGTAGAATATCAAAAGAATAATAATTTTACATCTATGATCAAATTAACAAAACAATATAACATATATGATGACACTCATTCTAGTGCATTTAGATAACTTAACAATCATTCTAAAATAATGAATACATTTGAAATATATTAATTATCAAAATAATTTTCAAAACTATCAATTTGATAAAAACTCTAAATATGTGAAATATATTTATGAACATAAAAGTTTATACCCACAAACTAATTTCAAAATAATAAAAACAAGTGTTGCGTGCAACATTAGTCCCTGCTTGGGGCAGGCCTGGTGGGAAAGATGGAGCAGATGTTTGTGGTTAGTACAGAGCTCTAGTTGGTGCATGTAGAGGAAGACTAGAGTCTGAGATTTAGAGATTTAGTGCATAGTCAAATGCATGGGTGCATTGGGAATCATAGGGTTCCCAGCCCACCCCTTCTTGGTTTCAGTCCATGTAAGTCCATTCTTTCCTTACCGGTCCCATGGATCTAAATCTAGATATTGATATGGCTATGCAGAGCGGGGTAATATTACTCGTTGCTTGGTCCCATACTCATGTTACTATTGGTCTCACACACACAGGGTCAATAATGCATGAGCGATATAAACCTTTTTTCTATGAGAATGCTATGATAGAGCCAAATGACAAAGGTGAAGCTCTATGAACATGATCCTACGCGATCCTCTGCAATTCAAATCTAGTGAGATAGCCATGTATTCAAAAGTCGACGATAAGCTTAGTTTTCTATCTATAGGGCTCGGTTCACATGAATAAGAAGGAATGGAACAAAGGTTCAAGCAGGAGCTGGGACAGGACCAGGGAAAGATATAGTTGCATGTGAACTCATTAACCCATTAGTCTATTCTTTTGACTGCGTGAAAGCAGCAACTAGAGCAAGGATGACAACAAGTATAACAAAAGCAGCGGCATAACAGAAAGAAGCAGAGCCAGTTAGAGATCGAGAGGATGTGGATATGGCCCTTCTCATTTATAGGGAATCGATTGAAGACTAAAATCATCGAGATGCAGATCCAAACAAAATAGAGGGAGCAACACAGGAGGCAGAGAAAGCTAGGACAGAGACGTAGGTAGGATACAATACTCACAAGAATGATCTATTAAATGATCCATTACCAAGCTAGTGCATTACCTAATGGGCAGTGGGAACTAGAGCAGATTGGTCCATCCCAAGATGCTCACTACGACGGCTACGAGTGATGCCTCTCTCACCGAAGCTCTTGCCTATGACTTTGCTCCAGGTGCATGCCACGCCACGATATAGGCTAGATCAACTTCTGATTCCGAGTCCCCTACGGGGATATCAATGGTGCTGCTGAGACTAGTGCTTACATTCATTAGTGGATTAACAAACTGTATACTCATTTTGATCACCTATTGCTGTTCACCCTAAAATTCACCGCCATGAATCTCGGGTTGATTCTTCTCTACCACTGATTTGGACATGCAAACAAATAACAAAAAATTTCAATTAAAAATGCTTCTTAGGATCCTTATTTAGCTCTAAAACTAGTGAGAATCTCAAAATCTCAATTTTAGCAAGAATCCTAGACTATCTGATCTGCCAAAATTAGAAAATGTAGGAAACAATCAAGAAAGATTGACAAAACTATTTCCAAAACAATATATTTTTTATGAACAAGCATATCATAAATCAAAGCTAGCTTAATGCAGAAGCGCACCCAATTATTAAGAATAGGAATATGGCTACCGATAAGAAGGCTAATCGATGACGCCAGATATGAAAATGATAAACCATTTCACATGTACACAAAAATAAAGTGTTACACAATCATCCAATACTTGCATTAGAATTTGAGGAATTGAAGCTGATCAAGCCATACTATCCATGGAAAAGATCCAAGCTAGTAGCTAAAACCAAACTAAATATATTTGATATCAGAACTCTACAAGATTACAATGGCGAGTACTCTCCACATCCTACAGGTTTCTCGCTGAATTTTTGGCGCAAAAAATAGGAAAAAACAACCGAAAATCTAGGTTAAGATGTAGAGAAGATTAAATTAGAAATGACAGAAATGAATACTTAATGACCAGTTGCCCAGCTGCAAGGAGGGGAAGAATTTTTTTGCAACAATGAAGCCAAGTTTGTCATAATAAAGAAATCTTATTATAAAAACGAACTCCAATAAAACAAGGAGAAGCCACGGTAAAAGGAGATCTAAGAATGTCAGACATGCATGTATGAGGCACGTCCTCTTGTGACAATAACAAGTGGAACACATGCTGATTTAATGTTAATTTTCAAGGCAACAAAATAAAAAGACTACCAGGGAAAATCATCCCTAGCCAATAGTAATGGAGGAAAATTGTAGTGAAAATAATAGAAACTAGAAATGCAGCTACAAAGATGATTTTAATGGGATTGTTATGAGGCTTTTCCTGATTCCCAAAGCAGAGACTAATTGAATAGTGCAGTGAAAACATTAGTCCCCACCTATAGGCGGCAGGGACTAATAATCTAACATTTACCGATCCAAAAAGAACAATCTAACATAAAATTAGATAATCTCTTTCCTTATCCATTACTATATTTATAACATGATCACCTGATATAAGCAGATGTATTCTTTTCCAATGCATCTACCTTCATAATACACCAATATTTGATATTTTCCCTGCTTAATGTGAAGGCCAATTTTGTTTCCTAAACTCCACTTAAAGCGAGACAAGTCAAACAATGCGAGTGGAGAGTCGAAATTCTTTGCGTTCACAACTCTTAAAATTTCATTCACACGTCGTTTTAACGGTCAATGGAAAATTTGAAATTTCATTCAACATCACAAATCGAACACGTGAATTAATAGTTGTTCAATATCTTTTCATTGAATACAGTTTCCTTTCATTGTTGATTCACGTTCTTCTCTATCTGTTCGTAGGCATTTCAACATTTGCTTTTACACTATTGAAGGCTTTTTATATCAATGAAATTTGAATCGGAGTATATCAGTCAAAGGTAAAGTTTTGTCAATAAAAATGACGACTATTTCTTTCAATATAAGTAAAAAAGTGTTATGGACTGTACTTTTATCGTTAATTTGGATAATACTTATTATATAATGAAATGAGACTGACCTTGTTTTTTCGAAGTGCATGGAGTGCTGATATTTAGAAAAAAAGATACATTGTGAAAGTACTGGTTTTTGAATATATTTGAGATGTAAATAAAATTGCCCCCTTCTTACATATACTACGATTTAATCATAGTTTGATTTAAATTAAAGTATTGAGAATACTAAATTAAAGTATTGTCTATAAATGCATAATTTGACTCACTCAATTTGAGATATTTAGCATGCTATAAAATCTTTAGCCTAAAAACCTAGAATAAGACTTGATAAAATAACCCTATTTTAAAACAATATCAAGATAGAACAACAATGTGCCACACATGTACAACAAAATGTACACAAGTATCATGTGAGCATAATGCCACAAGATAATGAACTAGAAAAACCTCACTATTTTAAGAAGCAAGGTGGTGGCAACCTAATACAAATCAATTAAAAGATGAAACCACCAGAATAAAGTTACACACTTTTTTTTCTCTTTTTTTTAAAAATTCATTCTATCATTCTAAATCATGAGTCATAGTTCTTTCATTGAAAGTAATTTGAGTTTAAGGAGCAAGTATATTTTTCATGATGGGTTTTATTATAGTTTGTCATGTTATGATATCAACACTTGGAAAACTCATCTAAAGAGTGTTGTACATAGATTTTTATTTCTTGTTTAGCTAGGTTACCCGACCAAGAACACATTATCTTTGTGATCATCATAATTTTTATTAAAGCAAAAAAAAAAACATAAAATATGAAATAAGAGATATAAAAAAAAAAATGTTTATTGGTGTGACTAGAGGATTGCATTAGATATAAAACAGTAGGGAGAAGGTAAAATATTGCATACATACAGATCTTACTCAAGAATGTTAATGAAAGCTAAATCATAAGAAACACATTGCACAAGGTCTAGATATCTATGTGATTCATGATTCACAAATGCAACCTAAAAATTAAAAGGCTTATTGTATATGAAAAAAGTGATTCCCCTAATGCTTATTTGATCTTTTTATGAATGTGAAAAAAGCTACAACATATTCAAATCCTTGAAAGGAGGAAACTTTAAATCATACATACATACATACATACATACATACATACATACATACATACATACATACATACATACATACATACATACATACATACATACATATATATATATATATATATATATATATATATATATATATATATATATATATATAGTAGCTTTTTGTGTGTTTTCATGTTGGAATGTACTTCCCATGTATTCTGTGTGCTTAACGTTTGTTTAGATTTCTTTAGATGACCCTTTTTGCTCCATTGGTAGAAGGTGATAAATGAACCAAAATGTTATATCATTCTTCTAGTTGTATCTAACTTCTTCTATATGTTGTTATATGTTATGTTGTACATGTGCTAATGTTTGTACTTGTATCCTTGTGTTGAATTCTCATATTTGTAACATGGTAGCACCAAATGTGTTGTAGTCTCCATGATGGTAGTCCAAAAAGACTCTTCTTTGTAACTCTTATGTGTCTTTCTTTGATTGTGTTGTAGTTCTACTTCCTTCAGGGGATGATGATATTTCATACTTGATTTAATATTTACATGTTATGACATGATCATACTAACCTTGAAATTAGTAGGCCACTCTATGCTCTTTATATGTTATGTGCTCATCTCCCTTGATTTGTCTTCTCTTGGGGGCATCTCATAGTGGAAAATGTCTCTTAGTGGATGTATGTATACTTTGTTAGAGTCATTTCTCCTATTAAAGTGTTAATAATTACTTTAATGTGGGGGCATACACTCCACTCATTTTGCATGCCAATCATGTAGTGAATATGGATTTTAAGTATGACTTGGAAACTTTAGCCTTGGATGCTTAGTATGATTTGTAAGTCATACTCAAATCTATGCATTGCTATTTCATCCCTTCTCTTTGTACACATTTTGTGAATCCCTTTATGGATTATGTGCCATCCCAAAGAATGGATTCTTTATGCACACCTTCAATAAAGGAAGTGAGCATCCTTGACATCAGGTATCTTTCCTTTGTATACACATATGCTAAATCTCTTCTATGGGTAATGCATAAAAAATTGCTAAGTCCCATGCATGGGTAAAGTAGTCTTGCAGACCATGTCATGGTGATATGAAGAACGTTGATCTATGGATGAGCCCTTTGATGGGTTGATTAGCGGGTTACCACCCATTAGGCTATTTAATACCATCTTTTGCAACATCTTTTTTCGTGATTCATAATACGGTGGGCACTCTTCTAGGTGAGATAGTAATTCATATTTTTTTTTTTCCTTTTTAGTCACTAACTTCTCTCATACTATGATCGAGGAGTTAGCAAAAACTCAACCCCTTGGGGGCTTAATGAATTCTTTGTCTTGTTGATTATAATGGGAGTATCTTATGCTTTGTGCTCTACTTTACCAAGAGTTTGGATTGAATCCATACTCTCAGTAAAGTGGGGGATAATTTATAAATGTACCATCTTAAATTGGAAGAACTCCAATTTAATGAAGGTTTAATGCTTATTTAATGTGAGACCATCAATATCTTTTTAGCTATCCTTCTTTATTCCCTTTTCTCCCATCTCTCTTAGGTGGAATTGGGGGAAATCTTAACAGATCCTCTTTGAAAGCTCCTATTTTTATGGCATAAATCTTGAGGTAGGATCTATCCTCCTAAGTCCTCCCTTCCCTTCATTTAATTACTAAGAATGTACTCTTTGCACCAAAATGGCTATTTCTTGAGTTTTCTACCCAACTTTTAGAATCTAGGAACTAATTTTAGACCCTGGGGGCTTCTTGAAGGTTCATGGTCCTAGTTGTCAAGGACGTAGTTTATCCTTGACCAATTAGATGTCCTTGAGCAATTAGGGACACCTTGTACCCCTAAAGGGCCAATAAATGATGTAATGCATGCCTCATTGGGCCCTCTTTTAGGTCCTTTTCTTAGATCCCATGTCTAGTTAGTTTTAGGGTGTTAATTCCTAGGCAGGTTGGCTTGCGGGAGTTAGTCAAATCACAACCCTTTATAAGCTCTTTGATTCCCTCATTTTCACATCATGTGTACAAAAGTTCAAACACTTGCAAACTAGCACTCAAGAATTCAAGTTTTTAAACCTTCAAGTTTTCAAGTATCCTTTAAGCAATTCCTCGATTGAAGATCAAGGATTCAAGCATTCATGCAATTGAGGGAGTCATCTTCAAGATCTCCTTCAATCCATTCAAGGTAATTTGTTGCATCTTCGACATCTATTCATCTTCATCTTCTTGATCCAAATCAATTAGTTAAGTAGGCATATTGCATTCGATTCAAGAGATCCTACTATTGTGCAAGGTGAATTCATACATTTACTTTACATTTATGCAATTGATTTCAATTATTTCAATTCAATGTTAATTCCTAAACTAGGGTTTGACTAAGGAAAACTCCCCATCAACAACAAAAAAAATTAAAAATTAATTGTAGTTTGTAGATATCAACTCTTGGCAAATAGGTTGCAGATCTAAGTACCATTTTGGTTGTTTATCAAAACTATGAAATTAGAATCAATGGCACACTCATTCTTGCATGGTTGATCAAGTCACCCTTAATGCACAACGTCAACCAGGTCATCCTTGATCATCTAGGTCGACCTTGATAGATCATCAAATAATTTTTGGGCTTTGTTCGCCTCGTAGTTTTAAGTCCAAATTTCATAATTTTCATCCAGTACAACAAGCATGAAATCAATTTTTAAAGGCACGTCTTCTATCTTCTTTGTCCTTTCAACATATTTACTTATTTCATTTACACATCTAGCCCTAGATTATCATCTCATCTAGGGTTTTCAAAGATTTAGTTACCTTTCCCCTTATTCTTCCCTAGACCTAGTTTACATTAGTACTCCTTTCTCATTTGTTTAGCATTAATCTTTCTAGATCTAATTCTTTAGGATTGGGATTGAAAGGACTTATCTCCTTGACTTCCATTTTTGTTTATGCAAGTGGTTATGTGATCAACTTAGGGGTTTATATCATTGATTCACATTTCCACCCCTACATTATGTTTCTAATTTCGAAGATTATTTAAAAATTCTTCTTAGCTTAGTCTAAAGTAGCTTTAGGAAAATATCTAACTTTTTAGGTTTAGTTTTGAAAATTACCCAAAATCACAAAATTCAAAAATTGTGAAAATCTGACAAATTAGGGAATTTTTTAATTTTTAATTTTTTTTTTGTTATTTGAGGATTTGTTGAGAATTGTAGAAGCAATTGTTGATGAATGGAAACTCATAGATTTTTGAAAATTTGTGTATTTTATCTGGTTCCATTCTCACTTAATAAATTAGTAGGAAGATCTACTTGTGTGCTGCATCAATGACCCTTAGTGACCACTCTAGAATACATAGACAATTTTTGATCTAAAGAATTTTCCCTCTATAAATCTCAAGGTTTCTAACATTTATTTCCAAAGCAACAATTTTTTTTTATATTAGTCATTATAGGGATTTATTTTTCAAAGTTCACCAACTTTGTCCAACTAATCATTTATGGTCTCTTCTTTGTGGTTTCATACCAAGCTGACGCTCTAACAAGACCTTTATAAATTTTGAAGTTTCTAAAGTTTATTTTCAGATTAACAACATTCATTTAGACCATGCATTATATGGATCTAAAGCTCAAAGTTTATTTTCTCCAACTAATCTTAGAGGGCCTCTTCTTTGTGTGTAAATACAAAACTATCCATCTAACAACTGCTCAAAAGTAGAAATTAGATTACCATTCATAGTATGTAAACACATAATCTAGGATCCATCCTCTTCGAATATTAGGAAAATATTTTCAAATGAGAATTAAGGAGGCACCCTATGCATGGTTACAAAGGTGGATAGAACTAAGTTTGTCAAGAAGGTTGATAGTATTTGGTGGAGAAGGTGTGAGGTAAGGAAAGGATAGGAGATGAAGACACTTATAGAGAAAGATAAGTAGTTAGGATAAAATGTCGATATAAAAGAGTGGAAGTGTGATTAGAAGGAACATAAGAAATGGTGCCTACTCAGCTGGCCATCCAAACCCGGGCTAGAGTTAGACCACCGAATCAGGGTTGAAAGTGAGTTATAACTACAATTGGATGCAATTGCGCGACTGTGACGTTGTATATTTGAAAGCATTTAAAAAGGGTAAAAAAGAAAACGCATGGAAACTTCCGAAGTTTCATAAAATGTGCACTTGTCAAACAACAATGAATTCACCAATTTCAAGGTTTTTTAGTGCAAATCTCCGTCAGTTTCCGACGTTTAAAAAAATTGAACGAACTGGCACGTTCCGGTCAGCATGCCGGTTTGTTGGGCTCGAGGGAGGCACGTTGCAGTTGTATCTTGTTGTTGCTCTGGCCTGCAAGCTTGACAGTCTTCAAGAGAATGTTTGTGTCAGTGTTTGAAGAAGGTGCAGCTGCCAACGCTTCGTTTGTCGAGAGTCTTGGCTTTCTCCATTTATGATGTTGTGACACGTTTATGTTTTATACCCTGTTTTACTTGGAGATATGACATTTTCGAAGATTATAATTTGATGGCCTGTTTTTGTGAAGTTGTGAGATTTCAAACAAACCCCCGCCCAAAAAAAGGAGGAAAGAGATGGGAAGATTTCCGTGGTATATATTTACTAGCTTATATATACTTTTATATATATTATGCTGAAAGTAATCGTTCTCGAGGTGTCTATTTTCATTTAATCTCAAGGTTATTTTAATCATAGTTGAAATTTATGAAAATAAAAATAGGCGCCTCCAGAACGATTACTCTCGGCGTAACATATATAGAGGTATATATAAGCTAGTGGCAATCACGGCGCAATAGGAAAAGTATTTTTAAATTTTTTTCTATTTTTTAAAAGTTACTGCTGAATTATTTATTTCTTTTTAAATACAATTGTATAAACTTACTATAAAAATGTAATAGTGTAAACTTACTATAAAATTATTCTTGAATATTTTATTTTTAAATTCTATATATGGTGTTTATTTGCATCACTTTAATTCAGTTTTATTTTAAGCATATTGTTACGTAAAATGTTATATTGAAGAGTAGAGTTATAGTTAGGGTTAGGGTTAGTGTTAGGGTTGGGGCTATTGTTAAGGTTTGAGTTATGGATAGGGTTAGAGTTACGGTTACGAATAGAGTTACAATTAGAGTCAGGATTAGCATTAGGGTTAGGGCTAGGGTTATTTTTAGGATTATGAATCTTGTTAGGGTTATAGTTAAGGTTTGGTTTAGAATTAGAGTTAGAGTTAATGTTAGGATTAGGGTTAGAATTTGGATTACAAATATAGTTAGGGTTAGAATTAGAGTCAGGGTTAGGGTTAAGGAAAGGGCGAGGGTAAGAATAAGGGTTTAGGTTAAACATATAGTTAGGGTTAGGATTAGAATTAGAGTTAGGGTTTGAGTTAGAGGTAGAGTTAGAATTGGAGCTCGAATAAGGGCTAGAGTTAGAGTTTAAATTAGGGTTATAATTAGGGTTAAAATTAAGCTTAGGGTTAGGGTTAGGGTTAAAATTAGAGTTATAGTTAGAGTTAGAGAAAGGGGTAGAGAAAGGGTTAGTTTTAGGGTGATGGTTAAGGTTAGGTTTATATTTAGAGTTAGGGTTGTATATAGAGTTACATCAGGGTTAAGGTTAGGGTATGGGTTTGAGTTGGGGTTAAGGTTAGGGTTAGGGCTATGGTTTTCATCTAGATTAAAGTAAGGGTTAAGGTTAGAGTTAGAGTTTTGAGTCAGGGTTAAGGTTAGAGTTACGGTTAGGTTACGGTTTTGGTGAAGGTTAAACTAAGGATTAGGGTTAGGATTAGAGTCTAATTATGGTAGAGTTAGATTTATAGTTAGGGTTATATTTAGGGTTAGAGTTAGGGTTAGGATTATGGTTTAAAAAAAGTAATTTTCTTTTTGGCATATTGTAATGTAAAATGTTATAGTTAAACATAGATATATGGTTAGGGACAAAGTTACCATTACAATTAATGTTAACCTTAGGGATAGAATAAGGGTTAGGGTTAACATTAGGGTTAGGGCTGGAGTTAGGGTTAGGGTTTGAGTTATGGTTAAGGTTAGGGTTAGAGTTACAGTTATGGTTATTGTTAGAGTTATGGTTAAGATTTGGGTTAGAGTTATGTTTATGGTTAAGGTTAGGGTTAGAGTTATGGTTATGGTTAAGGTTTGGATTAGAGTTATGTTTATGGTTAAGGTTAGGGTTAGAGTTATGGTCATAGTTAAGGTTAGGGTTAGAGTTATGGTTATGGTTAGGGTTAGTGTTATAGTAAGGCTAGGGTTAGGGTTTGAGTCAAGGTTAAGGTTAGAGTGAAGGTTAGGGTTTGAGTCAAGATTAAAGTAAGGGTTAGGGTTAGGGTTAGAGTCCAATTATGGTAGTGTTAGATTTAGGGTTACAGTTATGCTCATGGTTAAGGTTAGGGTTAGGGTTATTATAGGGCTCGAGTTAGGGTTATTGTAGGGATAGGGTTAGGGTTTGAGTCAAGGTTAAGGTTAGGTTTAGGATTAGGATTAGGGTTTTAGTTAGGATTAAAGTTAGGGTTAGGGTTAGGGCTAGAGTCTAGTTATGGTAGAGTTAGATTTAGGGTTAGAGTTAGGGATAGAGTTATGTTTATGGTTAAGTTTAAGGTTAGAGTTATGCTCATGGTTAAGGTTAGGGTTAGAGTTATGGTTATGGTTAGGGTTAGGGTTATAGAAGGGCCAGGGTTAGGGTTAGGGTTAGGGTTAGGGCTTGAGTAAGGGTTAAGGTTCTAGAGTTATGGTTAGGGAAAAGTTTTGAGCCAAGATTAAAGTTAGGGTTAGGGTTATGGTTAGAGTCCAATTATGATAGAGTTAGATTTAGGGTTAGAGTTAGGGACAAATTAATGTTTATGGTTAAGGTTAGTGTTAAAGTTAGGGTTAGGGTTAGTGTTAGAGTTAAGGTTAGGGTTAAGGTTAGAATTAAGGTTAGGGTTAGTGTTAAGGTTAGGGTTAGGGTTAGGGTTAGAGTTAAAGTTAGGGTTAGCATTAGGATGAAAATTAGGGTAAGGGATAGGATTTGAATTAGAATTAGGGTTCTTGTTAGGGTTAGAGTTACAGTTAGGGTTAGAGTTAGAGTTAGGGTTAGGGTTAGGTTTAAAATTAGAGTTAGAGTTGGGATTAGGGTTAGGGTTAGAATTAGGGTTAGAAATATAGTTAGGATTAGAGATAGAGTTAGGGTTAGGGTAAGGATAAGAATTAGGGTGAGGGTTAGAATTAGGGTTACAAATATAGTTAGGGTTAGTGTTAGGGTTAGAATAAGAGTTAGGGTTAGGGTTAGAGATAGAGTTAGAATTAGAGTTCGAATAAGGGTTGGAGTTAGAGTTAGAGTTAGAGTTAGGGTTATATTTAGGGTTAGAATTAAGGTTAGGATTAGAATTAGTGTTAGAGTTAGGGTTATGGTTAGTGTTAGGGTTAGCATTAGGGTTAGGGTTAGGGTTAATGTTAGGGTTATGGTTAGGATTAGCATTAGGGTTAGGGTTACAATTAGAGTTAGAGTTAAAATTAGAAGTAGTGTTAGTGTTAGTGTTCATATAAGAGTTAGAGTTAGAGTTAGGGTTCAAGTTAGAGTTAGAGTTAAAGTTAGAGATGGAGTTGTGATCAGAGTTAGATTAGGGTTAAGGTTAAAGTTACCTAATTAGATTTAGGGTTAGGGTACGAGTTAGGGCTAGGATTAGGATTAGAATTAGGGTTAGGGTTAGAATTAGCATTAGATTTAGGATTATAAAGGGTTAAGGTTAGGGTTAGGGGGAGAATTAAAGTTAGAGATAGAGTTAGAGTTAGAGTTAGGGTTAGGGTTAGGGTTAGGGTTAAAATTAGAATTGTCTAGTTAGAGTTAGAGTTAGAGTTAGGGTTGTGTTATTATTGTTGTTAAGATAATTTTTGGGTTACTAATTATATTCTAGCTAATAAAATTATAATTAATAAATATTATTACTCTAAATTATAATTATAATTTAGAGTTAGGGTTAATTGTAATCACACTATCTCTCACATGTCCCATTCTATAATTACCCACCCCCCTGCACCAATAATGTATACCCTCTCCACTCCCCCTACGTTTTTCTCTTTATCCATCTCTTTCTCTACATATATACATCTCTCCCTCCATAATTATTTTCATTTTCTATCACTATCCGTCATACTCTTCCTCTCCCCATCATTGTCTACATCTCTTTTGGGCCTTATATATTCTTTTTCTTATTTAGCTCATCTCGCCCTACTCCCCTTCTATATATCTACATCTCCTGCCCCCTCTAATCATCTCTCTCTCTCTCTCTCTCTCTCTCTCTCTCTCTCTCTCTCTCTCTCTCTCTCTCTCTCTCTCTCTCTCTCTCTCTGCCCCACTCTTTCTCCCTCCTTATTTTTCACTACATCTATCTATGTCTACCTCATGTCTCTCACTCTCTCCCCCTTGTCTCACTCTTTCTCTCTACCACATCACCTCATGTGATCTCTCTCTCTCTCTCTCTCTCTCTCTCTCTCTCTCTCTCTCTCTCTCTCACACACACACACACACACACACACACACACACACACACACACACACACACACACACACCATCTTCATGTTTATATATCTCTAAAATGCTCTATGTATGTCTACCTCATGTCTCTCACCCTCTTCTCCCCCACCCCCCACCCCTCTCTCTCTCTCTCTCACTCACTCATGGCCTCTCTCTCTCCACCATCTCCATCTCCATCTATTTTGGACCCTTCTTATGCTTTTTCTCTCCATGGCTCATCTCTCCCCCTCTCCCCTTTTCCTTCTACCCCCTCTAAGATTATCCTCTCTCTCTCTCTCTCTCTCTCTCTCTCACACACACACACACACACACACACACACACACACACACACACATTGCCTCATGTTATTTATCTCACTCTTTCTTTGTATCATGTCACCTCATGTTAATTCTCTCTCTCTCTCTCTCTCTCTCTCTCACACACACACACACACACACACACACACACACACACACACACACACACACACACACACACACACACGTGTCACCTCATGTTATTTGTCTCTCTTTAAATTTGACTTCATTTCTAAATTTTGTCCCAATTTATAATTTTTTTTTGTATTTCTATAATATAAAATCAAGTACATTTAATAGAACTTAATTATCTTTAATAGTTTTTTATACAATTAATAAATTTAGGTAAAATTTTATAATTTTTATATTTGATTTAAGTAACAATTTTATTATCTTTTCTTTCTTTAATATAAATATTATGTTAAAATTCATTTGTAAAATCTAATATAATTTCTAAACTTCAATATTTTACAACCTCCAAAATATTATTATTTTAATAATAAAATAAAATTATGTATATAAAAATCTTTATTTTTAAGATTTGAAAAAAAATAAACTTTCATATAAAATGAAAACTACAAGCGAAACAATAACCAAAAAAGATTTACACAAAGTTTTTCCTTTCTACTTTACAATTCATTACCAAAATAATAGCAGATTTTCAAAAGAAAGAGAATATTTGTGAAAATAAAAACTTTCTGCAATTATCTCAAACTGTTATTACTAAGTTTTTCTAGATTTAGTACTATTCTCTAGATGAACTTAGAGATATTAATAATCAATATTTGTAATAATAAAATTAAAAACAACATCAAGACTAACAATAATTATTAAAAAATAAAAAATAGTAGCAACAACAATAATAAGAAAAGAGTAATTTCTTTCAGTGTTTTGTCTCTTCCATGCACCGTTTAATCTAATAGTCATGCACCAATTCACCGAATACGGAAGAGAATGTAACATGCAGTTTGAACTTTGAGTTTTTAGAATAATGAATTTATGCATGAAATACAGAGAATCAAGCAGTTGTAAATTATTAATCTCAAGTTCTACAGTTGTCCATGTTTGTTATAACAACAGTTACATAGGAATCTTGGGCCAGTCTCATTCGATAAAATTAGATTAAGTACAAAGTAAGTCTTGATTGTAGTGTAGTTAAATAAGCATGTGAAAGTCCATATGAGGCATTTCTCAATATAAAATATGGCAATTGTAATCTATTTTAAGTAGACAAATTAATACAAAAACTGAAGTTTTTTCTCCATTCTTGTTTTCCTGTAGCAATTGTGTTTTTGATATTTTTGATAAGTGTTGTAGCATGTTATATTTAACAGTAGTTTCAAACATTATTAAAAAGACTCTAAATACAACCAAATCACATAATCTAAGAACTAAAACATAAGTACCCATCACAGGAATAGTTAGAATGCACAAAATTGCTAAAATAATTGCACCTACAACTGCCATTACAGAAGCAATTTGTTCCTCCAATTTGTTATCTTTCTTAGACTAAGGGAGCACAAGAAAAAGTTAGATTGATATTATGAGTTACAAAAGAAATTTGAATGTATTTATAAGCATTTCTGCTCAGAGATTTCCTATAACATTGTGTTAATACCAGATTTCCCTTTTTCTTCAATTGTATTGCTAAGAAAATCACCATGGACGCACTCTATATCTAGAGCAATTATCACATTGGACAAGTCGTTCAACATTGACATAATTATCCACACCATTTTCCAATGAAGAATCCCATCAGAATGCCACATGCTAGATATCGTGATAAAATTACAAACCAGTGGGAATGAGTTAGAACCTCTCAATCCGCACTTAACTAGATTAAACCACCGAAATAATAGGTAGCAGGAAGGAATCTATAAATTGGAGCCATAGCAGAGCCAATTCCAAATGCATATCCAGATCCAGAGTCAGTTGTTTACCTTTAATCCATTCCCATTCAGTCCCAGCAATGCGCTAATAGCGTCAGGAAGCTCCATGCATGAATCAGAATAAAATGGATAGATCTGGTTAGGAAAGTACATATTGGACCAAAATATTTTAGAAATAGAAAAGAAGACACCCCTAAAACACTCCCATCAAGCACCATTAACAATGAAAAGTATTATAAAATATATAAATCAAATAGATTTTGAATACAAATATAAATCTAAATCAAACATGCAAGACTAAACTATTAAATGCAAGCCTAAATAATTATGAACAGAATTCTAAATCTAAATCAAAGTAGAATATTATAACTAATTTTTAATTTCAATTTATATCTACATCTAAATCTAAATGAAAATGTATATAAAAAATAGAAATGTCATGTGCAAAAATGTTACTCCAAAACTTCAATCTATTCCTATTCAAAAACTCCAATCTAATCCTCCAATAACCTCCACCTCTTCCGTCCTGCAAAAACATAAAATGAAAATGAAATGAGGAGCCTTGGTTTTATAACTTCTGAGAGGCTCCTCATATCCCCCAACAAACGTCTCTTCACATTCCACGAATTTGTTTCAAATTCCCCCACTCCCTGCAAAAAATAAGCATGAATGTGCATGCAAAATTATATTTAACAAAAATAAAATCATATTGAAATTATTTTGTCCCTATTTTTTTGAGCCCTATCTTTTCGGGCCCTATTTTTCTGGGTCCTACTTTTTTGGGCCGTATTTTTTCGGGCCCTATTATTTCGGGCCTATTATTTTGGCCTCCATTTGGCTTCCTATTATTTTGGCCAACTATTATTTCGATAATTCTTTTTTAATATTTAATTTGGAAGTTTGTAACCGCTCCCAATTCTTTTTTATTGATGGAGAATCTTTTTTGGCATATTCTTGTGCTGGGTATTTGTGTTGTGATTGTATAGAACGCCTCTTGGCGTAATGAATGATGGATATTTTTGAATTGAATAGGATAAAGTATCTAAAGGAGTTACTTCATTAGGTTAACTTTGCACATCTAGAATTCTGAAATCTAAATAATATTTTTTTCAGTGTATCTTTGTATGTTAGTTAACAACTTAAAGCTAAGGTTTTAGCTTCTAGGTATTCCTTGATCTCTCTGTGGAGATTATCAAACTCCAAGTGGTCAAAACTGACTTTTTTCAAAGTGTTATTTGATATCTTCTAGGCTCTTGCACTAATAGTCATACAATAAAAAATCCCAATACGTGTGGCTAAATGTCTCAATAGTCTTCATCAAATGCCCAAATAGTGGTAAACAAATGGACCAATCACCAACCAAAAAAGGTAAAAACTGATCAACTGTTATTGCATGTCTGATCAATTATTAGTACATGTGTTTTCATTTTTGGGGTTCTTATAATAGTAGTAATAAGAGGATAAACATGACAAAAAGGTCATGGTTATTGAACCTCCTAATACTAACTAGGTACTTTCCACTAATGAGAGATTAAAAGAAATTGGGAAGAAAATTATGAGATGATAATCTTACCTTTAAGTTGCTCAATATCTTATGTAAAAAATTCAAATCACCAACTTATTTTCCAAGTCCCTTGCTCATCATTAACATTTTAGGGTGACATCATCAAATATGATGGCATATTAGCATGCTTTTTGACAAGGTGTCCAAAATGATCAAACAAGTGACACCATACTTGTGCACTAATCATGTTTTAGTAGTGCACTAATGTAGCATCACATGATTTGCTACTTTTTTGCATCTACAAAATACATTTCAATCATGAAAAACAACAATAACATCTTAAAAGTAATATTTTCAGTGTAAGTATTGGACATTTTACCAATTACAACTATCACAACCATTGGAATGAGCTCAACAAAATTTAATTCAATAAATGTATCAAATGACTTAAACAACACACACTAACAATTGATTTGTAGACTAGGAGTATTACATAATCAATGTTGTCTAACTTTTTCATGCTTAGTTTGTTCCTTAGTGTATTTTGTTTAAGGACAATCACATATGTATATGTGTATGCCTAAGCATAGACATATATAATTTTTTTAATTAAATATCTATTAAGAAATATTTTTGAAACATCTACTTCATTTTTATATAAAAAATATATCAAAAAATATTTTTGAAATGTCTGTTTCATTTGTAACTATTAGAAAATTAATTTTAAAAATAAATCAAAATACAATCAAATCTATGTATATATTAATAGTCCAATAAAAAAATTAAAAATATTTTAATCATATATATAAAGATTAACAAAAAAAAAAACTAAAGATTTAATTTATTCCATTATCCATTGTATTTTTAGGTATTTTAATTTTTTATTAGAAAAGTAATCTTGGAAATAGATTAACAATCCTACAAAGCCCAAGGAGTCCTTTAACAATCTTTTTACACATTCATATATCAACTAATTTGTATTTTATGAACATATTTTATTTTTCAGGTGGCTCACTAGAAGGTTCCATATGTGACATAGTTGTAGCTTCTAAATTGAAGAAATTATTTAACATGCCTTTGCTAATGCATAGAAATGCATGAAACCAATTCATCTAAGGCAAAAATTCTAATGTTGAAAGGAAATTGATTAAGTATATTGTTAAGTTGGTTTAATTGTAGAAAATTTGTATTCTTGATTGAAAGAGGTGACAAGTTCAAATATTGTGGTATGGGGGCATGCCCACCTTGTTTGTTGTATAATTAGATGTTTCTTACATTTATTTATGACAAATGTAAATTGATTTTATTTAAAAAAATGTATGGTTGTATATTTAATTAAAGGTCATGATTGTTGAGTTAAAACATGACTAAGTATAATTTGTTTATCTACACATTTTCTTCACTTCCATCTTGTACAACTTGAAATGTATCTTAATATTTAATGTTACATGTAAGTTGATCCTCCAAATAAAATTTAAAAACTATAAAATATATAAGTAGAAATTGTAGATAGACCCCACAAAAGTAAAGATTTTTGGTCCTACATGTGAATGGATAACCTTATTTTTTCTTAATATTTCAAGGTCTTCTTAATAGGTACTTTGATGAAATACCTACATCGTATAAATTTGGACTAGAAAGATTTATGAATGTGGAATGCAACTTGCAAACAATTATACAAGACTTTACTATCCCACTTGTTAATGATCTTAATGAATAAATATACTTCGTACTTTCTAATAAAATTAAATAAGAATATTGAATTATATTTCTTGAAGTGCTTATTAATGTTATTCTAAATTGTAACCACATGAATTAGGGTAAAATTTTATTACAATAGTCACAATAAGTATGAAGTTGATTAAATTTGTTAGAAGCTAATAAATATGAAGTTGATTAAATTTGTTAGAAGTTATTTGAAACAATGTTTGAGCGTATAAATATTGAATTAGGTCTTCCAACATTGAACTAGTTCTAAATGGTTGTGTATCAAAATGATTAAATTCTAACTATCAAACTTTAGTCAATTCATTTGAATAAGCTTAATTCCATATATTTCTTCATTTCATATTGCATAAATTAATTGTTAAAAATACTCACTTTTAAACAAACTAAAACTATTGCTAGCTTACAAAGTCTAAGAATTTCTTTGAGACTAAATGATAATTCGTAGTCCACTTTTAACAAATTCAAAAAGTATTTTGTCTTTGAACTTTGAATGAAGCAAATACACTCAATCCATCTAAAGTATACAAAGACTTAATTTCACATTATTATTATTAATATTATTTTCCTAGCTTTAAAGTCTTTCTATATATTTATTGTTGAATACACTATTTTAGTTAATTATGTAATTAAAGAAAATTTATTTTTATCGCAATAATTTAAAATAAGATATTTGTTGTTTAAAAAAAATCTAAATAACTAATAGATCTTGTTTTTTATTTTATTTTTACTTTGAAATCTTGACATGTTTAGATATATGTATTTAGAATAATTAATAATATTTTTTATAAATGTGAAACGCTTTTGAATTTTATTTAAGAATTTTTTTATAAAAAATAAAAGAATTGTAGTGTAATACTATAGTAGATTTACATAATTAAAAATTATTCATTTTAACAATTGATATGATGTACAAAGCATTACTTATCTATTTATCATTATGTTTATAAACATGCATTTCTAATCTAATTGGCTTAGTTGTTTAATTTCAGCATTAAGAAAATCCTTGTTCATAATTAGATCCTATTAGAAATAGATCAAACATAGGTCCCATAGTTTTCCCTATAAATAAGAATACAATATTGTAGTGCCTGCCCTCATTCACATCTTTTTGGACACATTGCTGCTATTATTATCAGAGTATGTTAAACTAGTTTTATGTGGATGGATTAGTAGTATTGTTTTGAGACTATCAGACATTATGTTATGGATTCAGTTGATATATGATGAGATAATTTAGACTTTACATTTCATGTATGCATGATGATCATTACATTGCTTTTAGTTATGGATGATGATTAGTTAGATGGTTTATTATCACATGTGTTTTATTATGGATACTTACCCCATACTTGCATGTGTATGGTGTGCATGTTTGTTCTTTTTGTATGGCATCTATGATGTGGTTAAGGCAGGGAGTCGTAGTCACCTGCTAATCGAGATCTACACAATGCACCACTTTTTGTCATTGCCTGTTTAGCTTAGCATTATATATATTGTATGTACATGCATAGTTTTTATGCAGGTTGCAGGTATTGGGTATCGACTTCCCTGAATTGTCAGGATAAGCGTACTCTATTACATTATGTCAATGATAAGAGAAGGGAGATAAATTCTCAAGTCCAAATCCCAAACCCTTAAACCATTGTCCTAGAAAGATAGGACAAGTATCTGGATATTTTACCTTCCGAATGTGTCGGATGACATAATTCGTGATTTTTAACCCTTTAGACTGATTTTGTATGGATTGTTCTATGATGAGTTTTCATATTTTATCTTGGAGGTCTATGGTGAATTTTCTATTAATTAAGTCTTAAATAAATAGATTTAATTAATAAATTAATTATTTGAAGGAAAATTAATATAATATCATGATCTTTGACATTTTGATTATAATTAATTAAATGGGAATTAACTGAGAAAAGAATTAAATAAAAGAAATTAGAAATTAAAATTAGTAATAATAATAAAATAATAATAAAGTAATAAATAAAAAATAATAAAATGGAAGTTATAAATCATTTAAAATAAAAGTTCTAAGCTTGCCTAGGAGTTAACGCACCTTTTTATTTCTCATATGTCAACAACACGGGGGTTAGCGCACAAATTAAGCACATGGTGTCTACAGCCTTATGACTCATCTAGAAGGTTGGGAAAAGCTTGTGCTTAGTTGTCTACACCTTCTAGTTGTTTCTAGGGACATTCTAGGTGCTTCCTGAGAGTCCTTTATATTCGGGCACTCCTAGAGGTTTAGGGAGAGCGTTTGGAGCATGTTGGAGGACTTGAGAATGTGGGAGAAGGAAGGAGCTTATTCTGCGAAATTCTAAGGAGAAGAATTTTAGCATCAGTGTCCAAGTAGAAACTTGTGACATTGCTTAAGTTATTTCCATAGCTTGCACTTCCTATCTTCTTCGTGTCTTCCATATGCTTTTTGATGATTTTTCCAATTTTAGTTGTATGTAATCTTGATATGGGTAGTTAAAATCTATTTGAAAAAACCTTATATGCGTAAATTTGAAGAGATTATGGGGCTAGGGTTTAAATTTATAGCCAAATTCATTAGAGGGTTTATTGAGTAAATTTGGAGAACAAATATTTTATGAAATTTCTTAAAATTGAAAGCCTTTAAAATTGTGTAGATAAAGACATGTTTGTTCTCTCTCTCTCTCTCTCTCTCTCTCTCTCTCTCTCTCACACACACACACACACACACACACACACACACACACGCATATATGTGTGTGTGTGTGTGTGTGTGTATGTGTATATATATACGTATATATATGTGTGTACATATATGTGTGTGTATGTATATATATGTATATATATATGCATATATGTACATATATATGTATATAATGTATATATATGTACATATATATGTATATATATGTACATATATATGTATATATATATGTATGTACATATATATGTATATATATATATATATATGTATGTATATATATACATATATATGTACATACATATATATATACATGTACATATATATATGTACATATGTGTATATATATATACATATGTGTGTGTATATATATATACATATGTGTATATATATACATATACATATATATATACATATACATATATATATACATATACATATATATATATACATATACATATATATATACATATACATATATATATATACATATACATATATATATACATATACATATATATATACATATACATATATATATATATATATACATATACATATACATATATATATACATATATATATATATATATATATATATATATCCACATGTTAAAATTGCTGCAAAAAATATACATTTGAAAAAATTCGAATTGCAGTGATAACAAACATTATAGTAAAAATTTATTTCATATTGCATAAGTTTGGGGGGGGGGGGGGGGGGGGGGGGGGATGGAACCTGCACCCCCGTACTTGCTGTCGCCACGGGTACCTGCTGCCGCAGGCACTACGACAACAGAGGGTACGAAGTAGCCGTTGTCGCCACAGGCCCTGTGATCGCAGGGTACTGTGTGTCGACGACAATGTTTATATATATGTGTGTGTTATGTGTATGTGATTCGGTGGAGATGAAATCGAATTTATCCATTTCAAATTTCTTAAAACATTTTAAAATATTTATCATTGAATATTAATAATTATAATTATATATATATATATATATATGTGTGTGTGTGTGTGTGTGTGTGTGTGTGTGTGTGTGTGTGTGTGTATATAAGTATGTATATATGTTATTAGTAATTTAAAATTATCATAATTGGTAAATGATTTGAATTAAAGGATCATCTTTTATAATAATAAATTAGTTTGTAATATTATAGTCTCACTATATATATATATAGATTCAATTTAATCGATTTGGATTATGAAGAAAAGATGTTTATGAAATTTATTGGTAATTCTCATGTCAAAATTTACTATTTAAATTTGATGGGGGACATTTTCAAATAACAATTATATAAACAAATATCATTTTAATAATTGGAAGATCAATTTTTAGAGTTATAAAGGGAAACCTTTATTTACCAAACATATACATGGGTTAGGAAAAACGTACAAACATTCCTCCATTCGATATCTAAAATTGGAAACGAAAATTGATACCTCCGCACTTAATTCTATTAAATAATTTTAGCAAAACGAAAACATGTGCTTGCATTGTGTATTCTCTATGCTTCTGTTTTGGGTTTTGGGTTGACTAGTGTTGACTAGTATAGTTGACTAGTATAGGACGTCTACTGAAGGCTCGGGGGTTATGATTGTGATGTCATGATGATGTCTTAATTCCGATCTTTATAAACCCAACCATGGTTATGTGATGGAATGCTCTATGAAATTTTCATATTTACTGATTGTTATTGTGTTCCAGTATTCTTGTGTGAAGCTGAGATTCTTATGTATGTGACATTTGACTTAACCATTTTTGAGTCATCAATCAATTATCCTTGGATTACTTTCCAGTCGCCATGATGGGACTGATATGTTGATTTATGATGTCATGTTGTGACATGTTTTTGACTCGACCATTTTGGAGTCTTCGATCAGTATGATTTGATATATATTTTGGTTATTGAGAACCAATGGATACCTTTGATTATCAGTGATACCTTCAGTTGCTAATAGAGAACTGTTGTGGTCATGATGATCTATGGATGCTTTTCAGTTGCTCATGGAGATTTGATGCTTTTATTATGGATATTTGATGTTCTTATTGTGGATTATCTTTTGGTATTTCTTTCCAGTTGCTTGTATAGGACTAGGGTGATTTATGATTCCATGAGCTTAGGGTAGGTTATCTACTTGTAGTGTCGGGAAGTGGCTTACAATGGGGGCTGGGGCCTTAAGAGGCTGCCAGGGTAACTCATTGTAAGTTGTGCTAATAAGTGAAAATATTCTCACCTAATACTGACTTAATGAACCTAATAAGATAATTGTTTTGTTCTCGCCCATGCCTCGAGTGCTAGTACAGACTAGGATGGGAGTAGAGAGAATGCTTGGTTGTGACCTTGCATTCCATAGTATGCCTTGTCTGTATGAGAAGATACTAGTGGCCACATAAGGATCAGTAGGGACCCTGGAGTCCTAAGCTAATTGCCAGGGAAACTTCTACATGATATATGCGGTGACACTTGCCCGCTTATAGAATAGGTTTCCTACATGTCATTGTGTGCCTCTGGGATTAGATGTCAGTTTGTGGTTGGAACCTTTGAGTTAGTATACTTTTAGGATTCTTGGATTTAGAGAGTATTTTTATGCTATGTAATTTTGATAGCCTATTTAGGACTTGAGATTATCTCCTCAGCACAGTGGGAGTGGACCACTTAGGTTCCATGCGGTCGGGTGGTAGTGTTTTTCCACTCTTATCATTTGAGATCCATTTGGGACACCGTAGCTGATGCATTCTTGGATTATGATGGTGGATATGTATCCTTTCATTGATGATTAGCATATCTTACATGATATCTTATGCTTATATTTGCATGTTATATTACTTTCTGTATATGATGTAGAATGTTTAGGTGTGACATTCCTACTATGATAATACCGATGATTTCTTCGGTGATTTGGAATGTTACACACTGAGGATGGCTAGGATCCACGATGGTCTAATGATGCTATTTACGGTTGGGAGGAACCGTGCATTTAGTTTATTATGTTTGATCTTTTATGATGGATGTCTATATCTTCTATGATGATGTATCATGTGTGACATGTGATTATCTTTACCTTGTTGCATTATGGATTAGAGTAGGATAATGTACTTTATTTCATATATATATTCTTTTAAGCCTTTCATACCCTGTGACATATACAGTGGATGATTGAGCATTCAGATATGTAATGTATAAACATTGGACTTATCATTGTTATTTCATGTGGTTGTTGTATTAGATGGAATCAATAATGTTAGTTGATTTAGATGTAATTCAACGTTAAGGGATCCTTAAAGAATGTAACCTGTTATGTTTAGATGGTTATTGCTATTGCTTCCGTTATTATGTATAAATTGTAAATGGATTAGTTGTAAATGGATTTACTTTTATGTAATAATAATTAAAAAAAATGCTACCAAACTTAATGAATTTTAGGTTAATTCTTTGGATCTCTTGGCGAGGTGTTACAAATACGATGTATTCATATCTGGGGGTTAAATTAAATGAAAAAAGTGGGCAACCTATAGCCTAAATAGAGTAGGGGAGTTCAGTGGGGAGTATTGAGTAGATAGTGGAGGGGGTGGCAAAAATGGAGTTTGGGGCAATATGTTTTGAAAATAAGGGTCAATATATTGCTCCCCCTCCCACATCCTCCCTCTCTCACTCTCTCTCTCTCTCTGCCCCCCCCCTCTCTCTCCCCCACACACACATGCTCATGCACACACACACAGGCATGCACGTGCACACAAATACAAAGATATACCACAACCCATGTGCTATGATTCAAGTTCACTAAGTCAAGCCCATGTGCAAAGCTCAATGTGTGTGTGTGTGTGTGAGAGAGAGAGAGAGAGAGAGAGCATTGGACCACTTAAATGTATAAATCAAAGTCAAACATTTAACCAAAAAAATCTATAAAAGGATTTACAATTTGATATCATGTTCATATATGTAGAATATCAAAAGAATAATCATTTTACATCTATGATCAAATTAATGAAACAATATAACACATATGATGACACTCATTCTAGTGCATTTAGATAACTTAACAATCATTCTAAAATAATGAATACATTTGAAGTGTACCGATTATCAAAATAATTTTCAAAACTATCAATTTGGTAAAAATTCTAAATATGTGAAATATATTTATGAACATAAAAATTTATAACCACAAACTAATTTCAAAATAATAAAAATAATCTAACATTTACCGATCCAAAAAGAACAATCTAACATAAAATTAGATAATCTCTTTCCTTATCCATTACTATATTTATAACATGATTGTATATACCACCTGATATAAGCAGATGTATTCTTTTCCAATGCATCTACCTTCATAATACACCAATATTTGATATTTTCCCTGCTTAATGTGAAGGCCAATTTTGTTTCCTAAACTCCACTTAAAGTGAGACAAGTCAAACAATGCGAGTGGAGAGTCGAAATTCTTTGCGTTCACAACTCTTAAAATTTCATTCACACGTCGTTTTAACGGTCAATGGAAATTTTGAAATTTCATTCAAAATCACAAATCGAACACGTGAAATAATAGTTGTTCAATATCTTTTCATTGAATACAGTTTCCTTTCATTGTTGATTCACGTTCTTCTCTATCTGTTCGTAGGCATTTCAACATTTGCTTTTACACTATTGAAGGCTTTTTATATCAATGAAATTTGAATCGGAGTATATCAGTCAAAGGTAAAGTTTTGTCAATAAAAATGACGACTATTTCTTTCAATATAAGTAAAAAAGTGTTATGGACTGTACTTTTATCGTTAATTTGGATAATACTTATTATATAATGAAATGAGACTGACCTTGTTTTTTCAAAATGTGGAGTGATGGTATTTAGTAAAAAACATACATTGTGAAAGTACCGGTTTTTGAATATATTTGAGATGTAAATAAAATTGCCCCCTTCTTACATATACCACGATTTAATCATAGTTTTATTTAAATTAAAGTATTGAGAATACTAAATTAAAAAAGGAGGATTTATAATTCTTTGCCATTGCTAATTTCATATGTTGTTGATGATGCTACCAATGTATATTATTGTCAATAGTTGGAATTCAAAAATATTTGGATATAAGTTCTAGAAGTTGTGACTAGTTTCTACTTAATAGTAAAATTTTACAAGATAGAGATATGCTACGTTGCTAGGTCAAATACTTTTCTTAGGACACAATCCAATCTTTCTATCCTTATACACTATGCTCTTGGTTTTGTACTTCCTATTAGACAAAGGGTTGAATCAGAAACTAGAGCAAAGTTTGTTATTTTCACAGATGAAAAAATTGTAGGCCCTATCTCTAGTATGCAAAGCCCACAAGTTGTTGAAGAATATTCACTAGCATACAAGAAACTAGGGCAATGTCCAAATATCTAATAGCCTTGATAAGAACTAATAGTGTAGGATTGTCTATAAATGCATAATCTGACTCACTCAATTTGAGATATTTAACACGTTATAAAACCTTTAGCCCAAAAACCTAGAATAAGACTTGATAAAATAACCCTATTTTAAAACAATATCAAGATAGAACAACAACGTGCCACACATGTACAACAAAATGCACACAAGTATCATGTGAGCATAATGCGTCTTCTATCTTCTTTCTCTTTTCAACATATTTACTTGTTTCATTTACACATCTAGCCCTAGGTTATCATCTCATCTAGGGTTTTCAAAGATTTAGTTACATTTCCCCTTATTCTTCCCTAGACCTAGTTTACATTAGGTTTTTGGTTCATGATAAACTAGAAAGGTAGGACAGGGGAATTCTAGTTGAATCCCCACCCAACCCGTTTGTTTAGCATTAATCTTTCTAGATCTAATTATTTAAGATTGGGATTGAAAGGACTTATCTCCTTGACTTCCCTTTTTGTTTATGCAAGTGTGGTTATGCAATGAACTTAGGGGTTTATATCATTGATTCACATTTCCACCCCTACATTATGTTTCTAATTTCGAAGATTATTTAACAATTCTTCTTAGCTTAGTCTAGAGTAGCTTTAGGAAAAATTCTAACTTTCTAGGTTTTGTTTTGGAAATTACCCAAAATGACAAAATTCAAACATTGTGAAAATAAGACAAATTAGGGAATTTTAAAAAAATTTTGAGTTTTTTTTTTGTTATTTGAGGATTTGTTGAGAATTTTAGACACTGTTGATGATGAATGGAAACTCATATAGTTTTACAAATTTGTGTATTTTATCTGGTTCCATTCTTGTTTAATAAATTAGTAGGAAGATCTACTTGTGTGCTGCATCAATGATTCTTAGTGACCAGTCTAGAATACATAGACAAGTTTTGATCTAAAGAATTTCCCTTGTACAAATCTCAAGGTTTCTAACATTTATCTCCGAAGCAATAATATTTCTTTATAATAGTCATTATAGGGATTTATTTTTCAAAGTTCACTAACTTTGTCCGACTAATTATTTATGGTCTTCTTTGTGGTCTCATTACCAAGCTAGCGTTCTAACAAGACCTTTATAAATCTTGAAGTTTCTATAGTTTATTTTCAGATTAACAACATACAGGGCCTCTTCTTGTTTTATTATTACAAAACTAGCCATAGAAATTAGGTTATCATTGATATTATGTAAACACATAATCTACAATCCATCCTTTTTGGGTGTTAGGAAAAGATTTTCAAATAAGAATTAGGGAGGCAACCTATGCATAGTTACAAAGGTGGGTAGAACTCAGTATGTCAAGAAGGTTGATAGTGTTTGGTGGAGAAGGTGAAAGGGTAGGTGTAAGAGGCAAGGAATGGATAGGTAGGAGAAAAATGAAGATAGTTATAGAGCAAAAAAGTTGTTAGGATGAAATATCGATATAAAAGAATGAAGTGTCATTAAGTGGAACATATAATATGGAGCCTACTCAGCTGGCCATCCACTAAGGCACGGTGAAATGTGAGTTGTAACTTTGTGTGACTTTGTATTACACCACCACAAGAGTCGCAAACGACGGCTTCGACGATGGAAAATCTTGACTCCTAACTTTATATTCGCTAGTTATTATTTACACCTTTCGCCAAGCTTGTTCATGTCGAAGTGAACAAAAATCTCTCACGTTGTACATTTCAAAGCATTTAAAAAGGCCAAAAAGAACAGCCGTGGAAACTTCCCAAGTTTCAGAAAATATGCACCAATGAATTCACCAATTCCAAGGTTTTTTTGGGGCATATCTCCACCAGTTTCGGACGCTCAGAAAAATTGGAACGAACCGGCACGTTCCGGTCAACATGTCGATTTGTTGGGCTTGCGGAAGGCACGTTGCAGTTGTTTCTTGTTGTTGCTCTGGCCTGCAAGTATGACAGTCTTCAAGAGAAGTTTTGCGTCAGTTTTTGAAGAAGGTGAAGCTGCCAAGGCTTCGTATGTCGTGAGTCTTGGCTTTCTCCATTTCAGTTCTTTTTAGATGATGTTGTGACACGTTAAATGTTTTATACCCTGTTGTACTTGGAGATATGACATTTTCGTAGTTTACAATTTGATGACCTGTTCTTGTCAAGATGTGGGATTTAAAACCAAGAAAATAAAGGAGGAAAGAGAAGTGAAGATTTCCATGGTTTATATTAATGAATGATGGATATTTTTGAATTGAATAGGGTGAATTGAAAGGAGTTATTTCATTAGGTTAACTTTGCGTATCTAGAATTCTGAAATCTAAGTGACATTTTTTCCGGTGAATCTTTGTATGTTAGTTAACAATTTAAAGCTAAGGTTTTAGCTTTTAGGTATTCCTTGATCTCTCTATGGAGATTGTAAAACTCCAAGTGGTAAAAAATGACATTTTCAAAGTGTTGTCTGATATCAGCTATGTTCTTGCACTAATAGTCATGCAATAAAAAATCCCAATACGCTTGGCTAGATGCCTCAATAGTCTTCCTCCAATGCCCCAATAGTGGTAAACAAATGGGCCAATCACCAACCAAAAAAGATAAAAAAATGGATCAACTGTTATTACATATCTGATCGAGTATTTGTACATGTGTTTTCATTTTTGGGGTTCTTATAATAGTAGTAATCAGAGGATAAACATGACAAAAAGGTCATAGTTATTGGACCCCCTAATAATAATTGGGTACTTTCCACTAATGAGAGATTAACCAAAACTAGGAAGAAAATTATGAGTTGATAATCTTAACTTTAAGTTTCTCAATATCTTATGTAAAAAAATCAAATCACCAACTTATTTTCCAAGTCCCTTTCTTATCATTAGTACTTTAGGGTGACATCATTAAATATGATGGTACACTAGCATGCTTTTTGACAAGGTGTCCAAAATGATCCAAACAAACAAGTGAGGCCGGACTTGCACTAATGTAGCATCACATGATTTGCTACTTTATTTTCATCTATCTAATACATTTCAATCATGAACAACAACAATATCTTAAAAGTAATATTTTAAGTATTGGGCATTTTACCAACTACAACTATCACAACCATTGGAATGAGCTCAACAAAAAATAATTCAATAAATGTATCCAATGAATTAAATAACACACACTAACAATTGATTTGTAGACTAAGAGTATTACATAGTCAACGTTGACTAACATTTTCATGCTTAGTTTGTTCCTCAATGTGTTTTGTTTAAAGACAATCACATATGTATATGTGTATGTGTAAGCATATTTATATGAAAAATCTATTAAGAAATATTTTTCAAACATCTACATCATTTATATATAAAAAATAAATCAAAAAATATTTCTGAAATGTTTGTTGTTATAAAATTGATTTAAAATAGAAATCAAAATATAATCAAATCTATGTATATATTAATAGTCCAGTAAAAAAAATAAAAACATTTTTTTATCATATATATATACACACACAATGATTAACCAAAAAAAAACTAAAGATTTAATTTATTCCATTATCTATTATATTTTTAGGTATTATAATTTTCTATTAGAAAAGTAATCTTGGAAATAGGTTAACAATCCTACAAAGCCCTTCATCACATAAGGGAGTCCTTTAACAATCTTTTTACACATTCATATATCAACTAATTTGTATTGTATATTTTATGAGCATATTTTATTTTCCAGGTGGCTCACTAGAAGGTTTTGGCTCACTAGAAGGTTTCATATGTGACATAGTTGTAGCTTCTAAATTGAAGAAATTATTTAACATGCCTTTGCTAATGCATAGAAATGCATGAAACCAATTCATCTAAGTTCAAAATTCTAATGTTGAAGGCAACTTGATTAAGAATATTGTTAAGTTGGTTTAATTGTAGAAAAAACTGTATTCTTGATTTAAAGAGGTGACAAGTTCAAATCTTGTGGCATAGGGCATGCCCACCTTGTTTGTAGTATAATTAGATGTTTCTTACATCTATTTATTTATGACAAATGAAAATTGATTTTCTCAAAAAAAATATATGGTCATATTTTAATTAAAGGTCATGATTGTTGAGTTAAAACATGATTGGGTATAAATTTTTTATCTACACATGCTCTTCACTTCCATCTTGTACAACTTGAAATGTATCTTAATATTTAATGTCACATGTAAGTTGATCCTCCAAATAAAAAATAAATAAAATAAAATTATAAAAGTAGAAATTGTAGATAGACCCCCCCAAAAGTAAAGATTTATGGTCCTACATGTGAATGTATAGTCTTAGTTTTTCTTAAAATTTGAAGGTCTTCTTAACAAATACTATCGTACAAATTTGGACTAGGAAGATTTATGAATGTGGAAGCAACTTGCAAACAATTATATGAGACTTTACAATCCAACTTTTTAATAATCTTAATGAATAAACATACTTCATACTTTCTAATAAAATTAAATAAGAATATTGAATTATATTTCTTGAAGTGCTTATTGATGTTATTCTAAATTGTAACCACATGAATTAGGGTAAATTTTTATTACAATAGTCACATAAGTATGAAGTTGATTAAATTTGTTAGAAGTTAATAAATATGAAGTTGATTGAATTTGTTAGAAGTTATTTGAAACAATATTTGAGTGTATAAATATTGAATTAGATCTTCCAACATTGAACTAGTTTTAAATGGTTGTGTATCAAAATGATTAAATTCTACCTATCAAACTTTAGTCAATTCATTTCAATAAGCTTAATTCCATATATTCCTTCATTTCATATTGCATAAATTAATTTTTTTTAAAACTCAGTTTTCAACAAACTAAAAGTATTGCTAACTTACAAAGTCTAAGAATTTCTTTGAGACTAAATGATAATTCATAGTCCACTTTTAACAACTTCAAAAAATATTTTGTCACTAAACTTTGAATGAAACAAATATACTTAATCCATCTAAAGTATATAAAGACTTAATTCCACATTATTATTATTATATTCCTAGCTTTAAAATCTTTCCATATATTTATTGTTGAATACGTTATTTTAGTTTAATTATGTAATGAAAGCATTTCTTTTTATCATAATAATTTAAAATAAGATATTTATTGATAAGTAGGAGATAATTTCCACAACGAGTCAAATTGTGATATTACTATCAAGATTTAACTGTGTGATTTTTGAGTCAAACTCATTGACCCATGTTTCATGAGTAGTGATTCAACATGAATCCATCTCTCATGAGGATGAATGGAACAGTTAGCACTCATTAGATCTAGGTGATGCTCACAGGGGTGAAGCATCGGGACTTCCCAAGAGGTCACCCATCTCAGTACTACTCTAGCTTGAGGTCATTATTGTGGTTGCTCCACATCGTTTACCTAACCCTATCCAAGAATTTCCACAATCTTTTATTACACCTTTACATTTCATTTGAAAAGAAATTACACATTCCAACAAAAACTAATGTGATAAAAAACTTTTCAACAATAATAACCAAAACCATTAATGCTTCCGAATTGATGCGACTATTGAACTTCCTTCAATGCGTCAAGCTGATTATTTTATTACAAATAGAGAGGTTCTGAAAATCATATTTTGGGTTGATCACAAACCACTTCTCACATTGGAGGACCTAACACAGATACGAACGACGTGTCAGGAAATCATATTCTGATACCACAAATGGCTACTTTTGAAATCTTATTAAATATTTTTATTGGGCTTAATCTAATATGGAAAGGCAATCAGATCGACTGTTAAAAGAAAAAGATTATAAGTTCTCTTTAATGGCGCAACCAGGAGACAAGCTAAAAAATTTCAATGACTGATTTTTTGTGATAAATCATTACAAGAAATTTACGACGGAGGTTGATGCCCCAAAATAGTTTTGAGTATTATATTTGTATAATAATTGTAAGGGCATCAAGAATTCAAAAAGATAATTATTTTGGAATCACTGGACAAAAATATATGCTGAAATAAAATATTATGTACGCTTATTTCATCATGGCAAACTTTGTCTGGAAAGTATTGTGATTGTCCACTCCATTTATCATCAGCATGTTTAAGGATTCTATACCAAAATTTCCTTTAATGTGTTGTATATTTAATTTAATGGTTTAGGTTTATTTTAAAAAGTTAATAATATTTTAAAATGATGCAATTCATAGTTTGCGGAACTTTTGAAATTGAAGGAATCCATTAGCAACTCAAAGGCATTCACACGTGTTCCGTGGAAGTTTTGTTCGTAGAAGAAGAACTCAATAGACAGTGGAATCTATCAATATTGATAATGTTCAGTTCTCCATTATGTTATAGAGGAAAGTAAGTAAATTGATACTGTTCAGTTCTCCATTACGTTATAGAGAAAAATAACTAAACTAGTTTCTAATATACTTAAAGGATATGATTCCCTACTTAGTTATTGGTACTAGTGTGTCATATTTTCATTTATTGATTACACTTGGTTACCATATATTAAATATGATAGATCCAATCTTATGTTTTTAAAAAAAAAATTATTTTAAGTTTAATAAAGATGACGATGCTAATTTGCATGGTTGTTGTTGCTAAGTGTTGGCTTACAAGATGTAAAATATACTGTTGGCTTACAAGATGTAAAATATACTGTTGGCTTACAAGATGTAAAATATGTTACATATATTCTATTATTTTGTAATTCTTTTAATTTTTAATATGTTATATAACTATAAATAATTAAAAGCTTTGTACAAAATTGTGTATATTTGATATAAATAATTTAATAAATAAGTTTGACTATTAGCATTAAAATATATTCAGTGTATTGATAACATGTGCATAAATTGGTATATATTTGGTCTATTGAGTATATTGGAATATGTACAACTTATTTGTGACAAGCACAATCTTTTGATTAAGTAATTCTATCATACATAGTCATATATAAGTCTAGGGTGAAATCTACAACATACCTAAGATGTGTGTGTATATACATATATAAATACGTATATACACATATATGTATATGTGTATATACAGATATATGTATGTATATACATATATACGTATATACAAATTACATATATATATATATATACACGTGTATATATATAATGTGTCTATATATATACACATGTATATATATACATGTGTATATATATAACGTGTGTATATATATATATATATATATATATATATATATATATATATATATATATAGTAGACAATGTGTTGGGAAAATTACAGGTTATATACCTTGCATAACAAATCATATTATTGTAATATTGTATTTTACTATATAAATGTTGCACGTAAGAACACCTAGATAGACATATAGAACAATTAGAGATTATCATGAAATATTTTTGAGACCACTTGATGAATTGTATTGTAGCATTGCAATACTAGTATATGATGTAATTATTTAATAGTGGGGAAATAATTAAATAAAGTATCTAATATTGAATGTGAGGTCAAAGAGGGTTTGGTAACACATGGTTTATATAGCACTACTTAGTGGTTTTGTGGGATCTTTTTTTTATAAAAGAAACTACAAGGGTCTAGGTTGTTGAGGTTAGTTAGGTTTAGCATTTTTTTATAGCTTGGAAGCATGTAATGGGATGTGTAGATTTATTCATACTCACATTAAATATTTTTTTATAGATGGGGCTTCAAAGACTTTCATGGTGTATTGTGATAGTCATATTGCTAAATAACGCAAAGATGATGAATTATTTTAAAGGCTAGATTTTTTCCCTCATAGAAAATTTTCCAAGATATATCTCATGTCAAATTTTTATGGGCATAGCATCTATTTTATTGCATATAGATTCTAATACAATCTATAATGGGTTATGTGAAAATTACTATAATGTTGGTTATAAGTTTCCTTCCATAATGGTTGCTTTATTATCATAAAATTATTAAGTGTGTTCTTTATTAAGTATGACTATGTTCTTGACATATGGTTTTATTGGGGGATTGACTTTACATCCCTTACATGAAGTTTGATTATCTATATAGATTACATTCAAGGTGGATATTCTATTAGCACATGGAAAGTCAATAAAAATTCTAATACTTTTACTAATGTTTTTTATTAGATAAATAGGTTTTACAAGGACCCTAAAACCCAAGAGTTAAAACAATAACAAGGTTGATAATAAGCGTGAAAAGCCTAGCCAAAAGAGTTCAAGTTCAAAGGCTGATAATAAGCCCAAGGCCCAACCTAAAAACAAAGATCACAGAAAAGACCAGGAACAGAAACTACTTAGAAATGACAAAGGCAAAAGCCCTGATAAAAAGCCAAAAAATAGATTGAGACAAAAGAACAGACAGTGGATTAGTCCTCGTTCTTTCTCTGCAGGTCTTGCATGGCCTAAGCAGCCTCATAGGCCATTTGGTTCTCCTCAGCCTCTTGTTGGTGCACCCTTTGATCCTCCTAGTCCTGACCATTGTTGATGTTGTCCTTTGCAGTGTCGCCCTCCAGTCTGGATTTTTCCTTGTCTTTTCCTTCCTCTTCTTCCTTCATAACTCTATCTTTGATCTAGCCAGTTAAAGAAATAATGTTGTTGTTAATGGATCTTAGTAGCGAAATCATCTGGTTCAAGAGATTATGATTGAAGATTTTGAGGTTGTTAATCCTTCTCTCCACCAAGCTGAGCCTCTCACCATTGCCATCTCTATTATCAGAATCTGCTCCATTCCTATTATCCTCCATATGACCCACCTGCTCTTTGACCTCCTCCAACTCATGGAAAAGCCACTTGATTGATCTAAAGTTATCAATCATACTGTTGCGGGCATTGTTTAAGAGGTTCAGCCCAGATTCCCTTGCATTATCTGAAATAGCCACAATCATTGGGTCTATAAGTTCTTCAAGCTGCTCCTCTTCTTGGTTTTCCACAAGGACCTACGGGTTCATGGCCTCTCTAAAAATGCCTATTTTTGAGGTCCTAACATTAAAGTTTTTCCAAGCTTTCCTACTGTCTTTAACCTGCACCTCCCCACCCTTAGTCTCAGAATCCATTTTTTTCTCTTCAGGTTGGGCTTGAGTATGGATAGGAGAAAGAGGCAGTGAAGACATATCCCGTTCTTGCTGCAATCTCTCATCCTCCAGACCCTCCCTCTTGCATTTCTTCCCTCCTCGATCTTCCTTATTTTCCTCTTGCATCTCCTTTTCCTCCTCTTTCATCTCCACATCCTCCTCATCATCGCTGTCAACCTTCACATCCTTCACAGGTTGCTTCTGCCCATGAGCCCTAGGGCTTTTCCTACTTGGGGTAATGGAAGAAGGCGAATTATTGACCTGAAGGGTGACAATTTTATCAGCAGAAGAAATCCTGCCATCCTCAGAGCTAAAGCTCTGAATATCATTCGAGTCTGAAGAGAAGCTGGAGCTTCTAGAGGTCACATTCTCAGTTTGAGGGGGGGCATTGCTTATAGTCTGAGCCTTAAAGTGCTCATAAATGAGCAGCAAGAGCCCCTCATGCAGAGCGGGGTTATCAGTGGGCTTCTTTTTGAAGCTAACCACCGCCTTGCTCATGGAAGTTAACAAGTAAAAAGGAAAAGAAATTTTATAGATGTGCTGAAAATGATTCAAAAGAACAAAGTGGTGGGTACAAGCCTGATCAAACCTAGGGTCTAGAGTAATGTACTTGATTACAGCTCTCAGAACATACCTCCACAGTTTCTTCATGGTATTAGGAACATAATACGTGTCAATCTTCTTCAGGGCTTTTAGTTCCTCCATATCCTTCACAAAATCCTGCACAGTGTTAGCCGAGAGCTTCTTGTCCCTGAAAAACTTAAAACCCTCAATCGAGATTTCAAAAACAATCAATATCACCTCCTTAGTAATCATGAAAGAAACCCCGTTCACCTTAACTCTGTCGTCCTTCCATGAACCAACCATACTATTGGTCACCTCCTGATCAAAACCATGCAGTTTCGCAATGTATCTGGTAATCATGCCCTGATCCAATTGCTCCCAAACTTTATCCCTACTCCTCCATTTCTCCATTTCACCAACCGGCTCCTTTCTGCACCTTTTGCCTACCATATCTGCACTCTGCGCACCCTTAATTCTTATATGCACCTCGTACTGTGACTGATAGGAACCTCTTTGGTTGAGCATAATACAAAAAGAAATAACCTTTCTGTTGCTCCTATTGCAAATGCAAAAAAAACCCAGAAAGCGTGTCGAAAAGTCTGTAATAAATTACAAGAATTACAATTTCCCATGCTACCTTTTTGGGAAGTAGCCTTTCCCCTTGATCCATTCATACTCATAATTGCACATTGATCTTCTTTGTACTTCCTTGGATCTTGTCTAGTTTGATCATGCTTTTGACATCTGCCAGCAAAATATTTTTGGGATTCCATGTCATAATTTGGTTTGTGCTAACCCCTATATTAGCAAACCTATTAGCAACTGGGTTAGCTTCCTGAAAAATATGAGTGACATGGACTCTACCAAATTTGGAAAGAGTCTCATGAGTCTCATCAATAAAATTTGCAATCAACCATGATGGCTGGGAGTTTCCATTAATACAATTAATAATGTTGTTGGAATCCCCTTCAAGCCAAATTTTAGTAACTCTAATTTCAAACGCTAGTTTGACAACATTACATGTAGCATTTGCTTTCACAAAGTGGTTGGTTTGAAATCCCAGTGGAAGGAAAAAAGCCGCAATACCATCACCATTTTCATTCCTTATTATGCCTCCACTTCTCGAAGAGCCATGATTTCCCTTGGATGCTCCATCGAAGTTGGCTTTATGCCATCCTTCCAGGGGGAGAAGCCATTTGGCTTCCTATCTTTTCGTCTTTCTGTCTTTTGCCTTCTCCTTTTTTCTGCCACCTAATTCTATATCTCCCCCTTTCCTTACTGAATAGTTTTCCTTAATGTTTGCAAATATTTTCTTTCTTATCACTATAGTCAGCTCCTCTTTATCTCTGAAGATTCTGTTATTTTTCTCCTTCCAGATGCTCCAATAGAAATGAGGCAGGATCTAGGAACTTAATTCCTGCAAATCAGACCTATTGAACATGCATTTCCATTGACAGAAGAAATCCAAAAGGTTAAAAGGCACACACCAGTTGAAGCCCAAGTCCTAGGTTAGGAAAACCCAAACCTCCCTGGAGAAAGAGCAATGAATGAACAAATGATTGCCAGTCTCTGTCTGATCTTTACATAACACACATCTACTAGGCATAATATGACCTCTTTTAATGAGGTTATCCTAGGTGAGGATTTTGTCCTATAGAGCCAACCAATAGAACATATTAATTTTTGGAATGAGGCCAGGCAGCCAAGCCCTCGACCAAGGAGGAATCTCATTTAATCTCCAAAGGACCGAATACCCAGAGGCAGCAGTATATAGCCCATTGGCGTTATCTCCCCAAACCAATTCATCCCTGTTGTTATTTAGGGCCATAGATTTAAGCATTATCATGATAGGATTAATATCTTCAGAGATGACAGATAGGTCTATCCATCCCTAGTCATTCCTATAGTTACTAACTTTTTGCCCAAAATGGTTGATGCAGTCATTCACCCAGACCTCATAGCTGGGGTTGTTCATAAGAGGGCCCTGAATAAGCCAACTATTGGACTAGAACTGGATATCCTCCCCATTTCCCAATTTCCAAGAGACTCTAGAATTTGCCAAGTCCCTAGCTTTTAAAAAATATTCCAAACAGTGGAACCTCTTGGGATATCTTCGCTGAAGAGGGTAAACTATTTAGAGGGCCTCTTTATATACTTGTTTTCCATAATGTCGCTCCATTCCCCTATGCTACTAAAGATATGCCATATTTTCTTAGCCAAAAGAGCCTTGTTGAGGTGAGTAAGCTTCCTGATGCCTAGACCTCCATATTTCTTGGGGAGGCAAAATTTTTCCCAAGCAATGAGAGGATACCTTTTACTCTTTTTAGCCCCCATCCATAAGAAGTCTCTCTGAATTTTTTCCATCCTCTTAGCAAATTTCCTAGGGATCACAAAAAGGCTCAAAGCATAAACAGGCAAGTTCTAAAGGGTGGATTTAACCAGTTGGCATTTTCCAGCTTGGCTAAGAGAGGCCCCTTTCCAACCAACCAGCTTCTTATTGAATCTATCCATAATGCTATTCCAGAAAGCATCAAGAGGATTTTAGCCCAAAGGAAGCCCAAGATAGGTAAAGGGAAGCTTCCCCACACTACATCCTAGAATTTTGGAGATTTTCTTCTGTCTGTCCTCAAGAGTGTTGATAAAGAAAACATAACTCTTTTCCCAGTTGATGGACTGTTCCGACCCTCTAGAGTAGATATCCAAGATGTCCTTCATTTCTTTTGCCTCCTTAATAGAGGCCTCCCCTCCCATTATAGTATCATCAACAAATTGCTGATGCGTAAAAGGGGCACTTTTAGAAGAAGGTTAAAAACCTTTGATTCTCCCTCCCTTCTCATTCTTCTCTATAAGTCTTCCTATGCATTCCACCAAAATTATGAATAGAATAGGTGAGAGAGGATCCCCTCGACGAAGACCACGAGAAGGTTTGAAAAAATCAGAGGGGGATCCATTGACTAAGACATCAAGAGAGGAAGTAGTAATCAATTGAGAGATTAGCTTACAAGTTTTGTCATCAAACCCAAAAGCCTTAAGCACCATATCTAGGAAAGACCAGTCAACCCTGTCATAGGCTTTTGAGAGGTCCAGTTTAAGTAACATCCCTTCCCTTTTTCTAGCTTCCATAGAGTGAATTACTTCATGCACCGTCATTATGGAGTCTAAAATTTGTCTACCTGGGACAAAACTAGTTTTTTGTTGAGAAATAATCAAAGGGAGGAGTTTGAGCAACTTGGAAGTAAGAACCTTCAAAATGATCTTGTAAAAAGAATTGCAAAGACTAATTGGTCTAAACTTGTCCAAGGAATTGGCTCCAGGATCTTTAGGAATGAGAACTTAAAAAGTAGAGTTAATCTCCTTGAGAATGCTTCTAGCCCCAAAGAATTCCTAAATAGCCTTCACCACATCCTTCATCAAAACAAACCAAAACAATTGGAAAAAGAAATAAGGTAAACCATTTGGGCTAGGAGATTTATCTGCTGACAGAGAGAAGAGAGCTTCTTCAACTTCCGAAGCAGAGGGAATGGCTCAAAGTAGTTTATTATGGTGAGGGAGGAGGTTTTGAGGGATGCAAGAAACAATTTCATCCTGATCCACTTTGGATAGTATAAGATCCCAAGACAACAGGGAGGAGAAGAAAGAAATAGCCTCAGTTGAGATATCCTCATCCTTGGTCAGCATTCCTTGACCTTTCTTTAAACCTGTGATTATGTTATTAGCATGATACTTGTACTTTTACTTTATTATTATACTAAAGCTAGATTCATTTGTAACTTGTATTTTTGCATATACAAGTATGAGAAAACAATTTTAGTTGAGGTGTGATGGAAGAGTATCTTGGATCGATTAGAAATCCTACATCACCCAATAACACTTTGATTATGTTTTACCAATTTTAGTTTGTTTTCGATGTCATTTGGGTTGACATCTCTCTATATAGGTGATGGTGTTATAGTCCATTTCCAAATGGTTGTGATAAAAAAATAATATGAGATCTCCATCGTGAATAGTTTTCATGTCAAAAGAATATGCATATAATAAAGTCATTGAAATGATTAAAATAAGTAACATCAAATTACATAACTTTTTGTGTCTTGCAAGATCTTGTCATATGCATTTGTACATGCTTGTGTCTGGTCACAACCATCTTCATGAATATAACCACACAAATGCAACAAATGACCAAGTACAAAATAAATGACTCCACTAGCCTAAATTTGGGAGTATGGATTCAACACAAATCTCAATGTCCATAAAGAAAAAACATGAAATGAAAGGAAAATGAAGTACAATCTATTTTTGTAATTTAAATAAATGCCACCAAAATCCCAACAAAATATGGGTGGCATGAAAAATGAGGCAAGATCAAGGAATCACTCGAAATTCAAACTTCTTAGATTTCAACAAAACTGAAATCCCATTTCCAAAATATGGTCAAATGACCAAGGGTTGAATAAAAATCACAAACCAAGTTCAAATTCACAATTTGGAAAACTTGACAAGAATCACAAGTCCATAAATACAATTTGAAAGAACAACTTTGGATTGAGAAATTAAATATCTCAGAATATCCTCTTATCATTTTAAATCAATAATCCTACTCACTATAACAAAGGCTACTAAATCAAACCCCTAATTAATCTAAATAAGGTGACATTAAAAATTTAGATGACATGGAAATGAGGCAATGCCAAAAACACTCAAAGCTCAAACACCTCAGAATTTGATGAAATCAAAAATCAACTTCCCAGAGATGACGAAACTCTCAATAGTTATTGTTATTAAGAATATGCACATGAAAAAGTCATTAAAATGATTGAAATAAGTAATATTAAATTACATAACTTGTCCTAATATTCTATGCAAAAGTGAAAGGTTTCAAACAAGGAATGAACCTCTACGGAAGCATAATTAGAAGTGGACCTCAAAACCTTAATGTGGGGGTATACTCAAAACAAATTTAGTGTTTAGCAATTTTCCTTCAAATAGATAGTGCCAAGATTGGTTGTATAAATATTCAAGAAAATTCAATTGGTATCCACACAGCCAAACTTTTATCAATATCCTCACATGGAATGGAAATCGATTGATGTGAGAATTTCATGAATTCAAAACCAAGATGATGGACTGCTATACATCAATATCTTTTCCCTTCTTACGATTCTAAAGGAATAATGAATTGAACAAGTTAATTGAAAGGAGTATGTATACTAGTAACATAAGGTACACTTATTTATAAATGGTATGTTCCAAATCAATAAATACAAATAAAATAAAATATTAAAATAAATTGTATTGAAAAGATATGGAAGAATCATTGGAATAGGAGGAGTAAAGTTGAACCAATATGTATAAGAATGTATATATAAAAAATTAAGAAAAAGGGAAAAGAAAATAAGTGTGATATGGAAGACTTGGTGGAATCAACTAAAAGAAGGGGGTGGGTTGTGAATATGCATAAAGAACTATGGTTGTGTAGTGAAATGAAACCATCTAGAAATTGTGAGTCAAAGGAGTGGTTATATGTTGCATCCAATAATTATGGATAATAGTTGACGAATAAGAATAGAGAGAAAGTGTAGGGGTATTATACTTGAGTGCATTTTCCTATGAGTAGGTTTGAGGAGGAATCTCCATCTAAAGAACAAGAATTGAAGGAATTTTAGTATTTGAATAGATAAAATTACAGTCTAAATGTTTTTTGTAATCTTGAACATGTTGACAGAGTGTTGAATATAAGAGAGTTTAGTAATAGGATTTGCGAGTGATGAGTAGATTTACACAAGCTGATATTCCACCATGACACAATTTATGTGCACAAGTGACAAGAAGTTGTATAGAGTTCATAATTATACTTGTGTGAATTATTAATTTATTGAGAGATAGAATCATGAAGGGTAAGATGAGAATTTGTTGAAAAATTTCAACAAATAAGAGAATGGGTCCAAGGAAGAGGATGAGATGGGTTGTGAGAAAATTTGTGTGGATTTCACTCCTAGAATCATTTTGGAAAGAGAGCTATGGGATGTGGGGATTTTTTTTGAAGGAAAATAGTTATAGCTTGAAGGTGAGAAAAGAGAAAAAAAAGGCATAGGAAAGAAGAGGAGAGAAAGGATAAAATATTCAATATAAACCATCACTTCAACTTGGCAATTGAAATCTAAGAACATAATGAAACTAAGAGTGCCTCATAAGTTGAGGTGGTAGAAGAGGACAAAATTTAAACGATCAAGGTTATCACATAAGTTGACCAAGGACCTAATGAATATGATGAATTGTTTGTGGTAAGTAAAGGTGTACTTGAGGAAGTTACAACTATGTTAAATGACAATAAAGAAGAAGTTGCAACTGAAAAAAGTTAAAGAGGATGTTAAAGTAGTTGAAAGTACAAAGATAAATTGATTTTCTCAAGTTTCACATAGTATAGATGAAAAATAAATGAGTTAATACATGCATATGTAATTTTAGATTAGCAAAATAAGGTTTATTGTGAAGCAATAAACAATGTTATATAGGGGAGATTTAGTAGAGGTGGTCAATTTGTATTGAATTAAAGTACATGAAATATGGGAAGAGCAGGAAGGTGGGTTAGATCTCACGAAGGAGAAGAGGAGAGGAGATGATTTTTGGTGGAGGATGTCAAATCATGGTAGATACAAGTCCACAAGAAGGAAGATAAGAAGATGATAGAGTTAGTGGAAGAGGTTAACAAGTGTCTAGCTAAGTTTTTAAAGAGGAAGAGGAAGAAGCCATCTTTATCTATACTAAGAATGGAGTTTTTTTGTAGGTCATTTACAATCTAAAAGGTAGTTTAATTACCTAATGCCATTTTATGAGTTATACTCACAAATTTTTCCTACATAACATGTCTAATGTAGCTAAATCTTGAATCAATTAGTGATCCTACATTACCTAAAAAATTTATTATTATGATCTATACATTTTACTTTTCTTCTAGTATCATTTGTTTTGGCATCTCATGTTCAAATGATGATGTTGTAGCCTATTTCTAAATGGCTATGATAAGAAATTTAAAATAAAACCTTTATCCTCAATTGTTTTCTTTTGTCAAGGATATGCATACAATAGAGTCATTAAAAGAGTTGGCATGATTGACAAGTAGCTTGTTTAAAAATGAAATATTTAGAACATGTTTTGAACCTGCATCCATAATCAAAAGTGGATCTCATAACAATAACATGTGGAGGAAAAATACAAATACATTTATTGCGTAAGATACCTCCTTCAAAAAAATAGTGCCAAGACCAGGTGTAGAAACCCTCAAGTGAATCTATTTGACAACCATGAAGCCAAACCTTTACCAATGCCCTAGCTGCAACATTGCAATGCTATCCATTTTTGGGAGCATTTTACAATTATAAAGGCCAAGCTAGTCAAAATACTATATTGACATGTATTTTATTTATTTCTTTTAAGAGTCTAAAGGGTTAGCAAATTGAGCGAGTTAGTTTAAAGGAGAATGTGAGTTGGTAGAACAAGGTACACATTTATTTTGATAGGTGCCAAATCAATAAACACAAGTGAAATGAAAATATTAATAAGTTGTGTTGAGAAGACAAGGAGGACTAATTGGAATAGGAAGAGTAAAATTGACATAATATATAGAAGAATGTGCAAAGACCAAATTAAGAAAAAAAGAAAAAAAGAGTTGTGATATAAAAGAGTGATGGAATTGGCTAAAAGTAGGATGTAGATTGCAAACAAGGAAAGAACCATGGATGTGCATTGAACACAAATATTTCCTAGATTGATTGTGAGGCCACATGAGAGGTTCTATAATATAACCAATAATGTATGGAGTAGAATTGGAGAGTAAGAACAAAGAGGATAGTGTAAGGGTAGAAGCATAATGCATTTGTTTGTGAGTAATTTGAGAAGGAGACCATCTAAAGGCCAATAATTTTAGGCAATTTTTGTATTTGAATAAATAAAAGTGAGTTGAATGTTGTTGTTTTCAATCTTGTTGTGGCTCTTATGTTTGTGAGAGTGAGGGTTTTATGTCTTGAACCAAGGTAGTTAACTTATAGGTGTTATTTAATCTTTGGGATAATGTCTTATGTTGGGGCTAGAACATCTTCAATTCCCACCTCATCTTGTGGTTAGTGTCCTCCTTGAGAGTATACATATGTATAGAAATTATGCCCATGCCAATTTAGAGGTTTACTTTAAAGATTCTTGTCCTCCTGTGAGAATCAATTGTTCTTAGAAAGACTAGTTGTAGCATGATAGTAAGAACTACCCCTCTTTGTGATCTATTAGTGCAATAAATTCTACCTAGCTTGTGTCTAGAATTTTTTCTTTGCCTCTTTCCATCCCTCTTACTTGCGTTGTTCATGGAGAATCTCAAGAAGAAAATATTGATAATGACAATGATAGATGGGATCCTCTTGTGGCTACCTCACAACCTACTAATATATGCATCAATTCAAATGATTATGATCACATTCCACCTCTTCTCTAAAATCATTTATAATCTTTTCTATAATATTTGTTATCTTGTTTGAAACCAATGCCTCATTTTAGTTTTAAGGATGTAGTTTCTTCCATTGATTTTTATATTATAAATGTGAGCAACCTTGTTATATAAATAATCACACACACACATATATACATATACATATACATATATATACATACACATATATATATTAGAAACAAATCATCTACATTAATAAACTAAACTTTCATATAATAATAATAATTATTTTATGTAACCTTGAAAGATTATCTTCTAAATTATAATTTTTTCCTTGAACCAATAAAAATATCTATCTTCATTTTCTCATGCTTTAGAGCTGATGTGAACATGCACACTTATTGTGACTACTATGTGTTCTCTAGTGCATCTTTTACTATAAATTTCTACTCAATCAAAATCATATTCTCGGTGGACTTCATACTGGAGGACTTCACGAGAGCATCTCTAATGGTAGACATTCAAGGGAGTAGACACACATCAAATTTACAATCAATGGCCGTAACTTTCATTTTTGATGCTCTAATCTAATATGGAAAAGTAGTTAAAAATATTCTCTCTTTCAGTGGCCCAACGAGAAGACAATTCAACAGCTGAATCATCAATACTAGAGATTCATCATGGAGGCTGATACATTAAAAACAGTCTTCGAGCATTCTAATCATACAATGATTGTAGGAGTATCAATAATTCAAAAAATGATTAGTTTGGAATGACTTGACATAATTTTTGAGATTAAACTATTTCATCATGGCTCGCTTTGCTATTGTCCAGTCGATTCACAAAAGTTTATACCTCGTCTGATTCAAATACAGCGAATAGAATAGAATAGAATAGAGAAGAACGGTCGAAGACTTGCAGACAACATGACTTCTGAAGAGCAGTGGAAGAAAAAAAGTCACAGTTTGAATAGTCATAGTCTACTGAAATTCTATTCCAAAACTTGGCATCATAGACCATAAATAAATGCATAAGCTCGAAATTTTTTAAGACAAGATATGCGTAAATGATATATAGATACAATATATAGCAATTGAATTCAAACTACTTAGGCTTCATACATGTTTAAAAATTTATTTCCTATAAGATATAATAATCAGAAGTAGTTTAATACATAGTTTTTATTTCTACATTCTAGGAATTTTGAAATGAATAAAATCATTAATGATTCTAATAGTATTAAACTTGTGATAGTGCTATCAGGATTTAACTCTGTAGTTTTCAGTCAAACTCATTGAGTCATATTTCACGAGTAGTGATTCACATGAATCCATCTCTCATGATAATAATTGAAACACTTAGCACCCATTGGATCTAGGTGATGCTCATAGAGGTGAAGCACTAGAACTTCCCAAGAGGTCACCCATCCCAGTACTACTCCAGCTTGAACACACTTAACTACGAAATTTCCTCCATGGTTAAACCCACTTTGCTTGCAACCCCATTTGCAACCCATTGTGAGCATCACCTAGATCCAACGAGTGCTAAGTGTTCCATTTATTATCATGAGAAATGGATTCATGTGAATCACTACTCATGAAATATGGGTCAATGAGTTTCACTCAAAACAATTAAATTGTGATAGCAATATCATAATTTGACTAGTTGTGAAAAATATCTCCTACTTATCATTGAACCTTTTCTAAGAAACTTTATGTAATGTGAAGATAATTTTGTTAAGAGATGGCTCATAAGTAAACATGGGAAATTTTCTAACAAATTTATGCTTCAAGACATGATAGAAAAAGTAAGATGGAAGGGTTTTAAAGAGAAACTAAGGAGAAGTGAGTGCTTACCCCCAAAAATCAACAAATAACTATAGGATGAAATTTTCTCTTTGGCTCCTCTCTTATCAGGCAATGCTCTTTTTTTCCAAATCAATGGATCTAGAAACATAACTCTTCTATTTTTTTCTCCATGAAAGGCTTATTGGGCTTTGGAAAATGGGTGAGAGTGTCACCAAGATTTGGAAGCTGGTCCAGATTCCTAATATTTTTCCAAAGATTAATGATTTTTTGTGGATTGTTTCACATGGGAACATCCATACCATAGATAATCTTAATAACTATGGATTTCTATGTTGCATAATTAATGTTCATTGTTCATCGGGTCGTGCCTGACTCAATGAAGTTTCTTATTGATTGAGAGAGTTTATGCCTCCTCAATCATCCAATCATCAAGAATATTTGGATGCAACTCTTTGACCCAAAATATGTGGAAGGAACAAAATACTATAATCTTTAGAGACCATTCATGAAATAACTATTCCCTTTTCAAAATTATCAAACTACCAGTTAGGGAAAACTTTGAATGTTTCTTCCTATGCGAAAGGTAAGATCTTCCCCAATCTTCAAGAGATGATGATAAAAAAATAAATGGAGTATGTACACCAAAATTTATGAATTCATCAATTAGACAAGCATCATGAAAAGGGAACTACCTTGATGGGTTCCTCTAGAGCGGGGATGGATTAGGTGTAATGTAGATGGTTGTGCTAAGGAGAGTCTAGGGATATTTGTTAGTCTGGAGTTATTAGAGATAAGAAATGAATTTTCATTGAAGAATTTAATAAGAATGTTGGTGTTGGCTCAATAGAAGGTGACTCAAATCTGATTATGGATAACCTTAAGGGGACTGCTAGTTATCATCGATATCTTTTAATTATTTTGGAGGACTATAAAAAGATGCTATCTACTTTTAGCTAATATTTAAGATGCATCATACTCATAGAGAAGGGAATAGCTTTACAAACTTTATGACGAATCTTAGTCTTAACTACCAAGATTAGAGTTATATTATTTTTGGTCAATGCTCTCAATGACTTACAATTTTTTTGGAAAATGATAGATGATAGTGAAAAATTGTTTTTCTCTTCCTATGAGATGTTTATTCATTATCAATGCTCTTCTAATTTCTCCTATGGAGTTAGCTTCTAACAATAGAAACATATTCAAAATATAAGTGATCAAAATATATGCCAAGTCACACTAAGGGTAATTTTGGGAAATAATTATCTTCCCTATGTCGAGTCGATGAATTGGTACCTAGGAAGTAATGTCTTCATTGTATTATTTCAAAAGACTTTATTTAGACATTTAAGAAAAAATGGAGAATGAGGTTGAGGTATTATTATATTTGTCTCAACTATAGTACCATCAAAGGGGGTCAAGGCTTAGCTAACACAAGTTTACATAAGATTTTGAAAGGAAATCAATGTTATAATTTAACGTTACCAATATCAATTTTAAGACTTATGGCATGAGTGGTTATAATAGATTTAAAGAAAATACTTATGTTATATACTCTAGAGACTATCAATTTTAAATCTCTCTTGGTAGCCAATGCTTTCATATTATGATGAAAGGTGATATAGTTTGATCATTATTTAAGCACCAAAAAGTCAAAAAGTGGCCATTTCAAAGTGTCGTGGGCCTATTTAAAGATGCCCCAATAATTGTATGTGCTCAAAATTGTCACTACTTATAGATCTTAAATTCAAGTAGTAGTGCACAAATATAATATTTATAAACTGAAAAATTCTAGAAAATGATTCAAATCCTATTAGTTCTTTATAAAATGATTTCTAACTTGTAGGAATTTGTTTGAGCTTTTAGATATTGTAACTAAACTTTTTAGGTAGTCTTGTTACACATATTCACTTTTGCTTCTTTTAGATTACCTTCTAATCAAGAACTTAGACCTTTTCCTAGTGCTATGTTATATAAGTTGTGGCTCTATCCTATGTGTGCTTGGTGAAAACATTTTTTTTAGAACCATGATTAAAAAAACTAGGCACTATACTCTCCAATTGTTTCTCACAACAGCAAAACATTTTACTTTAGCTATTAATAAGCTCAATCAATTAGGTTCTTCATTGAAACCCTATAAATGGAATTTTAGCCTTCAACAAAAATTAATGAAAGGACTGAGCCAAAATTTGATTAATTTATTGGTATTTATACTATGAGGAGAAATGACATTGAGTAGTTCATTATTGACTTTTTGACATGATTAATTATAGTGTGGATTCATAACATGTGTATGCTTTTCTATATTGAAATTTCATTGTGCGAAATTCTCATTTTCTTGGGGGGGTACGGTATGACTTGCTAATCTTGTTATAATTCTTGGCTTAGTCATTTTTTTAAATTTCCAAGACTAAAAATAATGATATATTTATTATTAATACTTGATTATATCTTCTCTTTGACACAGAGATAACGAAGTTTCTTTTGTTATTTTTCTGAGTTCTATTTGAGAAGTTTGACCTTTTCTTTTGAGACTTGTAGAATTTTGGTAACCATTAATAAAATTGCCTATTTATTATGAATTGTGTTGTTTTGCACAATAAATTATTTATACCAATCCTCCTCTTTTTAATAATATATTATCACAATTATATTTTGTTCATCTCTTTGCTGGAAAAGTTATCAGCTCAAAAAGACGTCATGGTGATGAGTCTATTGCTCATGATGAATTGTGTTGCACCATTCTTTTAGTCAAGTAGAATTGTAGAAGATCTCAATGTCTATTTGACAAATGATCTCTTTAAATGATATGGTAGCATCACAATCTTTTTTAACATGTTCCACCATATTTCAAAGATATTTTTGGTATTGCAGATCATATACATCAGCAAACTAATTTTAAATAAAGTATACATTTTTGAAATAATATTATAAAAATATTTTCAAAATTAATAATAAAAAATTCATTTTTCTTTCATAATGCTTTGGAATTGATGCGCTTGTTCAACTTTCATTAATGCATCATACTGAATATTTTAGTTCCAGGTTCTCAAAATCGTATTTGGGTTAATCACCAAGCACTTCTCACATTGGATGACTTAACATAGATATGAATGACATGACAAGAAATCATATTCTGATGCCATAAATGGCGGCTTTTGATTTATCTTATTTAAAAAAATTATTGGGCTTAATCTAATACGAAAAAGGCAATCAGATCGGCTGTTAAGCAAAAAAAGATTAGAACTTCCCTTTAATGGCGCAACCAGGAGACAATAGTGAAAAATCATTACAAGAAATTCACGACGGAGGTTGATGCACCAAAATAGTTTTGAGTATTATATATGTATGATAATTGTAAAGGCATCAAGAAATAAAAATGATGATTATTTTGGAATCACTGGACAAAAATATATCCTGAAATAAAATATTTTGTACCCCTATTTCATCATGACAACTTTGTCCGGAAAGCATTGTGATTGTCCAGGCCATTGATCATTAGCATGCTTCAAGATTCTATTCCAAAACGTCTTTCAATGTGTTATTAGAAAGCTGATGCGAACATGCCCACTTATTGTGACATCTATGCGTTCTCTAGTGCATCTTTTACTATAAATTTCCACTTAATCAAAATCCTGTTCTCGGTGGACTTCATATTGGAGGACTTCACGAGAGCATCTCTAATGGGAGTCGACATCTCTATGTCAAATTCTTTTAGTAATTTTTCGAAATGGCTGTAGCTTTCATTTTTTATGCTTTAATCTAACATGGAAAAGCATTTAAAAACATTCTCACTTTGAGTAGCCCAACCAGAAGATAGTTTTTGAGCATTCTAAATGACATAATTTTTGAGATTAAACTATTTCATCATGGCTCGCTTTGCTATTGTCCAGTCGATTCACAAAAGTCCTTTGTACCTCGTCCGGTTCAAATACAGCGAATAGAATAGAATAGAGAAGAACGGTCGAAGACTTGCAGACAGCATTATTTCTCAAAAGCAGTTGAAAAAAAAAAGTCACAGTTGAACAGTCATAGTCTACAGAAATTCTATTCCAAACCTTGGCATCATAGACCGTAAAATAAATGCTTGAGCTCGAAAGTTTTTAAGACAATATATGCCTAAATGATATATAGATACAATATTTAGATAAAAATACATTTAGGAATTGAATTAAAAATACTTTGGTTTTATATTTGAAAATCGGAAGTGGTTTAATACTAGTTGTTATTTCTATATTCTAGGAATAGGAATTTTTGAAATAAATATAATTTTTAATGATTCTAATAACATTGAATTTTTTATAGAAAGATTTTATGTAATCTGAAGAGAATTGTGTTAAGAGATATTCTTCTTCATAAGAAAAAATGGGGAATTCATTAACAACTACACCTCATGTCCTGATAAAAAAAAAAGATGGAAGGATTTTAAAGAGCAGTTAAGGAGAAGTATTGTGCCTACTAACCCCACAAATCAACAAATAACTGCAAGATGAAATGTGTTCCTTGAGTTCTCTCTTACCAGGCAATGCACTTTTTTTAGAAACATAACTCTTCTAGCTGGTTCTCCATGAAAGGCTTATTTGGCTTTGAGGAATGGGAAAGAGCATCTCCAAGATGTGGAAGCTTGTCTGGATTTCTAATCTTGTTGCCAAGGTTAACTATTTTTGGTGGATTATTTCTCATAGGAAGATCCTTACCATAGACAATCTTAACAAGCGTGGATTCTCTAATCCACACATGGAATCAAAATTTTACCAACATCCTCACATGGAATCAAAATCAATTGATGTGAGAAATTTACTAATCCAAAAACCAAGATGATGAAATGATATGCTGATATTTTTTCTCTTCTTTCAATTCTAAAGGAATAGTGAAGTGAACAAGTTAATTCAAATAATAATGTAAAGTAGTAACACAAGGTATAATTATTTATAAATGATAGGTTCCAAATCAATAAATACAAATGAAATGAAAGATTAATAAATTTTATTGAAAAGAGACAAAAGAATTGTTAGAACGGGAAGAGTAAAGTCAACCCAAGATGTATAAGAATGTGTATATAACAAATTAAGAAAAAAGAAAAAGAAAATAATTGTGATATAGAAGAGTTGGTGGAATCAACTAAACGAAAGGTGTGGGTTGTGAATATGCATAAAGAACTATGGTTGTGTAGTGAAAGGAAACCATCAAGAGATTGTGAGGTCAATGAGAGGTCATAAGTTGCATCGAACAATGTGTTAAAAATAGTTGGAGAATAAGAATAGAGAGGAAGTGTAAGGGTATTATAGTTGAGCGCATTTTTAGTGCATCATCTAGATCCAATTCAAGGTAAGTGTTCCATTTATTATCATGACAGATGGATTCATGTGAATTACTACTCATGAAATATAGGTCAATGAGTTTGACTCACAACTATAGAGTTAAATCATGATAGAAATATCACCATTTGGCTATGGAAAATATCTCCTACTTAGCATTAATCAAAAGTGGTTTAATACATAGTTTTTTTTCTACATATAGGAATTTTTTAAATGAATAAATTCATTAATGATTCTAATAGCATTGAACTTTTTGTAGGAAAACTTTATGTAATGTGAACATAATTTTGTTAAGAGATAATTCATAAGTAAAAATGGTAAATTTGTTAACAAAATTATGCTTTAGGACATGATAGAAAAAGTAAGAAAGAAAGGTCTTAAAGATAAACTAAGGAGAAGTGAGTGCCTACCACCCAAAATCAAAAAATAACTAAAGGATGAAATATGCTCTTTGGCTCTTCTCTTGATGGGAAATGGTCTTTTTTTACTAAATAAATGGATCTAGAAATGTAACTCTTCTAGTTGGTTCTCCATGAAAGGCTTATCGGGCTTTGGAGAATAAAAAATGTAACTGAGATGTGGAAGCTAGTTTAGATTCCTAATCTTGTTCTGAAGATTAACTATTTTTGGTGGATTGTTTTCCATGGGAACATCCATACCATAGATAATTTTAATATAAGTGAATTTCTATGCTGAATAGATTAATGTTCATTGGGTCATGCCTAAATCTATGAGGCTTCTTATTGATCAACATAGGTTATACCCCTCAATCATCCAATCATCAAGAATATTTGGATGCAAATTTCTCCTTTCCTAACTTGGAATATCTAGAAGGAACAAAATAATAGAATCTTCAAAGACCATTCAAGATACAAATGTGCCCTTTTCAAGATTATCAAACAAACCAGTTAGGTTAGACTTGAACGTCACTTCCTATGGGAAAGGTAAGATCTTCCCCAATCTTCAAGAGATGAGAACAAAAAAAAGAAATCGAGTATGTAAACAAGTTTTTTTGAATTCATCAATTGGACAAGCATCACGAAAAGGGAACTACCATTCAAGAAATAACTATGCTCTTTTCAAGATTATCAATCAACTAGTTAGGGAAGACTTGAATGTCACTTGCCATGGGAAAGGTAAGATCTTCCACAATCTTCAAGAAATGAGAACAAAAAAAAAAGAAATGGACTATGTACACTAAAAATTCTGAATTCATCAATTAGACAAGCATCATGAAAAGGAAACTAACTTGATGGGTTCCTCTAGAGCGGGGATGAATTAGGTGTAATGTTGATGGTTGTGGTAAGGATAATCCAAGGATATTTGTTACTACAGAGTTCTTAGAGATAAGAAATGAATTTTCATTGAAGAAATTGACAAGAATGTTGGTGTTGGCTCCAATTATAGAAGGTGGTTCAAATTAGATTATGGATAACCTTAAGGGGATTGTTGGTTGTCATTGGTATCATTTAATTCTTTTTGAGGATTACAAAAGGATGCTAGCTAATTTCAGCCAAAATAAAATGCATCATACTCATAGAGAAAGGAATAGCTTTGCAAACTTATGGCCAATTTTGGTCTTAACTACGAAGATTGGAGTTACATTAGTTTTGATCAATGTCCTCAATGACATAAAGAAATTTTTGAAAATGATAAATGATAGTGACAAATTATTTTTCTCTTCCTATGAGGTATTTATTCATTATCAGCGTTCTTACAATTTCTCCTATGGAGTTATCTTCTAACAATCAAAACACATGAAAACTTGTAATGCCCCAGCAAGGGATCCAAAAGAATTAACCTAAAGTTTTACTAAGTTTTCCAAACATTTTTTTTTTTAAAACAAGAAACATAAATCATTCACATCAAACACATAGTAGCGGAAGCAATAATTTACAATCAACTGTAAGCATACATATTAGGTTACACTCCTTAAGGATCCCAAGATGTTGAGTCACATTTATATTTAATTAATTCTAAGTCTAATAACTACCACATCCACATGAAAGAATAATCATAAAGTCCAATGTCCATTTTATACATTTGTTCTGAATGCCTCTTGACAAATTAATTAAAAATGCTCAATCATCCACTGTACATGTCACAGGGTATGAAAGGCTAAAAGAATATACATATGAAGAATTAAAGATACATCCTCCTCCTTGAATCCATGATACAAAGTACAATAAAGTAAATAAAACTAATAACATACATGATACATCCATCCATCATAAAACACAACTAATCTAAGTGCGCAGTTCCTCCCAACCGTCAATAGCATCATAAGACCATCATGGGTCCCAACTATCCCCCATGCGTAACATCCCAAGCCACTGAAGAAATCATCGGTACTATCGTAATAGGGATGTCACTCCTAAAATATGCATAAAAAAATCTAACATGCTACAATAAAGCATAAGTAAACAACATCATCTAAACATGATAAACAAGCATACCCAAGAAGCTCTAGCCACAGTGACCATGGATGAATCTCAATGGTAATAGTAAAAAGCACTACCACCCAACCACATGGAACCTAAATGACCCACTCCCACCATGCTGAGGAGATAATCTCAAGTCCCAAATAGGATATCAAATCACATAATCACAAATACTCTCTAATTCTATGAAATCCTAAAATTATACTAACTGAAAGGTTCCAATACATAAATCGACATCTAGACCCAGACGCACACAAGGCACATAGGAAACCTACTATGTAAGTGGGTAAGTGTCATCGCATGAATCATGTTCGGAGTTACTTGAGCAATCCCTTAGGAATCCTGGGTCCCTAGTGATCCTTGTGGGCACTAGTATCCTCTCATACTGACGAGGCAGACTACGAAATGTAAGGTCGTAACCAAGTGTTCTCCCAACTCCCACCCTAGTCTGTACTAGCACTTGAGGCATGGGAGAGAACATATAATTATCTTGTTAGGTTCATTTCACTCTTATTTAGTGTAGATGTTATCACTTATTAAAAACAACTTACAATGAGTTATCCTCAGAGCCACTTAGGGCCCCCATCCCCCATTGCAAGCCACTTCTCGACACTACATATAAATAACCTACCCTAGGCTCAATAGAAACAAAAATAATTAATCTCATAAAAGTCACCTTAGCCCTATACAAGCGACTGAAAAGCATCATAAGATAATCCACAATATTCACATCAGTTCTCCATGAGCAACTTTAAAGCATCAAATGATAAATCACAATATTCTGCAGTTCTCAACGAGCAACTGTAAAGCATCCCAAAATAATACTAATTGAAGACTCCAAAATGGTCAAGTCAAATATGTCACAACATGACATCATCAAGAACATAGCAAACACTACAGTCCTCTCAAAGTGACTGGAGGGAAAATCATATATAATTGATCGATGGCTCAAAAATGGTTAAGTCAGGTATCTCATAAACATACATCTCAGCTTCACATAGGGAAACTGGAAAGCAACAACAAATAGTAAAAACATCCATCATAGAGCATATCAACACATCACCATGGTTAGGTTTAGAAAGATTGAGAACAAATCACCATAACATCACAATCATACAACCCCCGAGCCTCTAGTAACAACCTAAGACTGGTCAACGCTAGGACAACCCCAAAAACCCTAAAACACAAATAACACATAGACAATAGAAAATAGTCTCACAATTTGATTTAATCTTTCACAGTAAGGTTTCAATCTTCATTTTAGTGTAAGTTTTCAAATTTAAAGGGGTAGATCTTAATCCCTATAGTTTAACCCATGTCCCATATCTAAATAGAAGTCCAATTATCCAACTTGGTTTAAATCAATTTTCTAAAATGATCTAAAGGCAAGTTATTTATTTAACTTATTGAAATAAATAAATAATTCCAATCTAAACAATATTCTTAAAAATAATATTACAATAGATCTACAATTTTTATTTAAAGTAAATTCATCATTAATTTAATCAAAACTATATATATATTTTTAAATTAAATTAATTAATTATTATCAAAAAAACTAATTACTTATATTTATATCTCAACAATGATTAGTTATAATTAATTAAAAATAACTATATTAATGCATTACTATTTAAACAATAATGAATCTTTATTAATAAATACTATTTAGTTAATAATAAAGAATTATTAAAAAACTTATTAATAATATTATTTAATAATAATTAATAATAACATTAAATTTTTTAATAATTATTATTAATTAAATAAAAGTAATATCATTAAAAACTATTAACAAATTTATTAATTTAAAACATTTATAAAACAAAGTTTAATAAACATAAACTGGTGTCCTTTTTAAAGGAAGCTGTGCGGCCTACCCTCTGTCGCAGGGCTTGCGACAGTTGTCGCAGTACCTGTGACAGTGGGTAAGGCTACCGCTAGCGCAGGTAAGTGGGGATGGGGCGGGGTAAACCTCCCCCCCCCCTCCCAAATTTATTTATTTAATTTATTTTTCAAAACATTTTTTTCAATATATATTAATTTATTTAAGATTTATAAATGTATAATATTTATAAAATAAACCCTCCTCTATAAAACATATTTTTATGTGTTTATCAAAACAAATTCCTCAATGACAATATTTTTTTAAATATATATATACATATATATATTTTTAGTAATATTTACAATTTTGGCCTGATAGGAGAAATACTCTTAACCATTTGAATTTTTGATTTTAAAATTCTCATTTTCAATTTCAAGTCTTTCCCAAATTATCTGATAGAAGATTCAATTAACCATTCTAATTTCCAAGCTAAATTTTCTTTTAAATCTCAACCCTCCCTAGTTTAATATCTAATTGCAAAATTAATGGACAAGGTTTCTAAGAATTTTCAACCTCTACGTATACAGAAGAACCCCACAAGCATTCTAGTAAATCCAAATTATAATATCAAAAGATTCATTGCAGAGAAGTATACACAAACAATTCACAGTCACGAAGAAGACAAGAAGAATAGAAAATGTAATTTACTATGCGAATTAAAATACAAGAATCTACATGGATTTTGATGCTAACAACGCAATGCCTGAAAATATTTGTGAGAGAAGTTTCTTCTCTCAAAACCTTCTTCCTTTCGAAAATCTTCTCCCTTCTCCAAAAATTCATGTCACAAATTTGTCCTTCTCGAAAATGAACCCCCAAATTGAGATAAAGAGTCCTCTCCTTAAATCAGGGCACTAATTGTGCGTTCACCTTGGAGAACTCCATGCTCACCAAACTTGAACTCCAAATTAACTTTTATTAATCTTTGCTTAATCTTTTCCCATGCACATTAATTGCAATATTAATTAACTTTATTAAATTTTCACTTGACTTCATTTTTGATTAATTTATTAAATTCAATCCCATGCGCACTTCATGCAATTAAAATATTCTTACTAAATATACTTGTTTTATCTTTAAGTATTTTCTCATATTTTAAACTCATGCATAAATCATGTGAACTAACAACTTTTCATAAATTAATATCTTTTCACCTTTTTAATTTATTTTAGAAACTTAATTGATAAAATATTTATTAACTTAAATAATAATAATATTTAGCATTTATTTGAAAATGAACTCTAAATATATATTATTATTAAATTAAACAAATATTATCACATTCTAAAATTATCCTTATAAATTTTATCTCCAAATTTTATTCTTTTTATTTAATTAATTTCTCAATTAATTAAATACAATTAAATATTAAAGTGTCACAATAATTTTCCATTTAAATTAAATCATTTAATTTGACTTGATTAATAGAAAATACACCAACAACTCATGAAGTAAAATACGAAAACTCATCATAGAAGAACACATACAAAATCAAAGAAAAAGGGTTATAATCATGAATTAACATCATTCGATGCATTTGGAGGGTACTCGACTCAAATACTTGTCCTAATTTTCAATTAGGACAAATGGCTTAAAGGTTTAGGATTTGGACTTAAGAATTTATCTCCCCTCTCTTACCATTGAGATAATGCGATAGACTACACTTATCCTGGCAATTCAGGGAAGTCGATACTTGGTACCTGATATCTACATAAAATCCACGCATGTACAAACACAATATATACTAAGCTAATCAGGCAATGGCAGGAAGTGGTGCATCGTGAGATCCTGACTAGCAAGTGACTACGACTCCCTTCCTTAACCACATCAGAAATGCCATACATAAAGAAAATAAAAACACACACCATACACATGCAGTATGAGGTAAGTATCCATAAGAAGACACATAATAATCCATTTAACTAATAATCATCAATAACTAAATTCACTGAATAATCATCATGCATACATGAAATATAGAGCACCAAGTAATCCCAGTATATAATAAACTAAATGTAAAACAATATCTGATAATCTCAAAATAATGCTATTGATAATCAAGCATAAAACTGGCCAAAAAGAGTTTGGCAATGATAACAAAAATGTGACTTAGGGTAGGCAATACAAATCTAAGTGTTCAAAAGATGTGCCTAGTCACACTAAGAGTTTTTTTGGGAAATAATTATTTTCCTCATGTCTAGTCGATGAATCGGTACATAGGAAAAATTGCTTCATTGTCTTCTGTAATATTTAATAAGGAAGACCCCTTATGGCCTTCCATGAAGGATAAACATTTATTTAGACATTTAAGAAAAATGGAGAATGAGTTTGAGGTGTTACTATTCCTATCTCAACTATAGTATCATCAATGGGAGTCAAGGCTTACCTAACATAAGTTTTCAGAAGGAAATCAATGTTATAAAAATGTTACTATTATCAATTTTAAGGCTCATGGCACGAGTGATTATAATATATTTAATGAAAACACTTATATTAAATACTCTAGAGACTATCAATTTCAAAGATCTCTTAGTAGCAATGCTTTCATATTACGATGAAAGGTGATGATAGTTTGATAATTATTTAAGCTGCAACAATTCAAAAAGTGACCATTAAAAGTGTCATGTACATATTTAAAGATGCACCAGTAATTGTATGTACTCAAAATTGTCACTACTTATAGATGAATATTCAAGTAATAGTGCATGAATAGACCATTTCTAAACTTAAAATATTAGAAAAGTATTCAAATCCTATTAATTATTTATAAAAAGATTTCTTCCTTGTAAAACTTTGTCTTTTTTAGATATTGAACTTTTTAGCTAGTTTTGTAATACATATTTTTTTAGATTGTCTTCTAATCAAGAACTTAGAACTTTTCCTAGTGTTATGTTATATAAGTTGTGGCTCTATCCTATGTGTACTTGGTGAAAACATTTGTTTTGGAACCATGATAAATACAAATTAGGCATTATACTCTCTACTTGTTTCTCAAACTAGCAAAACATTTTACTTTACCTATTAATAAGCTCAATCAATTAGGTTCTTCATTGAAACCCTATAAATGAAATTTCAGCTTTCAACAAAAAATTAATGAAAGGATTGAGCCAAAATTTGATCAATTTAGATGCTGTTTATACTATCAGGAATTACCTTTTGGTTGATGAAAAGTGTATCTTTTAAAAGTTCATCTTAGGTCCATTTAATTTATTATAGCCCTCAAACATTTAGTAGTTCATTATTGACTTTTTGACATGTTAAATATTAGTGTGGATTTGTAACATGTGTATGCTTTTCCATGGTGAAATTTTGTTGGTAAGAATTCTCATTTTCTTTGGGGGGATGTGGTATGACCTCGTAATCATGTTTTAATTCTTGGGTTGTTTTTCCTTTTTTTCAAATTTCCAAGACTAAAAATAATGATATATTTATTATTAATATTTGATTATACGTTCTCTTTGACACAAAGAGATAACAAAGTTTCTTCTGTTTATTTTTATAAGTTCTATTTGAGAAGTTTGATCTTTTCTTCCAACACTTGTAGAATTTTGCTAACCACTAATAAAATTGCCTATTTATTATGAATTGTGTTGTCTTGCACAATAAATTATTTATACCAATCCTCCTTTTTTTTACTAATATATTATCACAATTATATTTTGTTCATCTCTTTGCTGGAAAAGTTATCAGCTCAATAAGATGTCATGGTGATGAGTCTATTGCTCATGATGAACTGGGTTGACCAGTTTTGTTTGCGCCATTGTTTTAGTCAAGTAGAATTGTAGAAGATCTCAACATCTATTTGACAAACGATCTCTTTGAATAATATGGTAGCATTATAATCTTTTTTAACATTTTCAACCATATTTCAAAGATACTTTTGGTATTGAAGATCATATACATCAGCAATCTAATTTTAAATAAAGTATACTTTTTTGAAAGAATATTATAAGAATATTTTCAAAAACAATAATAACAAATTCATTTTTCTTTTACAATGCTTTGGAATTGATGCACTTGTTCAACTTTCATTAATGCACCATACTGAATATTTTAGTTCCAGGTTCTCACACTGGATGACAAGAAATCATATTCTGATACCATAAATGGCGGCTTTTGATTTATCTTATTTTAAAAAATTATTGGGCTTAATCTAATACGAAAAAGGCAATCAGATCGGCTGTTAAACAAAAAAAGATTATAACTTCCCTTTAATGGCGCAACCAGCAGACAATAGTGATAAATCATTACAAGAAATTCACGACGGAGGTTGATGCACCAAAATAGTTTTGAGTATTATATATGTATGATAATTGTAAAGGCATCAGGAAATAAAGATGATGATTATTTTGGAATCACTGGACAAAAATATATGCTGAAATAAAATATTTTGTAAGCCTATTTCATCATGACAACTTTGTCTCGAAAGCATTGTGATTGTATGCTTCAAGATCATTAGCATGCTTCAAGATTCTATTCCAAAACGTCTTTCAATGTGTTGCATCAAGTTGGAAAAACTTTCAAGGAATAAAATACAGAAGAACGGTCGAACAATTGCAGATTAAAACAGACACAGTTGAACACTCAAACCATTGAAATTCGATTGCAAAGATTAATGATGGCGGTATCAAAGAACGCGCTTATTATTATATTCAAATAAATGCGCGAGTTTTAAGATTTTTTCAACAAAATGATTATTCACTGTTTTGGACCTGCATTTTAAAATTATTTTTAATATCTTAAGTTTCATGCATCTATATTTAATTTAATTTAATGGTTTAGGTTTTTTTAAAATTTAAAGAACAGTACAAAATGATTCTAGTTTTAGGACTATTTTAAAATTTAAACAATCGTTAAAAGTGCTTCAAGGCAAAGTCTAAGGGATTTTTTAAATTGAAGAAATACATTAGCAATTCAAAGACATTTAGAATAAATCTAGCTTCAGTATAATTATAAGATAATGATCAACATGACAATAGTACCACAATGTATGCTTATTTATTTTGACAAATGTTAAATCAATAAACATAATTGAATGAAAATATTAATAAATTGTGTTGACAAGAGAAGGAAGCATTGTTGGATTGGAAAGAGTAAAATCAACTCGATATGTAGAAGAATGTCTAAAGGTGAAATTAGGAAAAAGGAAAAAGAAAAAAAAAGAATTGTGATATAAAAGAGTGAGTGTAATCAGATAAAAGAAGGGGGTGTGTTGCAAACACTGAAAGAGCTATGGTTATGTTGTGAAAGCAAATTGTCTAGTGATTATGACAACAAATAAGTTGCCATACATTGTGGCTAGTAATGTGTGGAGCAAAGTTCAAGAATAAGACTAGGGAGGAGAGTGTAATGGTAGAAACAATGTGCATTTATCTATGAGTAGATTTGAGAATGACGATAAATAAAGGCCAGGAATTGTAGGAATTTTTGTATTTCAATAAATAAAATCATGATTTAAATGTTGTTTGTAATCTTGTGGTGATTTTTTATGTTTCAGGCAATGCGTGTTTTTCCTCCTACATCAATTGGCATTAGAGCTAGTGGTCTGCATGTTTATAGAGTGCTAAATTCAAGAAAATTTGTTACTAGGACTTGTGAGGCATGAGAAAAGTTGTACAAACTTATCACTAATCATGAGGTGTTTTGTGCATGAAAGTGATAAGTATTTATGGAGAGCTCAAACAGATGGTTGTACTTTTGTGAATTTCTAATCAATTGAGAGCTAGATCTATGGGCAATAAGATAAGATTTTGTTAAAAAGGTACAAAAAGAAATAGAATGAGTTTGTAGAAGAAGAATCAAGATGAAGTGGGTTTTGATAATAATAATAATTTTATATAACCTTCAAATATTATCTTCGAAATAACTTTTTTCCTAAAACCAATAAAAAAACATCTATATTATTTTTGTCATGCTTTAGAGCTGATGTGAACATGCCCACTTATTGTGACGTCTATGCTTTCTCTAGTGCATCTTTTACTATAAATTTCCACTTAATCAAAATCATGTTCTCGGTGGACATCATATTAGAGGACTTCAGGAGAGCATCTCTAGTGGGAGTCTGTAGGATTCAAACAACAGCAGCAACACAATAAAAAAAATGATAATTTTCAAAACAAGGAAGGCTCTGTTTTACTGCAGAGAAAAAAAACTGATATATTATTCCAACAACAAAATGCTATTCAGCCAATACATTTATTCAAATAAAAATGGTTAAAACTAATCCCTAACACATAGATCAAAATATAGATCAGGAGTTCTAACAGTAGTTTTAGCATTATTCCATGCCTATGATTAAGGATGGGAGAAGAAGTAACTAAGACTAGACAAAAATGCATCCAAAAATATCATCTAATGCATGCCATATGTACAGCATGCTTCTTGTTTAAAATACTCCTAAACTGAAGTATTTTAAAAATTATTTATAGAATGGTGGAAATAGAGCAGTGGAGCTAGAGTTTGAAGTGAAGATCTTAGCATCAATCTTCATACTCCCCCTTGATGCTGAGAGGACTCACAATCTGATCTCTGAGTACCAAAAACTGATCTTTTGTAACTGCCTTTGTGAAGATGTCTGCAATTTGCTCCTTTGTGCTGATGTACTTCAACTCAACCACTTTATTTTGTACCAAATCTCTAATAAAATGTTGTTTAAGATCAAAGTGTTTGGTCCTGCTGTGATGAACTGGATTCTTGGCCAATTTAATGGCACTTATGTTGTCACAAAAAATCACAGTAGGCTAAACCTGTATCTCTCCAATTTCTTCAAGAAGCTTTCTAAGCCATAAAGCTTGTTTGCCAGCTGAAGTGACCGCAACATATTCCGCTTCTGTAGAAGAGAGAGCAACCATACTTTGCTTCTTTGAACTCCATGTAATTAAACCGGAACCCAAAGAAAAAAAATTACCAGATGTAGATTTTTGGTCATCCAAACAACATCCCCAATCTGAATCACTAAAGCCAACAAGCTCAAACTTATTAGAAGAATAGTGAATGCCAAAATCTACCGTGGTTTTCACATACCTCAAAATTCTCTTGGCTGCCTTCATATGTTCCTCTGATGGATTTGTCATATACCTTGAAACCAATGAAACTGAATAAGCAATATCAGGCCTTGTGTGAGTTAAAAACATCAAACTCCCCACAATGCTTCTGTATAATGTCTCATCAACAATTTTAGCGCCATCATCTCTACATAATGTAACTCCATGAGCAATTGGAGTGGAAAGAGGTTTACAATCAGCCATATCAAATTTTTTCAACATATCTTTTGCATACTTTGCTTGACAAATAAAAATTTCATCTTTACCTTGATAAACCTCCATGCCAAGAAAGTACTTCATGAGACCTAAATCTTTCATCTCAAACTCATTCATCATAGCAACTTTAAATTCATCTTTCATCTTTGAACTACTACCCATATATAACAAATCATCAACATACAAACTCACAATGAGAATATCATTACCTTCTTGTTTGTAGTAAAGGGTAGGTTCACTCTTACTTCTTTGAAAGCCATTCTGCTGAAAATATTCATCAATTCTTGCATACCATGCACGTGGTGCTTGCTTGAGGCCATACAAAGCCTTCTTCAACTTGTAGACATAATCTTCTTTTCCTTGAATCTCAAAACCTTGTGGCTGTCCCACATATACCTCTTCTTCTAAGTACCCATTCAAGAAAGCACTTTTCACATCCATGTGATGAATACTCCATTTCTTTTGAGCTGCAAGAGAGATTAGCATCCTAATAGTTTCTTGTCTTGCTACTGGTGCAAAATTTTCTTCATAATCAATGCCATACCTTTGAGTGAAACCTTTAGCAACCAATCTTGCCTTGTGTCTTTCAACACTCCCATCACTATTATACTTGGTCTTATAGACCCATTTTGTGCCAATCTTCTTCTTCTTATGTGGAAGATCTACAAGCTCCCATGTTTCATTCCTATCAATGGAATCCATCTCTTAATTCATTGCTTGCATCCAAACCTCATTAGCACATGCATCTTCAAAACATGATGGCTCAAAATCAGCTTTAGCAAGTAATGCAAAATTTACTGTCTCACCTATTGGATCTTCTTCATGTGCTTGATTTTGACACCTCTCATAAATATCACTCAATCTTCTTACCTTCCTTGGAGGACTAGAGGATGGACTTGCTCTTGGTATTGGTGAGGGGTTTTTTGGTGGGCTTGGTGATCTTGAAATAGAACCATTAGCTGGCTGCTCATTATCATTATCAGCAATATCATCATCATCCAAAACTGATTTTGGCTTTCCAACATGTTGTTTTTGATGACCATAAACTCCCCCTTCATCAAAAATCAAATCTCTTGAAACAACAATCTTATTAGTAATAGGATTGAATAATCTATAAGCTTTTCTTTCCTCACTATAGCCCACAAAAATACATGATTCACTTTTAGCATCTAGCTTTTGCCTATTCTGATTAGGGATGTGAACATAAGCCAAACAACCAAAAACTTTAAAATGATTTACATTAGGCTTTTTCTCATACCATGCTTCATATGGAGTCATCTTGTGGAGGGCACTTGTAGGACTCCTGTTGAGAATATATACGGCTGTAGCAACTGAATCAGCCCAATAAGAATTATTCAAACCTTTGGTTTGTAACATTCTCCTTGCCATTTCTACCACTGTATGATTCTTCCTTTCAGCCACTCCATTCTGTTGGGGTGTGTATGCAGTTGTGAGTTGTCTTTTGATGCCATTCATCTCACAAAAATTCTGAAAATTGTTTGAGCAAAATTCTCCTCCTCGATCTGTTCTCAAACATCTTATTGTGTTCCCTTTCTCATTCTCTACACGAGCTTTAAACTTCTTGAATGTATCAAAGGCTTCATCTTTAGTCTTCAAAAAATATACCCAACACATGCGTGAGTAATCATCAATAAAAGTAATGAAATATGACAACTTACCCAAACTTTGTGTTTGCATTGGACCACAAATCTCTGAATGAATAAGTTGAAGTGGGTATTGGGCCCGCCATGCATTGCCTTTTGGAAATGATTCCCTTGAATGTTTCCCTTTTGCACACCCTTCACAAATCTGTTTATGCTCTTCAACCTTAAGCAATCCAAGAACTAATGCATTTGATGTTAGATTCTTCAAACTATTGAAATTTAAATGGCCATACCTGAGATGCCACAACCAAATTTTATCCTCATAAGCCATATTGACAAGCTGATTATCATTTTGACCAAACTTCAAAGGAAACATTCTATTCTTTGTCATAGGAACAACTGTAATCACTTTATTTTTTTGATTCTTATCATAGATAGTACAGTGCATGTTCTCAAATACCACTCTATAATTCTTCTCACATAGCTGCCCAACACTCAATAAATTATGCTTTAACTTGGGAGTATAATAAATAGCTTGAACACTTTTCATACCTTCCTTTGTCTGAACATCCATGGCTCCTTTGGCCGCAACATCCACAGTATTGTTATTACCAAGGGTAATATTGGATCTGTAACTATCATCAAGCTTTGAAAATATTTCTCTGTTGCCAGACATATGGTTAGAGCTTCCAGAATCCAAATACCAAACATCATTCACAGTACTTTCACCTTTCCCATAACACAAAAATAAATTACCCGAGGAAGGATCCTCATCTTGTTGGGCATAATTTGCACTATTGTTACCTGATTTCAGTCTACACTCTCTCTCAAAATGTCCATACTTATTGCAATGATAGCATTGGATGTTCCTTTTATCAAATCTTCCTCTACCTCTGCCTCCTTGAGCACCTCCTCTTCCTCTAGATCCTCTTGAAAAATTCTGATTTTGGCCCCTTCCCGAGCCTTTGTTGTTGTTACTACTGCTGCTAGCACCATCGTTCTTTAAAATTTGCAATTGGGAAGCAAAAGCCTTCTCATTAACACTGATAGATGTGTCCATTATTCTATCCTCATGTGATATAAGAGATCCAACCAATTCATCATACTCCATGGTAGCTAAATTTTTGCTTTCTTCTATGGCAATTACTACAATATTCCATCTTGGGATTAGAGATCTCAATACCTTTTGTATTATTTGCTCTTGAGCAATAGATTCACCCAAAGTGGCCATTTTATGAGTCACATCTTTCACTCTCACACAGAAATCTCCCACACTCTCTGTCTCCTTCATCTTCAAGTTCTCATATTCTCTTTTCAAGGTTTGTAGCTTCACAACCTTGATTTGATCATTGCCATGGTAAGCATCTTTTAGAGTCTTCCAGGCCTCTTTTGCTGTCTGTGCATCAACAATTCAAGGAAACAAGCTCTTATCAAGAGCCATCTGAATGTGAAACAATGCCATTGCATTCTTCTTCTCAGCTTTTTTCTTCAATGTCCTGTCATTAGGTTGGAGAGTATTCCAATCTGCAGGCTCTTCATATCCAGATTCAACGATCTCCCAAAAATCTTTCCCAATCAAAAAAGTCTTCATCTTGATTGACCAATATTGGTAATCAACTCCATCAAACTCTGGGATTTGCAAATTGTGAGCCATGCTGCTATCTTCCAAACACCTTCAGCTCTGATACCAAATGTAGGATTCAAACAACAACAGCAACACAATAAAAAAAATGATAATATTCAAAACAAGGAAGGCTCTGTTTTATTGCAGAGAAAAAAAACTGATATATTATTCCAAATACAAATTGCTATTCAGCCAATACATTTATTCAAATAAAAATTGTTAAAACTAATCCCTAACACATAGATCAAAATATAGATCAGGAGTTTTGGCAGTAGTTTTAGCATTATTCCATGCCTATGATTAAGGATGGGAGAAGAAGTAACTAAGAATAGACAAAAATGCATCCAAAAATATCATCTAATGCATGCCATATGTACAGCATGCTTCTTGTTTAAACTACTCCTAAACTGAAGTATTCTAAAAATTATTTATAGAATGGTGGAAATGGAGCAGTGGAGCTGGAGTTTGAAGTGAAGATCTCAGCATCAATCTTCAGAGTCGACATCTCTATGTCAAATTCTTTTAGTAATTTTTCGAAATGGCTGTAGCTTTCATTTTTTATGCTTTAATCTAATATGGAAAAGCATTTAAAAACATTCTCACTTTGAGTAGCCCAACCAGAAGATAGTTGGGATAAGTCATTAATTGAGGCTGATACATTAAAAATACTCTTTGACCATTCTAATTGCACAATGATTGTATGAGTATCAAGAATTCAATTTTTTTTTGGAATGACGTGACATAATTTTTGAGATTAAACTATTTCATCATGGCTCGCTTTGCTATTGTCCAGTCGATTCACAAAAGTCCTTTGTACCTCGTCTGGTTCAAATACAACGAATATAATAGAATAGAGAAGAACGGTCGAAGACTTGCAGACAACATTATTTTTATTAACTTGTTCAATTCACTATTCCTTTAGAATTGAAAGAAGCAAAAAATATCAGCATATCATTTCATCATCTTGGTTTTTGGATTAGAAAAATTCTCACATCAATTGATTTTGATTCCATGTGAGGATATTGGTAAAATTTTGATTCCATGTGTGGATTAGAGAATCCACGCTTGTTAAGATTGTCTATGGTAAGGATCTTCCCATGGGAAATAATCCACCAAAAATAGTTAACCTTGGAAACAAGATTATAAATCTAGACAAGCTTCCACATCTTGGTGATGCTCTTTCCCATTCTTCAAAGCTCAATAAGCCTTTCATGGAGAACCAACTAGAAGAGTTATGTTTCTAAAAAAGAGCATTGTCTAGTAGGAGAGAACTCAAAGAACACATTTCATCCTGCAGTTATTTGTTGATTTGTGGGGGTAGTAGGCACAGTATTTCTCCTTAACTCCTCTTTAAAATCCTTCCATCTTATTTTTTTTATCAGGCCATGAGGTGTAGTTGTTAATGAGTTCCCCATTTTTGCTTATGCAGAAGAATATCTCTTAACAAAATTCTCTTCAGATTACATAAAATCTTTCTATAAAAAATTCAATTCTCTTAGAATCATTAAAAATTATATTTATTTCAAAAATTCATATTCCTAGAATATAGAAATAACAACTAATATTAAACCACTTCTGATTTTCAAATATAGAACCTAAGTATTTTTAATTCAATTCCTAAATGTATTTTTATCTAAATACTGTATCTATATATAATTTAGGCATATATTGTCTTAAAAACTTTTGAGCTCAAGCATTTATTTTACGGTCTATGATTCCAAGTTTTGGAATAGAACTTCAGTAGACTATGACTGTTCAACTGTGACTTTTTTTTTTCAGCTGCTTTTGAGAAATGTTGTCTGCATGTCTTCGACTGTTCTTCTCTATTCTATCCATTCTTCTCTATTCTATAATTTGGGAAAGACTTGAAATTGAAAATGATAATTTTAAAATCAAAAATTCAAATGGTTAAGAGTATTTCTCCTATCAAGCCAAAATTGTCAATATATATTGACAATTTTGGCCTGATAGGAGAAATACTCTTAACCATTTGAATTTTCGATTTGAAAATTCTCATTTTCAATTTCAAGTCTTTCCAAAATTATCTGATAGAAGATTCGATTAACCATTCTAATTTCTAAGTTAAATTTTCTTTTAAATCTCAACCCTCCCTAGTTTAATATCTAATTACAAAATTAATGGACAAGGTTTCTAAGAATTTTCAACCTCTATGTATACAGAAGAACCCCACAAGTATTCCAGTAAATCTAAATTATAATACTGAAAGATTCGTTGCAGAGAAGTATACACAAACAATTCATAGTCATGAAGTAGAGAGGAAGAATAGAAAACATAATTTACTGTGCGAATTAAAATACAAGATTCTACCCAAATTCTGATGCTAACAACACAATGCCTAAAAAGATTTGTGAGAGAAGTTTCTTCTCTCCAAACCTTCTCCCTTTCGAAAATCTTCTCCCTTCTCCAAAAATTCGCGTCCCAAATTCGTCCTTCTCAAAAATGAACCCCAAATTGAGATATAGAGTCCTTTCCTTAAATCAGGGCACTAATTGTCCATTCACTTGGGAGAACTCCATGCTCACCAAACTCGAACTCCAAATTAACTTTTAATAATCTTTTCTTAATCTTTTCCCATGCACGTTAATTGCAATATTAATTAACTTTATTAAATTTTCACTTGACTTCATTTTTAATTAATTTATTAAATTCAATCCCATGCACACTTCATGCAATTAAAATATTCTTACTAAATTTACTTGTTTTATCTTTTAATTAATTTCTCATATTTTAAACTCATGCATAAATCATGTGAACTAACAACTTTTCATAAATTAATATCTTTTCACCTTTTAAATTTATTTTAGAAACTTAATTGATAAAATATTTGTTAACTTAAATAATAATAATATTTAGCATTTATTTGAAAATGAATTCTAAATATATATTATTATTAAATTAAATCAATATTATCATGTTCTAAAATTATCCTTATAACTTTTATCTCCAAATTTAATTCTTTTTATTTAATTAATTTCTCAATTAATTAAATAAAATTAAAAATTAAAGTGTCATAATAATTTTTCATTTAAATTAAATCATTAATTAAATCATTTATTTTGACTTAATTAATAGAAAATACACCAACGACTCATGAAGTAAAATATGAAAACCCATCATAGAAAAACACATACAAAATCAAACAAAAAGGGTTATAATCATGAATTAACGCCATTCAATGCATTTAGAGGGTACTCGACTCAGATACTTGTCCTAATTTTCAATTAGGACAAATGGCTTAAAAGTTTAGGATTTGGACTTAAGAATTTATCTCCCCTCTCTTACCATTGAGATAATGTGATAGGGTACACTAATCCTGGCAATTTAGAAAAGTTGATACTCGGTACCTACAACCTGCATAAAATCCATGCATGTACAAACACAATATATACTAAGCTAATCAGGCAATAGCTGGAACTGGTGCATCATGTAGATCCTGACTAGCAGGTGACTACGATCCCTTCCTTAACCACATCAAAAATGCCATACATAAAGAAAATAAACATGTACACCATACACATGCAGTATGGGGTAAGTATCCATAAGAAGACACATAATAATCCATCTAACTAATCATCATCAATAACTAAAATCATTGAATAATCATCATGCATACATGAAATATAGAGTACTAAGTAATCTCATTATATAATAAACTAAATGTAAAACAATATCTGATAATCTCAAAATAATGCTATTGATAATCAAGCATAAAACTGGCCTAAAAGATTTTGTCAATGATAACAGAAATGTGACTTAGGGCAGACACTGCAAATCTAAGTGTTCAAAAGATGTGCCTAGTCACACTAAGAGTTTTTTTGGGAAATCATTATTTTCCTCATGTTTAGTCAATGAATTGGTATGTAGGAAGAATTTCTTCTTTTTCTTATGTAATATTTAATAAGGAAGACCCCTTATGGCCTTCCATGAAGGATAAACATTTATTTAGACATTTAAGAAAAATGGATAATGAGTTTGAGGTGTTACTATATCAATCTCAACTATAGTATCATCAATGGGAGTCAAGGCTTACCTAACATAAGTTTTCGAAAGGAAATCAATGTTATAACAATGTTACTAGTATCAATTTTAAGGCTCTATGGCATGAGTGATTATAATAGATTTAAAGAAAACACTTATATTAAATACTCTAGAGAGTATCAATTTCAAATATCTCTTAGTAGCAATGCTTTTGTATTACAATGAAAGGTGATGATAGTTTGATAATTATTTAAGCAACAAAAAGTCAAAAAGTGACCATTAAAATTGGCATGTACATATTAAAAGATGCACTAGTAATTGTATGTAGTCAAAATTGTCACTACTAATAGATGAATATTCAAGTAATAGTGCATGAATAGACCATTTATAAACTTAAAATATTAGAAAATGATTCAAATCCTGTTAATTATTTATAAAAATATTTCTACCTTGTAGAACTTTGTCTTTTTTAGATATTGAACTTTTTAGCTAGTCTTGTATTACATATTTTTTTTAGATTGCCTTCTAATCAAGAACTTAGATCTTTTCCTAGTGTTACGTTATATAAGTTGTGGCTCTATCCTATGTGTACTTGGTGAAAACATTTTTTTTGGAACCATGATAAATAAAAATTAGGCATTATACTCTCTACTTGTTTTAGATTACAATAAAAATAGGTTTTGAAGGGGCCTCAAAACCCTTTTAACAAAAACAAGAAAGATAGGCAATTAAGACCACTAGGAATAGTCCTGAAACCTACTGAAAAGTAGAATGTAAAATTAGGTTTTACAGGGACTTGAAACCACTAGCAAAGTTCAATAAAAGTATCGAGGTTTTACAAGGACTTGGAACCTGAAATAAAGTTTTACCAAAAAATAGAACCAGAACCAAAAACATAGACCCAAAGCTTCTATTGCAGAACTAGAAAAAGGACCTATTCATAAACAAAAATAACACAGAAGACCCAAAGCTTCTATTGCAGATCCATAATCATCTTGATAACCTCCTTCCCAATCGTATCTGTGTTCTGAATGGAGTTGGCAGCCAAAATCATAGCAGCTTGCAAGGCTTTCTTCCTCAAACTCTGCCTTGTCCTCTTACTCGGGCCCTCTGAAGAAATAGTATCTTCATTTACTCTTTTTCCAAGGCTAGCTGCAATGGCACAAATGCTTGATGTTATCTACTCTATTTTTGTACCACTTTCCTTGATGAGCATTCTAAGATTTAACTCATAATCTTTAAGTTTTTAAGGGATATCTCCCATTTGCACCTCGAAGTGATTAATTATGGGCCAATCAGCATCCTAGTTGTGTTGCATTATTTCCACTTTCTTCTTCAACCCTATAATTTCATTATAGATCCAAGAATCAACTTGGAGAATAGAGTCCATTTTGAGCTTTGCAAAATGTAAGAAGGAAAGCTTGTTGTCCCTCTGCGGGGAGTCACAAATGTCATCAATACTCTCATGTAGAGGGGAACCAACCTTATCCATTTATTCCTCCCTATCCATTTGGACCTCCTCTCTGTTCTCAACAGGGGCTTCTTGCTGGGCTGGATCCTCCTTTTGTTGTTCCCCAGTCTCCATAGCAGTTGTAGAAGCCAGAACCATATGATTCACATCCTTCATAGTAATTGGGTCATTAGTTAAGTTATCTTTATCTTTAACACCCCCTCAGACCCAGTCTGATTACCTTCATTGTTAGAGATGCTCTGCTCTCTACTTGTTTCTTAAACTAGCAAAACATTTTACTTTACCTATTAATAAGCCTAATCAATTAGGTTCTTCATTGAAACCCTATAAATGAAATTTCAGCCTTCAACAAAAAATTAATGAAAGGATTGAGCCAAAATTTGATCAATTTATATGCTGTTTATACTATTAGGAATTACCTTTTGGCTGATGAAAAGTGTATCTTTTAAAAGTTCATTCTAGGTCCATTCAATTTATTATAGCCCCCAAACATTTAGTAGTTCATTATTGACTTTTTGACATGCTAAATATTAGTGTGGATTCCACATTGAAATTTTGTTGGGAAGAATTCTCATTTTCTTTGGGGGGATGTGGTATGAGCTGCTAATCATGTTTTAATTCTTGGGTTATTTTTTCTTTTTTTTCAAATTTCCAAGACTAAAAATAATGATATATTTATTATTAATATTTGATTATACCTTCTCTTTGACACAAAGAGATAACAAAATTTCTTCCATTTATTTTCTATATGAGAAGTTTGATCTTTTCTTTCAACACTTGTAGAATTTTGCTAACCACTAATAAAATTGCCTATTTATTATGAATTGTCTTGTCTTGCACAATAAATTATTTATACCAATCCTCCTCTTTTTAATAATATATTATCACAATTATATTTTGTTCTTCGCTTTCTTAGGAAAGTTATCAGCTCAATAAGAAGTCATGGTGATGAGTCTATTGCTCATGATGAACTGTGTTGACTAGTTTTGTTTGCACCATTGTTTTAGTCAAGTAGAATTGTAGAAGATCTCAACATCTATTTGACAAACGATCTCTTTGAATGATATGATAGCATCACAATCTTTTTTAACATGTTCCACCATATTTCAAAGATATTTTTGGTATTGCAGATCATATACATCAGCAATCTAATTTTAAATAAAGTATACATTTTCGAAATAATATTATAAAAATATTTTCAAAATTAATAATAACTAATTTATTTTTCTTTTATAATGCTTTGGAATTGATGCGCTTGTTCAACTTTCATTAATGCATCATACTGAATATTTTAGTTCCAGGTTCTCACATTGAATGACTTAACATAGATACGAATGACATGACAAGAAATTATATTCTGATACCATAAATGGCGGCTTTTGAAATCTTATTTAAAAAAATTATTGGGCTTAATCTAATACGAAAAAGGCAATCAGATCGGCTGTTAAACGAAAAAAAGATTATAACTTCTCTTTAATGGCGCAACCAGGAGACAATAGTGATAAATCATTACAAGATATTCACGACGGAGGTTGATGCAACAAAATAGTTTTGAGTATTATATTTGTATGATAATTGTAAAGGCATCAAGAAATAAAGATGATTATTATTTTGGAATCACTGGACAAAAATATATGCTGAAATAAAATATTTTGTAAGCCTATTTCATCATGACAACTTTGTCCGGAAAGTATTGTGATTGTCCAGCCCATTTATCATCAGCATGCTTCAAGATTCTTTTCCAAAACGTCTTTCAATTGTTGCATCAAGCTGGAAAAACTTTCAAGGAATAAAATAGAGAAGAATGGTCGAACAATTACAGACTAACAGACACAATTGAACACTCAAACCACTGAAATGCGATTGCAAAGATTAGTGATGGCGGTATCAAAGCATGTGCTTGTTATTATATTCAAATAAATGCGCGAGTTTGATGAATTTTTCAACAAAATGATTATTCACTGTTTTGGCACTGCATTTTAAAATTATTTTTAGAATCTAGAGTTTCATGCATCTATATTTAATTTAATTTAATGGTTGAGGTTTTAGGACTATTTTTAGGACTATTTTAAAATTTAAACAATCGTTAAAAGTGCTTCAAGGCATAGTCTAAGGGATTTTTTAAATTGAAGAAATACATTAGCAATTCAAAGACATTTAGAATAAATCTAGCTGTAGTATAATTATTAGCTAATGATCAACATAACAATAGTACCACAATGTATGCTTATTCATTTTGACAAATGTTAAATCAATAAATATAAGTGAATGAAAATATTAATAAACTGTGTTGACAAGAGAAGGAAGCATTGTTGGATTGGAAAGAGTAAAATCAACTCGATATGTAGAAGAATGCTAAAGACGAAATTAGGAAAAAGGAAAAAGAAAAAGAAAAGAATTGTGATATAAAAGAGTGAGTGTAATTAGATAAAAGAAGGAGGTGTGTTGCAAACACTGAAAGAGCTATGGTTGTGTAGTGAAAGCAAACTACCTAGTGATTATGACATGAAATAAGTTGTCATACATTGTGGCTAGTAATGTGTGGAGCAAAGTTCGAGAATAGGGAGGAGAGTGTAGCGGTAGAAGCAAAGTGCATTTAGCTATAAGTAGATTTAAGAACGAAGATGAATAAAGGCCAAGAATTGTAGGAATTTTTGTATTTCAATAAATAAAATTGTAATTTAAATGTTGTTTGTAATCTTGTGGTGATTTTTTATGTTTCAAGAAATGAGTTTTTTTCCTCCTACATCAATTGGCATTAGAGCTAGTGGTCTGCATGTTTATAGAGTGCTAAGTTCAAGACAATTTGGGAATAGGACTTGTGAGGCATGAGCAAAGTTGTACAAACTTATCACTAACCATGAGGTGTTTTGCACATGAAAGTGATAAGTAGTTATGGAGAGCTCAAAAAGATGGTTGTACTTGTGTGAATTCCTAATCAATTGAGAGCTAGATCTATGAGCAATAAGATAAGATTTTGTTGAAAAATTACAACAAGAAATAGAATTAGTTTGCAGAAGAAGAATCAAGATGAGGTGGGCTGTGATAAAACCTCCATCAAATTCATTCCTAAAGTGACATTTGGAAGAGAGCCATAGGATGTGATGAATTTAGTTGAAGAAAAATAGTTATAGCTAGAAGGTATGAAAAGAGAAATATTGTCACATAAATGAAGAGGAAAGAGAGGAGAAAATTGTCATGATAGACCATTAGTTTGCAAGTGAAATCTAAGAATGTGATGGAATTAAGAGTACCTCACAAGTTGAGGTGGTAGGAAGCAAATGCAAAAGAACAAGGCTATTATAGAAGTTGATCAAGAACCTAATGAAGATGGTGCATTGTTCATGATTAATGAAGGTGTACTTGAGGAAGCTGCAATTCTAGTTAATGGTAATAAATGAGAATTTGTAGCCAAAGAGGTTGAAGAGGATGTTGTAGTAGGTACAACTACAAAGGTACATTGATTTTCTTGAGTTTCACATAGTAGAGATGAAAAATAATGAGTTAGTATATATAGTTGTGAGTGATTAGTGGCAAAAGGTTTCTTGTTTTCACCTATAGGTGAGACTTGGTGAAGGTGATCAATTTGCACTCAATTGAAAATCCATGAAAGATGAGAAGAGTGGGAGGATAATTTGGTGGAGAAGGTTAATTTTAGGTGGGTAATATCTCATGATGTAGAAGAAGAGGAGATAGTTTTTGATGGAGGGGACCAAACAATGGTGAACATGAGTCCATAAGAAGGAAGAGAAGAAGATGATGCACTTAAAAAGTTAATAAGTGTCTTAGCTAAATGTGGGAAGAGGTGGAGGAAGAAGACATCTCTATCCCCATCAACAAAGGAATTTGTTGCAAGTTATTTATAATCTAACAGGATAGTTTAGCTACCTAATTCCAATTGTAATTTCTACTCACATAGTTTTCCTACTCGATGTGTCTAATGTAGGAGCATCCTAGATCAATTGACAACCCTACATTGCTTAAAAATATTTTCATTTTGATTGATTAATTATAGTGTTTAGTGTCATTTGCATCTCATTGTTCAAATGATGATATGTAGCCCATTTTTAAATGGTTATGATATGAAAGTTAAAATGAGATCTCTATCCTCAATGTTTTGCTCATGTTTAACATATGTACAAAATAGAGTCATTGAAATGGTTGGCATAATTTTCACCAAATTTCATAACTTGTAATAGTATCTGGTATAAAAATGAAAGGACTTGAACTAGGTGTGAGCCTCCATAGAACCATAATAAAAGTGGATCTTGTAACCATGATGTGGAGGTATACTCAAAATGTATTTAGTTCTTTATATACATTCTTCAAATAATTGGTGCCAAGACAACCCGTACAAATCTTCAAGAAAATCCATTGACAACCATGAAGATAGATCTTCACCAAAATCTTTGAATGGAATGAAATTAATTCATGGGAGCATTTCATGAATTCAAAAAGTAGGCTAGTGAAATTCTATATTGACATGTTTTTCTTTTCTTTCTTTCAAGAATCTGGGTCTGTCTGGTTCCTGGAAAATGACAAGAATTGGCTTTTCCAAAACTCAGATTTAAAAATTTGTGTGTTTGTTTCAAAATTTTCAAAATGGAATTAGCATACGAGACTTACAATTTTTCCTCAAAACCAGGTTTTCCAACTTCCTACTAGCAAGTAGGAATTTAAAATCAAAATCGGGTTTTATTTTTTAAGGAGTGTAAAAAAAATAGATTGGACTACTTTTTGAAATTTTCCTTCAACTCCAAGCTTACACACTTCACACACATCTTTCGAGTGAAACAAACAGTTTTAGTAAAATCCCAAAAATTGGAACAAAGATATGCAAAAACTTGATTTGGCTAAACCAAGGTTTGTAGAAATCTAGGTTTTTTAAATTCCACGAACCAAACGGACCCTAAAGGGTTAGAGAATTGAGTTAGATAAATCAAAGGAGAATGTAAAATGATAGTATTGATTCACTTCGATAGAAACCAAATTAATAAAAAAAATGGAATGGAACTATTAATAGACTACCTTGAGAAGACAAGGAGAAATCGTTAGAATAAGAAGAGTAAAATTTGACTTAATATGTACAAGAACATGCAAAGAAAAAACTAAGAAGAAAGAAAAAGAATAGAGGTGTGACATAAATGAGTTGGTAGACTTGGCTAAAAGTAGGGGGGTGGGTAGGAAACAAGAAAAGAACCATAGATGCACAGTGAAAGGAAATTTCCTAGTGACTACAAGCCCAAGTGAGAGGTCATAATTTACAAACAATAATATGTGGAGTAGAATTCGAGAGTAAGAATAGAGAAGAGAGTGTAAGGGTGGAAGCATAGTGTATTTGTTTGTGAGCACATTTGAGAATGAGGTCATCAAAAGGCCAAGAATTATAGGAAGTATTTTTATATTTTAATCAATAAAAGTGAGTTAAATGGTTTTTCTTGCAATCTTGTTGTGGTTTGTGTGTTTGTGGGGGTGACGATTTTTTTTTTCTTGCATCAACATGGTTCACATATAGGTGTAATTTAATCTTTGGGATAATGCGTTATGTTGGTACTAGAGCACCTTCAATTCTCACCTCATCAACTGTAGAAAGCTTCAAGCAAATCCATTGACAACCATGAAGATAGATCTTCACCAAAATCCTTGAACGGAATGAAATTAATTCATGGGAGCATTTCATGAATTCAAAAAGTAGGCTAGTGAAATGCTATATTGACATGTTTTTCTTTTCTTTCTTTCAAGAATCTAAAGGGTTAGAGAATTGAGTTAGTTAAATCAAAGGAGAATGTAAAATGGTAGTATTGATACATTTTGATAGATACCAAATCAATAATGAAAAATGGAATGAAACTATTAATAGACTACATTGAGAAGAAAAGGAGAAATCGTTAGAATAAGAAGAGTAAAATTTAACTTAATAGGTACAAGAACATGCAAAGAAAAAACTAAGAAGAAAGAAAAGGAATAGAGGTGTGATATAATGAGTCGACAGACTTGGCTAAAAGTAGGGGGGTGGGTAGCAAATAAGAAAAGAACCATAGATGCATAGTGAAAGGAAATTTCCTAGTGACTACAAGGCCAAGTGAGAGGTCGTAATTTATAAACAATAATGTGTGGAGTAGAGTTCAAGAGTGTAAGGGTGGAAGCATAATGCATTTGTCTGTGAGCACAATTGAGAATGAGGTCATCAAAAGGCCAAGATTTATAGGAACCATTTTTTTATTTTAATCAATAAAAGTGAGTTAAATGGTTTTTCCTTGCAATCTTGCTGTGGTTTGTGTGCTTGTGGGGGTGATGATTTTTTGTCTTGCATCAACATGGTTCACACATGGGTGTAATTTAATCTTTGGACTAATGCCTTATGTTGGTACTAGAGCACCTTCAATTCTCACCTCATCTTGAGGTCAGTGTCTTCCTTTAAGTTATCAACATGTGTACACAACCATTACACCAATGCCAATTCAGAAGTTTACTTTTAAAATTCTCCTCCTCCTATGAGAATCAATTGTTTCTCAAAGACTATTGTAGCATGCTAGTAAGAACTCTCCCTCTTTGTGATCTATTAGTGCAAGAAATTCTACCTAGCTTGACTCTATTTTTTTTCATTTTCCTATTCTCATCCCTCCTACTAGAGTGGTTATTAAAGAAGAAAACATGAATAATGAATATGATAGATGAGATCCTCTTGTCATTGCCTCAAACTATACTAATATATGCATCAATTCAGATGATTGTGATCTTCTCCCACCTCTCTTGTAAATTACACTCTAGCTATCTAACAAAATTTTCTATCTCTTGTGTTATCTTGTTTCGAACCAATACAACATTTTAATTTTAAGAATGTAACTCTTCCATTAGCATTTCTTTTATAAATGTATACAACAGTGTTATACAAATAATCATATATATATACAAACCATTTTCATGTCATAATAATAATAATAATTTTATATAACCTTCAAATATTATCTTCAAAATAAATTTTTTTTCTAAAACCAACAAAAAACATCTATATTAATTTTTTGATGCTTTAGAGCTGAAGTGAACATGCCCACTTATTGTGACATCTATGCGTTCTCTAGTGCATCTTTTACTTCACGAGATCATCTCTAATGGTAGACATTCAAGGGAGTGGAAATCTCTATGTCAAATTCTTTTAGTAATTTTTCAAAATGGCTGTAGCTTTCATTTTTTATGCTTTAATCTAATATGAAAAAGCATTTAAAAACATTCTCACTTTGAGTAGCCCAACCAGAAGACAGTTTTTGAGCATTCTAATTCTACAATGATTGTAGGAGTATCAAGAAATCAAAAAATGATTAGTTTGGAATGACATGGCATAATTTTTGAGATTAAATTATTTCATCATGGCTCGCTTTTCTGTTGTCCAGTCGATTCACAAAAGTCCTTTGTACCTCGTCCAGTTCAAATAAAATGAATAGAATAGAATAGAGAAGAATAGTCAAAGACTTGTAGACAACATTATTTCTCAGAAGCAGTTGAAAAAAAAAAATCTCAGTTGAATAGTCATAATCTACTAAAATTTGTTGGAAAACTTAATGCAGCGTTGAAGTTTGCCCCTTGAGCCAAACACTCACCTACCACCCTAACGTCCATAACAGACAGAAAAGTTAATATGGGTAGGTGAGATTTTCAAATTCTGAAAGAGGGGGAAAATGAAATGTGACAAAAGGAATGTTTTATTTTTCATTCTTTCAGTTGAGATCAAGAAGATCAGAGAAAAGTTGCAGAGCTGAGTAGAGAAGAAAGAAGGAAAGAAGTTTGTGCCTGCAGTTGCACATGTTTCCCCTCCTCACTCAGTAAGTTTGTTGTTGTTTGGATTTGTCCTGTTGAAGCAGTGATTTCTCCAGGCACCATTGTATGCAACCATTAGAGTTGCAGGTTTAAAAGTTTATTGAAGTTTGAAGTATTATCAATTTAGGGTTATTTTAGGGTTTTCTGGTTGAAGCCGAATGCTCCCAAATTTTGTAATAGTCTAATGAAAGATTGAATAGAAAGCAAGCAAGCATACTTGAATCTATTGATCTTCCCTTGTATGTTGCATTTGAGAAATTTGTTTGAAAGCTTAAAGCTTTGGCTCTCTAGTTTTAATGGTGAATGCATTCACGTTGGAATTTTCTAAGTTATAAACTTTAGTTGGAGCTGAGCTCACTCGGCATCCATTGGCGCCAAGCATTTCATTGTGGTCGAGCATTGCCTTTGTGTGCCGAGCTTACTTGGCTTCCTTGTGCCGAGCTAACTCGGCACCTATATTCTTCCTGTCACTTGGCACCTATCCTGGCACTCGGCACCTTTAGGTGCCGACCAAAATTAGCACTCGACACCTTCAAGTGCCAAGCAGTTTTTTAAGTGCCGAGTATAAATTTTAGGTTTACGGTTGTGAGTTTTTGAAATTTACATTAATATTTCTCACATGGTATCAGAGCTTTGAGGCCCCACATCCACAGTGAGTTAGGGCATTTGTTTTCTTGGGATATTTGACATGGCAGGAGATGCAGGAAAGATATGGTAGCAACCACCATCCTTTAATGGGAAAAATTATGATACATGGGCAAAGAAGATGAAAACCATTATGGTTGCAAATGATTTATGGGAGTTCATAGTTAATGGGTTCAATGATGTAATAGACCCAACTCAGTATGATGCTCTCACAAATGCACAGAAGACTCATTTGAAAGAGTCAAGGAGGAAATATGCAAAAACACTAAGTTTGATTGAAGCAACAATGACAGAGTCTATATTCCCTAAGATTGCAGTAGAAAATTATGCAAAGGAAGCATGGGATATCCTTGAGACAAATTTTAAAGAGACTGATAAATTTCATACTGTAGAGATACAAAACATAAGGAGGGAATTTGAGAACCTTCAAATGAAGGAGAATGAATCAATTGCAGACTTCAGTTCAAGGACCTCAAATGTAATTAATCAATTGAAGTCAAATGGAGAAGACTATCAAGAGCAAAGGATAGTGGAAAAGATATTGAGGAGTTTACCTCATAAATATGACCATTTGGTCATGACCATAGAAGAGGCAAAAGACCTCACTGTTTTGACAATGGATGAGTTGATGGGTTCTCTTCAAACCCATGAGCATAGGATCAATAGATCTACTTCTTCTACTTCCCAAGAGAAAGCATTCAAGGCTCAATCAAATCCAAGAGGAAGGGGGAGAGGAAGAAATGGCTCAAGTAGGAACTCTAGAGGTGGAGGCTGAGGAAATGGAGGACAACGAAATGCTGCAACAGAAAGCTCAGGAAGAGCAGATGGAGCAAGTAGCTCACAAAATACTTCAAGAGGAGGTAAGAAAAACTACAACTCAAATAAGAGTAATGTAGAATGCTACTACTATCATAAATATGGGCATTATGCAAATGAATGCTGGAAGAAGTAGAATGATAAGTCAGGGCAAGCAAATGTGGTTGATGTGAACATGGGAGGTGGACCCAATGTTGTTTCCTTCATCATGTGTAATGTTGGTGAAGAAGGAAGCCCTAAGGTTTGGTACCTCGATAGTGGATGTAGCAACCACATGAGTGGTAATGAAACCTTGTTTTCATTCATTGACAAGAGTTTCCAATCAGAAATTAAGATGGGTAACAATGGAACCCTACCAGTTGTGGGTAAAGGATCTATTATGGTCCACACCAAGAAAGGTGAGAAAAGAGAAATACAAAATGTGTATTTCACCCCTAGTATGAAGCACAATTTGATGAGCATTGGTCAGCTCATTCAAAATGGATACAAAGTATTGATGGAGAATGACACGTGTGTCATTCATGAAAAGGATGGGAGCAAGAACTTACTTGCAGTAGTTCAAATGACAAAGAACAGAATGTTTCCCTTGAGGATTGACACATGTTTCTCATCTCAAGTTTGTGTTGCACCTCACACACAATCAGCTCTAAGGAGTGTGATTGAAGACCCTTCATGGTTGTGGCATCTTAGGTATGGTCATCTTGGCTATGCTGGTTTAAATTTATTGTCAAATAAAAGAATGGTGGAAGGTTTGCCACGTATAGGAAATTCATGTGACAAGTATGAGGCTTGTATTTTGGGTAAGCAACATAGGCTTCCCTTTAATTCTAGAAATTTTAGGAGGGCTAGATATCCATTAGAGTTAGTGCATACCGACCTAGTCAGTCCTATGCAAGTTACTTCCATTGGGGGGAGTACTTATTTCATGAAATTCATTGATGATTTCAGTCATAGGACATGGGTGTATTTCTTAAAGAATAAATCTAAAGCATTTGATAAATTTGTAGAATTTAAAGCCCAGGCTGAAAGAGAATGTGGATAGTATATCAAGGTCCTAAGGTCAGATAGAGGAGGGGAGTATACTTCCAATTTTTGTAGGAAACATGGCATTAAGAAAGAGCTCACAACTAGCTATACACCACAGCAGAATGGAGTGGCTGAAAGAAAGAATAGGACCATTGTTGAAATGGCAAGGAGCATGATGAAAGAGAAAGGTCTCCCAACTAAATTTTGGGGAGAGGCTGTGGCAATACTAGTTTACCTAATTAATAGGTGTCCTACAAAGGCAGTCCATGATAGAATTCCAATGGAAGCATGGTCACAAAGAAGATGGACAGTTGAACACTTAAGGGTGTTTGGATGTGCTGCATATGCACATGTGCCTAAAGAGAAAAGGCAAAAATTTGATGATAAAGGTGTGAAGTGCATCTTCACAGGGTATAGCTCAGAATCAAAGGCATACAGATTGTATGTCCCATTGAACAACAAGATGATGCTTTCAAGAGATGTGGAATTTCTTGAAAATCAGTCTTGGTATGGTTCAATTAATGAGTCACCAAGCACTTCTAGTAAAGTTCCAATTATGAGTGAAGAAGATGCCGATGAACAACAAGAAGAAGGAGCAAATAGAAGAAAAGGCAAGTAGGTTCATTCATTTCCAAGCTCCTCTAGGCATGACCGAGTGTCAGTGCCAAGTAACAGTGAAGACCGAGCTAGTCGGCAAAGCAACAACAGTGAAGATTCTGATCGCACACTCTCCTCCCTATTACCAAGAAAGACCAAGAGTCTTAGGGAGATATACCAAGATGAAAGATATGATGATTATGATGAGAGTGTTAATTTTGCATAATTTTCTCATAGTGATCCAGTATATTTTGAGGAAGCTATTAAGGAGAAGAAATGGTGTAATGCCATGGATGAGGAAATAGATGCCATAAAAAGGAATAAGACATGGGAGCTAACTGAATTGCCTCCCAAAAAGCATGTGATTAGACTAAAATGGGTCTACAAGACCAAATGCAATGCTGAAGGCAAGATTTATAGGCATAAGGCAAGGCTGGTAGTCAAGGGCTACAAACAACAGTATAAAAGAGATTATGATGAGACCTATGCCCTTGTTGCAAGAATAGAAACCGTGCATGCTGTCATAGCAATTGAAGCTCAACAGAAATGGAAGGTATTTCAAATGGATGTGAAGTTCGCCTTCTTAAATGGTGTATTGAAAGAAAAAGTGTATGTGGAGCAACCACCTGGTTATGAAGTTGCAGGTGAAGAGAACAAAGTATATAGGTTGAAGAGAGCTCTTTATGGGCTTAAGCAAGCTCCATGGGCATGGTACAGTAGGATTGACTCATATTTGATGAGCAATGGATTTAGCAAAAGAAATGGTGAGCCCACTCTTTACATCAAGGCAACAGATGGTAATGTATTGATTGTTGTCTTGTATGTAGATGATTTAATTTTTACTGGTAATGACAAGGCTCTAATTGGTGAATTCAAAGAGGCCATGAAAAGTGAATTTGAAATGATAGACGTAGGTCTCTTGAAGTGCTTTCTAGGCATAGAAGTAAAACAAATGCATGATGGCATCTTCATCTCTCAAGAAAAGTATGCAGGGAAGATCTTGGAGAGATTTAAAATGCAGAACAGTAAGGCAGCCCCCACACCAATAGTAGTAGGTCTGAAGTTGAGCAAGGAAGACTCTAGCAAGAGAGTGGATACAACACTATACAAGAGTATAGTTGGAAGTCTAATGTATTTGACTGCAACTCAGCTAGACCTAATGCATGCAGTAAGTCTAATTTCCAGATTTATGGAAACACCAAAAGATTCCCATTGGCAAGCGGGAAAGAGGATCCTAAGGTATGTGAAAGGTACCAAGGGATTTGGTATTTTGTATATTGCAAATGATGATTTCAAGTTGGTTGGTTACATGGATAGTAATTGGGTTGGAAGTTTAGATGATAGGAAGAGCACTTTCAGATACATGTTTCATATGGGATCGAGTGCAATTTCATGGGCATCCAAGAAGCAACCTATTGTTGCTCAATCTACAGAAGAGGCTGAATACATAGTAGCAAATGCAACAGCATGTCAAGCAATTTGGCTAAGGAGGATCTTGATAGATTTGAATGAAAGGCAAGAGGATGGAACCGCAATTTATTGTGACAACATCTCATCAATTGCATTGTCCAAGAATCCATTCTTCCATGGGAGAAGCAAGCATATTGAGATCGATATCACTTCATCAGAGAGTTGGTGGAGAATGGGGATATCAAGATGGATTTTTGCAAGTCAGAGCAGTAGCTAGTAGATATTTTCACCAAGCCATTAGGCATTGGATCTTTTGTACACCTAAGAGAGTGTCTTGGTGTAGTTGATGTGGATTAGCTGTGATCCTTGTTTTGTTTGGCTCGGGACAAAGGGGGAGTGTTGGAAAGCTTAATGCAGCGTTGAAGTTTGCCCCTTGAGCCAAATGCTCACCTACCACCCTGACGTCCAGAACAAACAGAAAATTTAATATGGGTAGGTGAGGTTTTCAAATTTTGAAAAGAGGGGGAAAATGAAATGTGACAAAAGGAATGTTTTATTTTTCATTCTTTTAGTTGAGATCAAGTAGATTAGAGAGAAGTTGCAGAGCTGAGCAGAGAAGGAAGAAGGAAAGAAGTTTGTGCCTACAGTTGCACGTGTTTCCCCTCCTCACTCAGTAAGTTTGTTGTTGTTTGGATTTGTCCTATTGAAGCAGTGATTGCTCCAGGCACCATTGTATGCAACCATTAGAGTTGCAGGTTTAAAAGTTTATTGAAGTTTGAAGTATTATCAATTTAGGGTTATTTTAGGGTTTTTTGGTTGAAGCCGAATGCTCCCAGATTTTGTAATAGTTTAATGAAAGATTGAATAGAAAGCAAGCAAGCATACTTGAATCTATTGATCTTCCCTTGTATGTTGCATTTGAGAAATTTGTTTGAAAGCTTAAAGCTTTGGCTCTCTGGTTTTAATGGTGAATGCATTCACGTTGGAATTTTCTAAGTTATAAACTTTAGTTGGAGCTGAGCTCACTTGGCATCCATTGGTGCCGAGCATTTCATTATGGTCGAGCATTGCCTTTATGTGCCGAGCTTACTCAGCTTCCTTGTGCCGAGCTAACTCGGCACCTATATTCTTCCTGTCACTCGGCACCTTCAAGTGCTGAGCAGTTTTTTAAGTGCCGAGTATAAATTTTAGGTTTAGGGTTGTGAGTTGTTGAAATGTAAATTAATATTTCTCACAAAATTCTATTCCAAAAATTGGCATCATAGACTGTAAAATAAATGCTTGAGCTCAAAAGTTTTTAAGACAATATGTGCCTAAATGATATATAGATAAAATATTTTACTTAAAGTACATTTAGTAATTGAATTAAAAATAATTAGGTTTCATATTTAAAAATCAGAAGTGGTTTAATATTAGTTGTTATTTCTATATTCTAGGAATATAATTTTTGAAATAAATAAAATTTTCAATGATTCTAATAGCATTGAATTTTTTTATAGAAAAATTTTATGTAATGTGAAGAAAATTTTGTTAAGAGATACTCTTCTTCATAAGCGAAAATGGGGAATTTGTTAACAACTATTATAATTTTAGGATTATAATTTTTAATAATTATTTGGAATAAGAAATTATATATTTTCCTATTTTTTAAAGATAAATTTTAGTTGCTGAAAAATGTTGGAAATTAGGGGTCTAGTTCCCACCACAAAACTATATAGAAATAAGCTTATTTCCCTTTGATCTTAGATTATGTTATTGATAGTATGTGTAGCTAGAACAATAAAAAATAAAAATGGGCTTTAGACCTATATTTTCTTTTTTATAAAGATTCAAATTTCAACTTATTCAAATCAATAATTTTCATCTCCCACCATATTTTTCAAAAAAATTCTATTCCAACCAAATGAAAAATTATAAATTCTAGAGGAGGACTCTCTCCTTTAGAATGTCATATAGTTTTTTTTTTTTAATATATTATTTAATATTTTTTTCTCAAAATTGACATCTTCTCAAGTGTTAAAATACATACTTGTAGAATTTTTTAATTACAATATACTATATCTAATTAAAACACTATGAAATCTATATGAGAATATTCTTGACTTTGAGCTCTATAAAATGGTGTCCATATGTTATTAAAAAAAAAAACATAATAAATAGTAAGAGTTGTTGAAACATCAATTTTCTGATTTTATTTATTTATTTATTTTTCAGTAATTGGATACTAACTAGTATAAAACATGCATTTAATAGACATTTCCAATTGGAAAAGTGTGAGGCCATATATAACTTAGCTAGAATAATTTTATCAAGATCATATGTTTGAAAAAAAATGTTTTTTAGATAGAAATACTCAAATTCAGTCATTCTGATAAGGCAGCCTGAAAGGTGACATAACTTTGTACTTTTACTTAGAAATAAAATAGTAGAACTTTTAGACACCATTAAAGAAACAACTTTGTCCTTTCAAGATCATCAAACAAGAAGTTAGAGAAAAATTGAATGTTGCTCCCTATGGGAAATGTAAGATCTTCCCCAATCTTCAAGAGCTGAGGATAAAAGAGAAAATGAACACATATACTAAACTTTTCTAAATTGATAAATTGGACAAGCATAATGAAAAGAAAAATAACTAGATGGATTCCACTAGAGGAGGGATGGGTAAAGTGTAATGTGAATGGTTGTGCTAAGAGGAATCTAGGGAAAATTGTTGCTAGTAGAGGTATTAGAGATGAGAAAGGGACCTTTATTGAAGGATACAACTAAAATCTTGGTCTTGGCTCCAATTATATAAGGAAACTCAAAGATGGTTACGGATAACCTTAAGGGGACTATTAGTTTTCAATTATTTCTTTTAATTCTATTGGAGGACTGCAAAAGGATGTTAGTTAGTTTTAGCTAATATAAAATCACCATACTCTTATAGATTGGAATAACTTTGTAAACTTTAAGGCCAATCTTGGTTTGGACTATCAAGATTTAAATAAAGTTACATTTTATCAATGCCCTCAATGCCTTAAAGAAATTTTGTCAAATGAGAGACACTAATGACTAATTCTTTTTCTTTTCCTATGAGGTATTTATTAATTATCATTGTTCTTCAAATTTCTCTTGTAGAGTTGGCTTAGATAAAAATAAAAATATATATCTACGTGTTTAAAAGACATGCCTAGTGACACTTCGGTTTTTTGGGAAATAATTATTTTCCCTATGTTGAGCCAATGAATAAGAGCCTAGGAAATAATGTGAATGGTAGATTATAAAATAATATGCAAGACACCTCTTAGGCTTCTAGTAAGGATAAAAAATTATTTTAAAGAAATTAAAGAGAAATAGAGAATCGGTTTGAGGGTTTATTATATATCTATGTCAACTAGAGTACCATTAAAAGGGGTCAAGGCTTAGATGATGAAAGGTGATACTGACCAAAGGTAATATCTATCTGGAGTCTCAATTTCAAATCTCAGCTTGCATCCAATGCTTCGTATTATGATGAAAGGTGATAATAGTTCAATAATTTTTTTAAAAAGTAATATTATTTTCTCCAAAAACCTCCAATATTGAGTTGGAAACAAGAGTAAAAATGGTTTCTTATTTTGTTTTGACACTAGTAATTGTGAACCTTTGCAAATGACCATGTGTGAGCTCTTCAGTTGAATCTTGATGAGTTTGAAGTGATGGGTGGGCCTCTTAAAATATCTAAGCTTGTAGATTGTAAATATATCATGAAAAATAATGAATTGTAGGAAATATTTATGAATGCAAAGCTGGTCCACCTTACTAACAAGATACTTGTAGCTTTAATGGAACCCTTTATATAAAATCTGTGATTTATGACATCAAGGGAACATTTCCATTGGGAGATATTAAGTTTCATTTTACTTTGGAATTAATTATAGAGACCACGAGTCTTTAGTGCTTGAAGCAAAGAAGTTGAATTGTGCATATTTGGAGACTATAACATTTAAATTAAAAGGTTTTCCAAGAAGGGTAAAAACTTGGTCTTGCCACCAATGAAATGTGTATGAGAATTTTTCTTTTTTGCCATTATGTATGAATTGTATTTTAAGTGATGAAATACATTACCCTTGAGGGTCTTTATACTACATTCTATGGTTTTCACTTCCCCTTTCTCAATTATAGTAGAAACAACCATAAAATTAATATCTATTTCTTTCCCCTTTCCTCCATAAGAAATAATATCTAGCCAAAGGTAAATCTTTGTATTAGGGCTTAATATATGTTTTTTATTAGCATAAATTTGATAAGTATTCCTTTCAAATCCTCTTCCTTTGTTGCTCTAAGTAACAGCTAAATTACTAGATTGAAACCGAGTTCAAATATATTTTTACATCAAGCTCATCAAGAAAAAAAACCCTAACCTAGGAGGCTAGAAAAAAGGAAAAGATTATAAATTTGAGGCTTCCAAAATTTCCTCTCAAAGTCAATTTTCTTGACACTACTACTACTAAAAAGAAAATCCCTTTCATGTAAACCTAGTTTGGTGAAAGAATGAAGAAATAGAAAAGGAAATAAGAAATTGATCCCTATGATTGACATTGGTGATGGATAAGATATCATTGAGGAAGTCAAAAACCAAGAGGAATTGAGGAAAGAAATGATCTTTGGGAATGATTAAGTTCACATTTTAAATAAAGAATTGAAGGGAAAAAAATTAAGGAGGAAGTGGTGTCTGAGATTGACATTGCAAATGAACTTGAGGAAAGGGAATCTACTAATAAAAATGAGGATATTGATTATGAATGTACAAGAAATGGTACAAGGAAGAGGTAAAAGATAAATCTATAGATATAATGGTTAGTTTGAATGATCTAGTTGAGGCTATGGGTAAAGATTATAATTCCCCTATTAAAGATGGAGAATTCTATGTGGACAATAAACCCCCTTTACCTATCCTAGGTAGAATTGTGGATTTCTCTTCTAAAATTATGGACACCATAAATATTCTCTAGAATAAAACATGGCTATCTTCAAGGATGATACTTCTTCCTCTATTACTAAATAATATTTTATTAGTTCTATCAATTCTCTATGCAAAGTAATGGATGATTTTATAAAGAAGGTTGTCTTTATTGTGGTACATGTCAAAATATATTTAGGGATATTTCAAGGAAAAAAAAGACTAAAGTTCACATCAACACAGAGACCCATGATGAGGATAGTGAAGACTGTATGAGATGTTGGAATTCTTTTAGAATAACTCGGGGGGGGGGCGGGCGGGCGGGGGGGGGGATGAATTAGTTATTCAAGGTCTAGATGTACAAATAAAACTTTTCACAATTTAGTCAACCCATAAAACATTCATACCCATGCATGCATTCATTGTGCATCTACTAAAGCTTATATGTTACTATTAAATCAACTTGCATAAATGTAAAGCATAAAACATAACACATCCATCAACACATTTGACACAATGATTTAATGTGGAAACCCAATTTGGGAAAAACCACAAGTAACATGCTACTTGTTTTTCACTCTTCTGAAGTGATGCACTCTTAAAGGCCAACCCTATTTAAGGTTACAATACACATTGTTAAATGTGACCTAGTTAAGGGATTTCAGTCACCCTACTAAAAGTAAACCTTGTTAGAGGACTTTAGGCCATTCACTTGGAATGCCACCCTATTAAAAGATTTTCCAATGACTGTTAAGTCAACCTTACTCCAAAGGATTTACCCTAGACTGATACAATTGTTAGAAAGTAACAATAGAGCTTTGATCTAATACAACTTACAACCTCACTTGTAGATTACACATCTCTGTTCAGTCCTCAACTCTACTTGGCTTTCATTCTTTGTAGCTCTGATAGCTTGTTCACCCTTCGAGCATTCATTCACTTAAGCCTTCTTGCTCAGTACACCATTGTAGACTCTTCTCTTGGGTCACTTGATGAAGAAAAACCCCTTTCTCCTTCTCCTTATCAGATTCTTGCCTCAAAATCTCTAACTCTTTTGCTTCATGACTAGATATTCCTATATACAGGAAAATAGAACATTTTCTCGCTCATTATCCAACGTCTAAATTACAATTTTTAGATGGATTAGGTAGGATACAATGTATCTACCCCATATCTTGTCTTCTTTAGAAACTTTTCTTAGAATCCATTTGAATTCACCTCCAAAATAGTTTACATAAGATTCTGTGCCACCAGCTCATCAATCTTATCTTTGTCTTGATTCACAAGTTCCAAGAAAACAAACTTGTTGGTTTTTATTTGGTGAATCTTCAATCTTTGTCATAATGCAACAACTCAACACTATCAATCTTCTAATGCTCAGCACATACTTTGTCACTCAACATCAACTATAAAATCGCTTGGCATCAACTAGATTTTACTGGTGCTCGGCATCAACAAAAAATTACTCGACATCCATTAACTTGCTCGACATTCACTAGAATTTTCTTTCACTCGGCTCCAACTGACCTTTTGCTTGACTTGAACTAACTTTTCTTAGCAGCTACTATCCATTTGGTCAAGCTTGGAAAAAAAAATTTGTTTAACTTATTCTTCTAAACTTTCCAAGTGTGGCCAACCATTTTGTAACCTCAAGTAGATCATCAATACAATATGTTATCATTGTCTTAACTGATTCTTGTACTTTGGTGCCCCACTTTTCATCCTGTACCCATTTTGCGAAGTGGAAAATTTTGTGTCTTAGTTTGGTCTAGGTATGTCTAGCTCTAGTCTTTCTTTCTTAGGTATGAAGTTTCTCCATTGGATTATCCATTTTTTCCTTCTCCTGCATCACATGGCATCAAATTACTATTTTTCCTTGAGCTATTATTGTGTTGAATTGCACAACATTTTCAAATCTCTTATACTTACAAATTCTATACTTTGTACTTCCTTTAAGTTCAAAGTTTCAATCACTTCTACCTCAAATAAAATGGCAACCAAATTTTTTGGGTTTGACGGACTTAATGGGATCAAATCCACATTGTAGAGTTTCAAAAATACCTTGCTCCATTTCTATGACATGCAAGATTTTCAAAGGAGGCTGAGGTTGGAGCCAATTCACCCTATAACTGAGAAGCTCCAAGGAAGTGGGTTAGTGGAAGCAACTAGGTTTCTAGTGGCAGTTCAAGCTCCTGAACTAATTGTTGAATGTATAAATCACTACAACCTGGATACCAAAAAAATTTTTCTACCTGATCATACAGTTCTAATCTCTATTAATAGGCAAACTGTAGTAAATTGCCTCTGAGTTCTAGAATGAGAGGAGTTTTCTGAGTTGACAGTAGGAGGAGCAATGTCTAAGTTCTCCTTGAAAAATGGTGTGGAGAAAAGAAATTATGAGGTCCTAGTTCCAAAAGTCATGGGGTGCCAAGAGTAAGGTTCCTAAAACTCTATTTGGCACTGATCTCAAGCCCGAGATTGTAGACATTCTAGTTCTCTTGCACAAATTGAAAGGTGAGGTAGAAGCACTTAATTTTGTTGAACAATATTTCTTTCTGGTACAAATTATCTATTTAGATATAGAGTATGTTGATTGGGCCTATGAGGTAAGTGAGCATCTATCTAGAGCCCTTAGCACTATGAAGTTTTACAACACCTTTTACATCTCTTCTTTTCTTATTTATATGGTATCTTCTCTACAATTATGGCCAGGCCTTCCTAGAATAGAGAAATTTCTTGATGATGTGAAAAGCTATGAGTTCTATCCATGTTTTCAATTGCAAAATATGTCAAGGTTAATGATGCATTTATGATGAGAATTTGTAGGTAACTCCAGGGATGCCCAGAGAGGAGGTTTAGCCCAAAGGCAATGGTGGTCATTAGTCTGAAGAGTAGAAAGACAATTGAGACAAGCAATTCCAAGACAAATTTAATTTATCACCCTAGAACAAACCAGGTTCCTCAGAAGTACCAAGGAACATGGTGGGCAAGACCCTATCTTTGATAAACTTACAGAGCTTGGTTTTCCCATCTTAGACATTCCAAAGTGGAAAGGTGAAAAGAAAAGTCAGAGTAGACTGCCTTCCCTTGTTAGGAATCAAGACACTAATATTTCACATTCTACCTATTAGGTATTGGCCATGCATGGAATTATTGTTCCCACAGTTGTTAATTTCCTACCATACACTACCAGAACAATCATGGCTGCTCCATGGGCCACAACAACATGACCATTAGCACTAATACCTTACCATCCCCTCTCATTTGGTTCAAGGTAGAATGTCCCAAAATTCTCAGGAGATGGGAAGGTTACTATAGATGAGCATATCAAAGCCTTATTTGCAGCTACTCACATCTTAGGTGTTGGGCATGAGGATATTTCCATAAGATTATTTGTGGAAACCTTGGTAGATGGTGCGTCAGACTGGTTTTATCATCTAGATGATGGCTCAATAACTGATTGGGATACAATGAGAATGGCCTTTGAGACAAGGTTCAAGATTGCAGAAGATGAACACACCTTGTTAACACAGTTGACTTCAATTAAAAAGAAATCTACCATGAGTATGAGAGATTTTGTCACCAAGTTGAATAAGATTATTAGCAAAATTCCAACTGCTTATAGACCTAGAGTCGGTAATTTGAAAACCTTCTTTATCAGTGTGATGCCTCCAGATGTCATTTATGATTTGAGAAGAGCACATCCCACAGATTTAGCAAACACACAAAAGAAGGCAATTGAATTTGAAGATGATTTGATTTTCATGAGAAAATGGAAGTGAGAACTTCAAACTAAAGGAAGTTCTAGTAATACTACATCATCTAATGAGATGATTCAAAAATAGTTGAATGAATTAATAGTAGTAAAAAGACAATTACTTGGATTCAATAATTCTTATCAACAAAATTATCAAAATTTACTAGGAAAGAATAATGATGGAAAATATCTATAGCTCACAGGCTTGCAACCTAGGTTGCAAATTAAAGCAGCACCAAAGAAAGGAAACATGTGCATCTTTCACTTGACCATAGATCATGATACTGAGAATTGTCTAGAGACTGCTCGTATGATGCAGTTATTATCTACCAATGAATTGAACACTAAAACTCCTTGTTCAGAGTCTGGTTTGTATTCAAATGAATACTCTAGAAATTTACTTTTAGAATACAAATTAGATTCTGAACCAAAAGGCGAATGTTATGCAACGATTGATGGAACTTCATATATAATGCTTACTCAGGGCCAAAGGCTGAAGAATCAATCCTCTAGTCATGCTGACAAGAATGATTCCAGTCCTTGAACAAGTAGTGTGCATATCGATCAAGGAATATACAATTCACAAATGGGTAAGGACAAAATACCTTTTGATTTCATTCAATTTTGTGAAAAATAAAAAATTCAAATTTCCCCTATAGATTATTTGAAGTCTCACCCTTTTGAGTTAAAAAGACTGGTAGACCGGTGTAAAGGGAACGCATCAGATTTGAATCATAGGGTGACCATTGAAAAAGGAGATGAAACCTTGACATCTGGCCTATTTAATCAAGAAGATTCTACTGTTTTAGCAACATCTCCTAGGCGAAAACCTGACCCTTTTTATATCTCATTATATATCAATGTGTGCAAACTAAGCAATTGCATAATAGATTCAGGTGCATCAGATAATGTTATGCCATATTTTGTAGCTAAAGCCTAGGGTCTCAATCTTACTAAAGTGCATGGGAGGTGTTATTCTATGGATGCCAAACAATTCCTTTGCTTGGGCAACTCAAAGATTCTCAAGTAGCCTTGGCCTCACATCCAAAGAAGAAACTCTTTTTGACTATCCAAGTAGCAGATATTCCAACAAGCTATGGACTTCTTTTAAGCAGGAGTTTCTGTTGAGACTTAGGAGGGGAAATTAAGTTGGATTGGTCACAAGCAGTCATACCTATCGAGAATAAGAAAGTTAAGTTAGAACCTAAAGAAAAGACAAAATTCATGGTTCTAAAATTAGATGATCCTAAAGCCCATATCCTCTATCAAGAACTAGAATTTGGTAATTACGTGCTATTTATTGAAGAAGCTCTAGATGAACAAAGAGATGAAGATCAAAGAAAAGGAATTTTGAATGGGGACAAAGATGTAATAGGCATATGGACACTTGAATTTGATGGAAGTTGTGCCTCCTCAAGGTCTGGCATAGGTGTAGTGTTGATACCCCGTGAGAAAGAACCTAAGCCCTTGGCTTTTGAATTAGAATTCAGGAATAAAAATAATACTATAGAATATGAAGCTTTTTTATTGGGGATAATATCAACAAAAGAAAGAGGAGTAAAGATCCTAAGATCTTGGGGTGATGCATAACTCATTGTCAAGAAAATTAAAGGACAATATTCTATGAAAAATCACAAGTTAAAGAATAGAAGCAGAGTTTGGGATGAAATAGAAGGTCTAGATGCTTTTTCTATTGAAGCAGTGCCAAAGGAGATGAACACTAAAGCTGATTCTCTAGCAATTTCTGCTTCTTTGCTACTTCCCCACCCAGAATTCAAGGATAAGAAATACTAGATTGAAATTGTGTATCAAGCTTCTATTCTAGACAATGTAGAGTCCTGGCAAGTTTTTGAAGATGACAAAATCTTATAGCTATTCCTAGAAAATGACAAATCTAGTTTCGCACACGAATCCAAGAATAAAAATCATGAAAGCTTTGATGTTGAGAAGAATCAAAATGATAAATTTCAATTGCAAGGTAATATCATTCCCCCATGCTTTGTAGCCTTGGAAAAATTGTTTAATAGACATGATGCCTACATAAAGCAGAAGAGGGCAAAAAGGGGACCTACCATTGGAGAGTATGAAGGGGTAAATATAGGAGACACTTATGATCCTCAAATAATCAACATTGGAAAATGTTGTTCATTTGAAGAAAAAGAAGCTATGAAATGACTCTTCATGGAATATAGGGATGTTTTTTCTTGGAGTTACGAAGATCTAAAAAGCTATCAAAGTGGGGTTGTAAAACATCAAATTCCACTCAAAAGTCATGCAGTTCCTTTTCAACAAAAAAAAAGGAATTATAATCCTAAAGTCGCAGATGCCATTTTTCGGAAGTTAGATAAAATGTTGAAAGCAAGAATCATCTAACCCATCCATTACTCCACCTAGATAGCTAACATAGTACCAGTAAGAAAGAAGAATGGAGAAATAAGGATTTGCGTTGATTTCCACAATTTGAACTAGGCCTCTTTAAAGAATAATTTTTCCCTTCCCAACATGGATTACTTATTACAAACAATGGCTGGATCTAGAATGATGTCTATGCTTGATGGATTTTCAGGTTACAATCATATAGAGGTAGAAGAGAAAGACCAGCACAAGACATCATTCACCACTCCTTGGGGTACATTTTCATATCATAGAATGCCCTTTGGACTCATTAATGGTGGTGCCACATTCCAAAGATGTATGACCAAAAAAATTGCTAATCTAAAGGACTGGATTACAGTTATATATCTGTATGACCTCACCGTGTTTTCAAAAAAGAGAAAATATCACATGGAAGATTTAAGGAAAGTCTTACAAAGATGTTGAGAACATGTAATCTCACTCAATCCAAAGAAATCATTTTTCTGTGTGATAGAGGGAAAGCTCCTTGGTCATATAGTGTCTCGAGAGGGCATGAGAATTGATCTCAAATGAGTAAAGGCCATGCAAAGGTTAAGCCTGCCCTCAAAAAAAATAGGGGTTAAGTCATTCTTTGGGCAAGTGAATTTCCTAAGAAGGTTTGTACCAAATTTTGCAGAAACCACTAAACATATTATGGATATGATGAAGGGAAATTCAACTTTCAAATGGAATGAGGCGAGAAAGTAGGCCTTTCAAAATATAAAAATTGCTATTGCAAATGCCCCAGTGTTAAGTCACCCAAATTAAAAGTGAAATTTCCTTATGTACTATTATGCTTTTGAACATACTTTATTGGCAATACTTATGTAGGACAATGATGAAGGGGTACAAGCCCTAATAGCTTTCATGAGAATACCCCTGAAAAATCATGAATTGAAATACTCATAGATAGAGAAGCATGCTTTTGCAGTAGTCAAAGTACTTAATTTTTTTTGGTTCTTTATCTTGCATTCACATTTTTTCGTTTATGTCCCAGATTTAGCTATGAAAAGTGTATGGATACAACAAGATGTAGGTTGCAATACTAGAGAAGTGTGGATAGCAAAGACACAAGAATATGATATAGAAATTAAGCCTACCAAGCTAGGAAGGGGTAACACATTGTGTAAAGAAATTGTAGGAAACAAGATCGTTGAAGAATCAAAAGAATTAGAAGGAAAACAGCTAGTGTTGGCAATAGGTCTTCATGGTTCATGGTTTGAAAATATTACTTATCTACTAACATATGGAGAATGTCCACAGGGCCTAAATGCAAGACAAAGAAGAGATCTTAAGTTGAAAGTAGCTAAGTATGTAATTTGGGATGGAAAATTGTTTAAAAAGGCTATTGATGGAACTTTTCTTAGATGTGTAGACAAACAATAGCAAGAAAAACTATTGAAAGCATTTCATGATGAAGCTTGTGGAGGGAATTTTTCATGCTTTGTCATAGCTTTCAAAATATTGAGACATTGCTATTACTAGCCTGGGATGTTCAAAGATGCCTATTCCTAGGTGGCAAAGTGTGAAAAATGTAAGATGTTCGCTGGGCATCCTCAATTGGCTACTTTACCATTAAGGCTTGTCATCATTGAAGGACCCTTTCAACAATGGGGTCTTGATTTTATTGGTCCTATTAGTCCAACATCTAGTGCTGGCCACCAATATGTAATAACTACAATTGACTACTTCACTAAGTCAGTGGAAGCCAAAGCAACCAAGAAAACTACTTCTACAATAGTCTGTGAAATCATTAAGGAGAACATACTGGTCAGATTTGGTGTTCCTATCAAATTAGTGATGGATAATGCAACCTACTTTTCTTCAATTGAGATTACTAATTTTTGTTTTGAGTATGGAATTATTGTTAGTCACTCATCTGATTATTTCCCACAAGAAAATTGTCAAGCCGAGTCTAGTAACAAGAATTTGATAAATATTACTTATTTGCTAACATATGGAGAATGCGTGGAGGGCCAAAATGAAAGACAAAGAAGAGATCTTAAGTTGAAAGTAGCTAAGTATTTAATTTGGGATGGAAAATTGTTTAAAAAGGCTATTGATGGCACTTTTCTTATATGTGTAGACAAACAATAGCAAGAAAAGCTGTTGAAAACATTTCATGATGAAGCTTGTGGAGGGCATTTTTCATCCTTTGTCACAGCTTTCAAAATATTGAGACATTGCTATTACTAGCCTAGGATGTTCAAAGATGCCTATTCCAAGGTGGCAAAGTGTGAAAAATGTAAGATGTTCACTGGGCATCCTCAATTGGCTACTTTACCATTAAGGCTTGTCATCATTGAAGGACCCTTTCAACAATGGGGTCTTGATTTTATTGGTCCTATTAGTCCAACATCTAGTGCTGGCCACCAGTATGTAATAACTACAACTGACTACTTCACTAAGTGGGTGGAAGCCAAAGCAACCAAGAAAACTACTTCTGAAGTAGTGTGTGAATTCATTAAGGAGAACATACTAGTCGGATTTGGTGTTCCTATCAAATTAGTGATGGATAATGCAATCCACTTTTCTTCAATTGAGATTACTAACTTTTGTTTTGAGTAAAGAATTACTGTTAGTCACTCATTTGATTATTTCCCACAAGGAAATGGTCAAGCCGAGTCTAGTAACAAGAATTTGATAAATATTGTTAAGAAGCTAGTCTTAGACAATCAAAAGACTTGGCACAAGAAAATTCATGAGGCACTGTGGGTAGACACTAAAAGAGCAATTGGCCTATCTCCTTTTGAATTGGTATATGGGATTGAAGCTAATCTACCATTACCTTTAGAATTGGCTACAAACAAACTCATAATAGTGATTGAAGATGATATCTAAAAAGATGGTCTAGAAAAGATAAGTTTGTATCTGAACAAGCTTGAAGAGGAAAGAAAATAAATGGTGGATCACATCACACAACACCAAATGCGGGTGAAGGGTCTATTTGATAAGAAGACCAGACCATGAAAATTCATGGTGGGAGATAGTGTGTTACTCTGGGATACATGAAGTGCTCCAAAAGGTATGCATAAAATGTTTGACACCTTGTGGAAAGGTCCATTCAGAATTCATTAGGCATTTGAGAATAATTCTTTCAAATTAGCTTATGAAGATGGAAAAGTACTACCTTTGACCTATAACAGTTAGGATTTGAAGCTTTATCAAATTTCAAATTGAGAACAGGTAACCCCTATATTGTATTATACTTAGGTTTACTTTCCTTTCATGTTTTCTAGTTAGTTTCTTCTCTTGCCTTTGTTCCTGTTGTTCCCCTATATTAGTTTTTTTGTGATTGCCATCTTTTATTTTTGCGAAACCAGAGATTTTCACTTCCTTGCTTGGGTATGCTTTACCCAAGTCCCCAAGTCAGAGCCAGCTATTGCCACACTTTTCATCTTGTAACCATTTTGCAAAGCGGAAAATTTTGTGTCTTAGATTGGTCTAGGTATGTCCAGGTCTAGTCTTTCTTTTTTACGTATGAATTTTCTCCATCGGATTATCCATTTTTCCTTTCTCCTGCATCACATGGCCAGGTGGGTTTTCCTCGATGTTGTGAGTTTGTGGGTAGTCTAGAACCTAATTCGATGGAGGTTCTTGTAGTTCACAAAGTTATTTTTAATAATAGACTTGTTCACATGAATTATCATGATTTACACGTAAAAAAAAATGAAGCTTGTGGAGAATTAAACATCGCATTCTCCTCGGCAGGTTTTCAACTCATGAAGGCAATTTTCTGCAGAGGTTAACAAATGTGGCTTGTGGACTAAAGCAAGAAGGGAATGCATTTTTCTATGGATAAGCCTTATTTTCATCATAGTATTCCAACTTGGATAACATCTAGGATTCATCATGGTGTCCAAAATCACCTTAATCGAAAAACTCTAAAATAACTTCTCCATAGCAAGCTTTCGACCAATGAAGTCAATTTTTTGCTAAAGGCATTTGTAAAAGAAAAAAACAAGTAAGTGGGCCCCCCTTCAACTTTCATAGTCCTTTTTGGCTTTTCTAAAAATAAAAGGCATACTAACTTGAAGGATAAAGTGAAATTAAAAGCATAGGTGGAAAAATAGAAATTGCCTTCTCCTTGGTAGGTTTTCAATCCATGAAGGTGGTTTTCCACATTCATGAAGAAATCAACTTTGTAAGAAAATTGGGCACAAAAATTACACATAAGACACCTTAAGATGATAATGGAAACAAGCTAATCACCGTTGGAAAAGTGTAGCAAGCAGAACTGGCTGGGCAGATATTTCCTTACAGAGTACTTCGTTCTTAATTTTTCTTGAACAAGGTAAGAAAGTTATCATTAGGCCAATGAAAATAGTGAAAAGACATGGAAATATCCATTAGAAACTCCTACATTTACTAATCCAATGGATTTATCCTTTAATTCATTCATGTAACACAGATCTTGAAGATTAACGGGTGAATTAGGATTTCTATATAGAGAGAAACATAACAGTTTTCCAAATTACTACTTTTTCTTGAACTATTATGATGTTGAGTTACACAACATTTTCAAATTTCTTATACTTGTAAATTCTATCCTCTACACTTCCTTCAAGTTGAAAGTTTTGATTCACTTCTACCTCAGATAAAATGGCAATCAAATTTGCTAGGTTTGATGAACTTAATGGGATCAAATCCACATTGCAGAGTTTCATAGATACCTCACTCGATTTCTATGACATGCAAGATTTTCAAAGAAGGCTAAGGTTGGAACCAATTCACCCTATAATCCAGAAGCTTCCAGGAAGTGGGTTAGTGGAAGCAGCTAGGTTTTTGGTGGTAGTTCAAGCTCCTAAACTAATTATTGAATGTATAAATCACTACAACTTAGATACCAGACAAATTTGGTTGCTTGATCATAAAATTCTAATCTCTATTGATAGGAAAACTATAGTAAATTACCTCCAAGTTCTAGAATGGGAGGATTTTTTTGAGTTGACAATAGGAGGAGCAATGTCTAAGTTCTCCTTGAAGAAAATGGTGCAAAGAAAAGAAATTATGAAATCCTAGTTCCAAAAGCCATGGGGTGACAAGAGTAAGGTTCCTAAAACTCCATTTAACAATGATCTCAAGCCCAAGATCATAGACATTCTAGTTCTCTTGCACAGATTGAAAGGTGAGATAGAAGCACTCAATTTTGTTGAACACTATTTCTTTCTGGTACAAATTATTTGTTTAGATACACATTATGTTGATTGCGCCTATGAGGTAAGTGAGCATCTGTCTAGAACCCTTAGTGCCACAAAGTTTTACAACACCTTTTACATGTCTTATTTTTTTATTTATATGGTAGCTTCTCTCCAATTGTGGTTAGGCCTTCCCAGAATAGAGAACTTTCCTGATGATGTGAAAAGCTATGAGTTCTATCCATGTTTGCAATTTTAGAATATTTATGCAAAATATGTCAAGGTTAATGACACATTTATAATGAGAATTTGTAGGGAACTCAAAGGATGCTTGGAGAGGAGGTTCAACCTAGAAGCAATAACAACCATTAGTCAGTATGGTAGCTATGTTTCCAGTTCTCATCCTTCTCATATTTGCATCTTGTAGCTTTTGATGGATTTCCTTTGAAGTTTCCTAGGTATCCGAGCGATATGATCATGCTGATAGAGATCGTGAGGCAAGTGATCCAGGTGAATGTGCTAAGTGCAAGCCTAAAGAAGAAAGGGTATGAATTCCCTATAAAGGTTGGAGCTTATAGTTGCGAGTCTCACTTTGATGCAAAAAATATGCTCAAAGCATTTGAGACTAAATATCAATTGGAGGCATATGAGGTCGTAAGACCTATGTTTGACCTAAATGGGTATGCAAGAGATGCGTTGTAGATTGGGAGCATGATCAAACATGTTACCACTGTCAAAGACTATTGGGTGGACTGTAGAGATGAGCTTGAAATTAGAGATCAAGCTTTCGCTAGGCTCACAGTGGAGAAGATTAAAACATATGGTATCAACTTTGATGTAGAAGGCTTGGAAAATGATGGCCAAAATATGTATAGTAATACATATTTAACTAAGTTAAGGGTATTCTTATCAATTTAGAGCCATATGTAGATGTTGAGAAGAATTTTGATATCATGATGGCCAAGATCATCAAGAAAATAGGGAAATGGGTTGAATTGACAACCAAGAGGAGCCAGAGTAAAGGTGCAGCCACACAAGCTTCTCTAGTAGCTGCAACACCTTCCTCATCTCAGAGTGCTACACAAGGCATAACAATAGCTGACACTCAAGGCCAACTCAACCATTAGGTGGAGGTGATCAACCTCCAAATAAGAATGTCCCTATAGCCAAGACCTGTCATGATGGTTCCCTCCCAGTCATTGGAACCCAGACTAGTGATGAAGAAAAGAAGATGGAGGAACCAAAGGATAGCACAACTGCCTCAATTCCATCCCCCCATGTCACACCAGTTCCATCACCTCATGTTTCTCCAATTCCTTCTTCCCATACTACTCTAGTTATCTCTCCTCATCATAGTCCCATTCTTCCAGCAAGCGCTACACTTCTGCAACCAAGTGGCTCTTCAATACTGATAGTAGACTTAGGGGATGGAAAGAGAAATAGTAGTGAGTCTATTGAGTCTGATGAAGCAAAAAAGAAGACTCTAGAAGTAGATAAACATCAAAGTTGTTCTAAGATTATCTCCTGAGATCCAAAAACCCTTTTTCTTTCACTGCTGTGATAGCCACTCTAGCTAAGAGGAAGATGTTTAGTATAGAATCACTTGGGATGGCCTCCAAGGTGATAGGTACTAACTCTTGGTTGGAGGATACTTTGGAGAGAAAAAGGAAAATGAAATATGAGAGCACTTTTGCTAAAGATACTGTGTCTCTCGCATTCCACTCTGGATCTGCACTAACAAAAGTAAAGAAGTAGAAAACCTTGTCCATACTTGTGTAAGATCTAGAAATAGGACACTTGACAATGGAGATTGCCAAGCCCAACAAAGGAGGAAGGATTAAGGACATGAATGTCAATGATTTTATCTTGCACTCTGTGCATCTTGAAGAAGCTAGGCATGACCCCAAAGTTGGCTTATGGAAGTCAACCAACAAGGTGATCAAGGGGCAGCTAGAAAGTCTAAAGTTGTCTAAGACCAAAATTAAGGCTAAGATAGAAGAACTAAATAAGTTCATCAAACAACTAGTCACTCCATTGGCAAGCATATCTGGAGTATCAGTGCCAAAAATCCTACTGCTGCTAAAGTTTAAGCCCTCATCTGTAAACTCCAAGAAGATAGGAATTTTGGTCAGATTGGTAAAGAATGGATTGAGAAGCTCAAATCAGAAGGAGGTGCTATAGTAGAGAAAATTAGTAATGTTATCTTAAGGTTGGAAATAGAAAAAGATAACATCATATCAAATAGCAATACTCTAGATGGAGAAAGGGTGAAGTGTAATGATTGGATCTCCCTCTTGAAGATGATCATCCAAATGAAGGCCAAGGAAGTGGTTGAAGCAAAAATCTTGCCAAAGGGAGACAAACCTCTATTTGAGTGGCTTCAAAGCATGCAGTTTAAGACTGAGATGATCCAATTTGTAGAGAAAGGTCTTAAAGAGATAGAGGATAAAGTGATGAAGACACAAGACAAAAGATTTGAGCTTATGAAGGGACTACATACAGATTCCCAGACTAGTGGCTAGGGAAAAGCACTTATTGGGATCAATGTCATGAAGGAGAATTTTTCCAAATTTCTAGATAGATTGTATGATATATCTTCCTGTAGTCAAAATAGGGTTACTAAACTCCAGGCAATTAGTGGATGCATACACGTGGCCATAGAGGAACTACCAAATCAACTAAATGATGTAAATGAGTTAGCTAGAGAACATTCCAAATGGCTCTTAAGGTATACCAATATCCACATGCCTAGGCATGAAGAGCTCATCCCAATCATAGTTGCCACCAAGGCCTACAGAGAAAAAGTAGAAAAGGGGAAGAAGTAAAAGTGATTCACATTTTGCCTTTTCTTTTGTCTTCTTTTGTAATTATTAAAACCTGAAAAATTGGTTCCTTGCCATTTGTCAATCTTGAGAAGATGAACTGATTGAACTTTCATTGTAATGATCATCTCAAAATTGTATATGTATGAGATTGAAAGATTAATGAAAGGTCAGTGAATTTTTGGTGTGAAGTACTTTATGTTGCAGAGACAATTGAATGGCATTTTATATCAATTATTTTCTATTCTAGTTTTGTTAGATTTAGTTGTATGATTTCTCTTTTGTTTGAATTGAAGAAAGGAAAGAATAGAGTTTCATTCCCCTATTTCAAAACAACAAATTAATGTGATAAGTAGTGTCATCGTTCATTCAAAGAGAGATCCCTTTAGCACTCTTTATTTATTAATTATAGTTCAGATTCATATTAACCTAGCTCTAACTTAGCTCTGTACCAGTCATTACTCAGTTAATCTTTGTGAATTCATTACAAATCTATTATAGGGAGCTGTACCTACTAATTCAGAGATAAGACAATTCATCCATAAGTGGATTTTCAACTATTTGTAACCAGATATTGTTCAAAGTTTGGGCACTTAAGAGTTATAATTTAAAAGAACAAATTTTTTCACCAACACTTTATTACATAATCATAACTCAACCTTTCCTCTAGGTACTTTTGTTACATCTTGTTGACCAAATCCTCCTCATCAATCAACTAAGTGATAGTACTTGAAACATATAACCAATTATCTTACTAGAAAATAGTAGATTTGACATCAGTGACAAAATAATGATTGAAACGCATAGTCTTCTTCAACAATCTTTCTAATCAATGATCTTTTCAATCAAATATCAACAATCTCCCTCTTTTGGCATTGATGGCAAACTAAATTGATCAACCAAGTCAATCACATGATGAACATCTTGTTCAATGAAACTAACTAGGTTAAAACAGTAAGACAATACTAAAAAGAAAACTTGTATTGAAATTTCTCCCTCTATTAGCAACTTCCATCTTTTGATTAGGTTAGAAAATATAACTCCCTCTGAGTTCCTTCTTAATCCTTTCTTTCAATGTCTCCGTCTTTGTTGTGATCTTTTCTCTAATTTCTTTTTGCTTTCTTACTCTTTCTTTCTTGATCTTTTGATGATGTACTTTCTCCATTGTTCCTCTTGCACTTGATCATTTTAATGTACTTTCTCCCTCTTTGACAACAATGCCAAAGACATATACTCAACACTTGGCATCTTGAATATATGTAGATTTAGGCTTTTGTAGGTTTTCCAATTTCTCCCTCTGTCACCTTGCTTATGATTGATTTGTAGGTCTAGTTCTGTGATTACTTTAGGCAATTTTTAAAGTAAGATCCACTGCATCAATTTTTATTAAATGAATGTCAGTTTGTTTGATGTAGGGAACTCCCTCTATCTTTTACATAGCCTTTGATAGGGGTATCACCCCTAGTTTACCTCTTAGATACTCATAAGCATCCTTAGGTAATGCTTTTGTGAAGATATTAGCAATTTTCTCCTTTGTGTTAATATATTCCATCTTCACCTCTTTATCTTGAACCAATTCCCTTACATTATGATACTTTATTGCAATGTGCTTTGTCTTTGTATGCATCACATGATTCTTTGATATATTGATAGAACTTGTATCATCAAAATAAAGTGCCACTAGTTCTATGGTTTCTTCCTTCATTCCCTTAAGTAGCTATTTAATTTATACAATTTTTGTGCAGCTAATAGCAGCAAAAAAACACTCTACTTCAGCAATAGATTAGGAAGTACAACTTTTCTTTTTTCTAGTCCATGTAACAAGTCTTTTACCTAAGAAGAATACTCCTCCACTAGTGCTTTTCCTATCATCAATGTTTCCAATCCAATCAATATCAGTGTAGGCTCTCAATTCAAACTTTTCATTCTTCTTACAGTATAAACCAAACTCTTCTATTGCTTTCAAGTATCTCATTATCCTCTTCTCATCCATTATGTGATTCTCTTTGGGATTAGGAGAGAATCTTGGAACTGTCCCTACAACTAATGCAATATTAGGTCTGTTGTGTACTAGATATTGTAGTTTACCAATCATGGATTTGTATAATGTTTGATTTAACTCAGCTAAATCATCATTCTTTGATAGCTTGAGTGTTGCCACCATAGGTGTACTTACTAGCTTGGAATCCTCTAGTCCAAATGTTTCCAATATGTCCTTGACATATTTTGACTCAGTGATACATATACCATATTTCATCTGATATACTTGTAGTCTCACAAAGAATTTGATTTCACCAAACATTGACATTTCAAATTATTGCTTCATCTAATTTGCAAAATCCTTACACAAAGCATCTTGTCCTCCAAATATGATATCATCAAAAAATATTTTAGATAACAATATACCTTTTTCCTTATCAGTCTTCATGTACAAATTGTTGTTATCATTAGTCCTTTCGAATCATAAGGACGAAGTCTCCCATACCATGCTCTTGGTGCTTGTTTCAATCCATATAAGGCTTTGTGTAGTCTGCATACCATGTTCTTGTTACTTTTATCAACAAATCCTTCTGGATGTCCTATGTAGTCTTCTTCTTCTAATATGCCATTCAAAAATGTAAACTTAACATCCATCTGATAGACTTTGAAAAATTTATATGCAGCATAAGAAAGTATAATTCTCACTCCTTCCATTCTTGCAATAGGGAAAAATGTCTCATCATAGTCAATTCCTTCTTCTTGTGCATATCCTTTACAAACTAATCTTGCTTTGTTCCTTGTCACTTCACCATTCTCATATAGTTTGTTTCTAAATACCCATTTGGTGCCAATCACATTCTTACCTTCTGGTCTAGGAACTAGACTCCATGTCTTGTTCTTCTCTATCTGCTAAATTTATTCTTCCATAGCCTTGTACTAGTCATCATCTTCCAATGCATCTTTCACTATCTTAGGTTCCTTCATGCTTAACAAATATGATTCACTTCTTAATCTATTTCTTGTCATTGGCCTTTCATCTTTGTCTCCAATGATTTGATCTACAGGATGATGTCTTTTGACATATTTGGACAATCTTGGCTCAGTTCTTGTAACTACATTTTGTCTCTCAACTTCAGTGTCACTATGTACATCTTTGTCAGGTGTTTCAACATCTCCTTCATGTGTATTGATCTTAGAATCAAAGTGTGTGTTTTCTTCATTTTACAACTCAACATTTGAATGTAGCTTGGTTCTTGAATGCAACTCGACATTCACAAGTTGTGACTTGACAATTATTGAGACTTGTTGTTGGTTTACAACTTGATTTGTAGCATCTTCTTTAGTAGGCATTCCTTCATAGAAATATAAAAATGATTTGTATTCTTCTGGTTCCTTTGTAGGTTCAGCCTCATGTACTTCTATGAACTCATCAAAATTTACATTTTCACTCTCCAAAATTTTGTTAGTGTTAGTATTTAAACACTTGTATGCTTTACTTCTTGTGGAGTAACCAAGGAATATACCTTCTTGAATTTTTGCATCAAACTTTCCACTCCTAACATGTTTAAGAATATAACATTTTCTTCCAAATACCTTAAATTATTTCACATTAGGTGGATATCCATACCATAGTTCAAAAGGTGTTGAATTAGTACCTTTCTTGACTTGCACATAGTTCAAGGTATATAAAATAGTACTTACAACTTCTCTCTAGTATTTCAGAGAAACATTCATCTCCATCATGAGTGCCCTGAGATAGTCCATTATAGACCTGTTTCTTCTTTCAACAATTCCATTTTGTGGAGAGGTCCTACGTGCAAACATCTATCTTTTGATTTCTATGACATTACATAACATCTTAAACTCATTTGAAGTGAATTCTCCTCCTCTGTCTGATCTCAAGCATTTCAAACTTTTACCTATTTCTTTTTCAACTCTTTCCAAGTACTACTTAAATATTTGAAAAAAATCATATTTCTACTTTAGAAACATGACTGTCATCATCCTAGAGTAATAATCAACAAATAGCATTATGTACTTATCTCCTTTGTAGCTTTGCACTTCAATCAGTCCACACAAGTTAGTATGAACAATTTCTAGTATTTTCTTAAAGGTATAAGCTTTATTTTAAAAGCTTGATTTTGTCATCTTGCCTCGCTAACATTGCTTGCTTATTATATTAACAAGTTTCTTCAACATAGGAAAACCACTAACTCTTTTCATGTTACTGATAGTAATCAGATTATCAAAATTAAAATGACATAATCTCTTGTTCCAAAGCCATACATCATCAAATTTTGCATCTTCTATATCTAGATGGAATAGATTACTTCTAGTTTGATCACCTTTTCAAATCAAGTTTCCATTTGTGTCATATATCTTGGTAGTTTTATTTTCAAACTCAACTTTGCATCCCAAATTATTCAATTGTGACTAACTTAGCAAGTTATAATTCAATCCTTCAACATAGTAAGCATTGCCACATGAAATCTTATCTATGAGTTTGATAGACCATTTTCCTTTTATCAAACATGGTGCATCATTACCGAACCTTACACTATTTCCATCATAACAAGTTAAGGTAATGAACTTACTTTTGTCTCTAGTCATGTGATGTGAGCATCCACTGTCAATGATCCATTTATCATTCTTGTTCACACAAGTCACTAGTGTAGCTACCTCATCCTCATCAGATTTTTCTTTTATTGTAACATATACCACTTCATCATCATGTTCATCAGAGTCATGTTCATTAGCAATGTAGCATGACTTCTTGCCTTTGTCTTTGTAGTCCCTACCATCATCCTCTCTTCTATTCTTGTTCTTGTTTCCTTCTCTGTATTTCTTCTTCTATGTACATCTTGTAATAATATGACCAACTTCATTGCAATTAAAACAAATGCTGGGTAACTTATCTTTGAACTTGCCTTTTCCTTTGTGAAATCTTCTTGCTAGCAATACTTCCAATTGTTCAATGTCTTCCACATCTATGTTGTTGTCACTAGATGCATATTTTATCTTTCTTTTCTTCTTCTTCTACTTTACTTCCTTAGAATCCTTTAATATCAATTTTGCTTTGAAAGCTAATTCAATACTCTCTAGTTTGTAGTTGTCAAAATTAGATAGCTCAAAAGCAATGAGTCTACCTACCAGACCTTCAAGGGTTAGATTATTTCTTGGTATACATCTCAACTCTTAGATTGTAGAAACTCTAATAGCATAAATAGGAAATAATATCCTCAAGAATTTTCTTAACATAATATCATCATCTATTTTACTAGTAGCACCTTTTATTGCACTAACAACTTCTTTTATCCTAGCAACATATTGAGCAATATTCTCACCTTCTTCCATTCTCATGTTATCAAAATTTCCTTTGAGACTCTCTAACTTGGCTCTTTGAACATTTTTGTCTCCTCCATAGATGGTGGTTAGGGCATCCCACATCTTCTTTGCACTATCAAGACCTTTGATATCATCAAATTTGGCATAGCTTAGGGCAAAGGCAATCTCTAGCATCGCCTAATTGTGTTCTTTCTTTTTCTTCATATCTTTAGCAGTTAGGGCTCCTGTTGGATCAACATGCTCCATTGTAATGTAAGATTGTGCATGATCTCCAAGTCCTCCAAAGTGTAGCTTCATCAAACTTTCCCACGCAGGAAAGTTATCTTTGTTGAGATTGGGTACTTCTCTTTTTGACATCTTGATCTTTGTACGTCTAATACCTTAAAACTAATCCTCTTAAGCAGATGGCTCTGATACCAATTGTTGAAATTCTTTTAGAATAATTGAGAGGGGAGGGGGTAGTGAATCAGTTATTCAAGGTTCAAATGTACAAATAAAAATTTTCACACTTTAGTGAACCCATAAAACATTCATACCCATGCATGCATTCATTGTGCATCTACTAAAATTTATATGTTACTACTAAATCAACTTGCAAAAATGTAAAGCATGAAACATAACACATCCATCAGTACATTTGACATAATGATTTAATGTAGAAACCCAATTTGGGAAAAACCACTAGTAACATCCTACTCCTTTTTCACTCTTCTGAAGTGATGCCCTATTAAAGGCCAACCCTGTTAAAGGTTACAATACACACTATTAAATGTGACCTAGTTAAGGGATTTCAATCACCCTACTAAAAGTGAGCCTTGTTAGAGGAATTTAGGCCATTCAGTTGAAATGCCACCCTATTAAAGGATTTTCCAATGACTTGTAAGTCAACTTTATTCCAAAGGATTTACTCTAGATTGATACAATTGTTAGAAAGTAACAATAGAGCTTTGAACTAATACAACTTACAACCTGACTTACATATTATAGATATCTATTCAGTCCTCAACTCTTCTTGGTTTTCATTCTTTGTAGCTCTGAAAACTTGTTCACCTATAAAATATTCATTCACTTAGGCCTTCTTGCTCAGTACGCCATTGCATACTCTTCTCTTGGGTCATTTGATGAAGAAAAACCTCTTTCTCCTTCTCCCTATCAGATTCTAACCTCAAACTCTCTAACTCTTTTGCTTCATGACCAGACATTTCTATATATAGGAAATTAGAACATTTTTTTCTCATTATCCATCATCTAAATTAGGGTTTTTGGATGGATTAGGTAGGATGTGATGTATCTACCCCATATCTTGTCTTCTCTAGAAGCTTCTCTTAGAATCCATTTGAATTTGCCCCCAGAACAGTTTACATAAGATTTTGTGTCACCAAGTCATCAATCTTATCTTTCTCCTGATTCAATAGTTCCAAGAAAATAAACTTGTTAGCTTTTATTTGGCGAATCTTTGATCTTTGTCATAATGCAACAACTTAACATTATCAATCTTCTGATGCTCAGAACATATTGTGTCACTCGACATCAATTGGATTTTACTAGAGCTAGACATCAACTAAAAATTACTCAACATCTACTAACTTGCTCAACATCCGCTAGAATTTCCTCTCACTCATCTCTAACTAACTTTTTTCTTAGCTTGAACTAGCTTTTCTCAGCACCTACTATCCACTTGGTCAAGCTTGGCAAATGAACTTTGTTTAACTTATTCTTCTAAACTTTCTAATTGTAGCCAACCACTTTGTAACCTCAAGTAGATAATCAATAGATTATGTTATCACTATCTTAACTGATCCTTGCACTTTATTATACAATCATAATTCAACCTTTCCTCTAGGTACTTTTGTTACATCTTGTTGATCAAATCCTCCTTGTCAATCAACTAAGTGATAGTACTTGAAACGTATAAGAAATTTTCTTACCAGCAAATAGTAGGATTGACATCAGTGACAAAACAATGATTGAAACACATAGTCTTCTTCAACAATCTTTCTAATCAATGATCTTTTCAATCAGATATCAACATGAGAGACTTTAAGTTTTTTTCAAATGATTGGGGACAATAATCCTTAAGGTTGTTTTGTACTTTATTTTGAACTTAGTGATAAAATTCTAAGTAATTTTAGTATAGTTAGGTGTTTTCTTATTTTGTACTCAAGGTCCTTGGCCTAAATGGCTATGATTATATTTCTTTAAAAAATTATTTAGTAGATACTTTATGATGGTTTTGATGAAACTTTTGTTAATGCATATAGTGATACTAATAGTGCTAGGAGAGATATTCATGCAGACATTAGTATGCCTATGCTATTTTTAATTTATTTTGGGTAGTGTAGGGTTTTGGTGTGCTTTACTCTATAATGGAATAAAGCTAGGGTTCTCATTATAATTGGTTTGTTTTGTTTATTTCTATAATTTTGGATTAGGGTGTTGGCCTAAGTGTTAAAGACTAATCGGTAAACACACTCATCAAAGGTGTTATCGTTGCTAGAAACACAAGAAAATGGATCGTGACTGTTACATAGGCACAATCAACAAGGGACACCAACATGCAACTCTAATACTCAAAGGAAATCAAGAAATATGACAAGGCTAGTGTAAGTTATGAAAAAATTAATCCACTTAGAAAAAGCATGCTAAATAGAGTCCACACAAGCAAAAACAAGACAAGTGGTAGAAACAACAAAGCAAGGTGATGTAGTATGATGAGCACAAAGAAAGATAGTCATGACTACCTAGTCAAGTAGAGGGTAAGAGTGAAATAAATGCCACATTTAATGGTGATGGAGAAAGGATCAAGGAAAAATCAGAAGAATTTAAGTTTGAATCCTTTACAACTAAACCTAGTCACTAAGAACATACTACACCCATGACCGTTCTACAAACATGCCATGACCTAACAAGGGTGGAACACCACTACAATGGACAATTGAGTTAGTAATAGGAAGGGAACTCAAATTTTGAATTCTTAGATTGACGCTTCCTATCGAATCAAGAAGAAGAGAATAAAAGAAAATAAAGTTCAATGGGAGAAGGTTAGATTACCAAGTGAATAGCCTAAGATCCAAAAGTGCTAACATGATGTGGAATGTCATAAAGTGAAGAAGAGTGATTAGGGAGAGATCATCTTCAAATAAGTGATTATGTTGAGAAGAGAAGAGAGACACTAAAACAGTGTAAGGAGTATTGTGTGCTCAATTTGAGAGAGTAAAGCACACTAGTAATTGGAGACTAAAGTTGTAGAGCCTAAAGAAGGTAGAGCATAGATCTAAGACTGGTCAAGCAAGGGGAATACAGATTTAAATAAAGTAAGTTTAGTTGCTAAATTGATAGGTCATTTATCTGCCATTTACTTGTCTATACAACAAAAAATCCTACCAAGGGTAGACACTAATAGGTTTTTAGTAGAAATCCCTTAACAGGGTAACAGATTAAGTTGTGTTTGAAAGAAACTTAACTAGGATATTCCTAACAGATAAGTATCTCAAAAGGTCTTGTACACTTTTTGTAATAGGGTAGTACCTCACAGTGTCATTATAATCTTTTATTAGGGATATGCTCTTGAGTGGAAGCACTTCAGAAGAGTAAAAAATTGTGAATATCAACTTGGCTGGGTTTCCATGAGATAAATATTGTGTTGTGTATTTGTGTTATCATGTGATATGTTTTTGCTTAACCCTATCTAGTTATGTTATAGCCTGCATTAACTTTTAGAGAAATAGTGAGTGTGATTTAGAGAAAAAATTGTGCATAGTGAGTATATTGATTCATGCCCCCCTATTAGTATACTAACTCATGGGTGGGACCAAAAATCAATATTAGAGCCTAGGTCCTCAAGGAGACAAGAGTTTATCAACTCAAGGAAAATATTCAAAGAATTTTAAAAGAGATGTGCCAAAGTTCTCTAGAGAAAACTAGAACTCATGGTGTAGAAAGATGTGCTTGCATCTAAATACTGTTGGAGATGCCTAGTGACTATGTAGAGGTGAAATATGTTAAACTAGCTAGCCCACTTAGTGCTAATGAGAAAAAGGAGAAGAAGATATAGATGATCACAATGGATTCTCTAGTGAGCACCATGTCATAATCTGAATATAAAGATGTAGAGGAAGTGGAGACAACCTAAAAAATATGGGAGAGGGTTAAGGTTGTCCATAGTGGAGACAAGCATGTCATGAGGCCCAAGGTTGAAAATTTGCAAGGAAATTTTGATGAAATGAGAATGCAAGAAGGTGAAGAGATTGAAATCTATGGTAAGTGAGTGAAGGAAATCATCCCATCCATTAGAGCATGCCGAGGAGTAATATAAGAATATGAGTGTATGAGAAAGATGCTAAGAACTCTACTATTGATGTATGCCATAAGGGTATTAGCCATCCAAGAACTACACATTATCAATAAGATTGAGATGTCACTTGATGTATTGATAGGAAAGTTAATTGCATTTGAACTTATCAATTTTAGCAATAGTCAACTACCAAAGTTCAAAACTACATTCAATGGCTTAGTTGCATCAGCTCTAGTATCAATAGAAGAACCAAGATTGTCCAGACACAAAAATGAACTAGTGATCTTGTATGCTGAAGAAACAAAATAAGAAGAATTGGAGGCTCTTTTTACAAAATGAATGGTTAGAGGTAATGTAAAGTACAAGGGTAAGATTCCTTTCAAATGCTTTAATTAAAAAAAAGGAAGGACATTTTGTTGCTAAATATCTAGAACTTGTCTGAAAGGAGACCATCGACTAGAGAGAAAACAACAACTAGAAAGGTTCTAGCAAGAAGTGGTCAAAATAAATATAGAAGAAGGTGCGATAGATGAAGAGTCAACTAGTGATGAGGATGAGGTATCTTTTTTCTATCATAGAAGAAATTATGTAGAGGGCCTTGATATAAAGTACCAGTATCCATAAAAACTAGCTAATAGATAGTGGTTGCTAACATCACATATTAGGTGATAGGAGCAAGTTCCATGAGGTTGAGTCATTCGATAGAAGACAAGTGAAGTTTGGAAATAGCTCAACATGTATGGTGATAAGTAAGGGTATTGTAGTCATAAATGAATCCACTACATATGAAGATGTGTATCTAGTGGAGGAATTGAAATACAACCCATTGAGCATGGTTCATCTAATGGAAAAAGGCCACAAGTTCAAGTTTAAAAAGAGGTCTTACAAAATATTTCAAATGACAGGAAAGATACTAGCTATGGGAGAGTAGAGTAGAGGTAAAATTTTATAGCGATACTTGCATGGTAGGTAGAAATTATAACAATTTTTATGACATAGGAGGTTGTGTCTTGTAAATTTTGAAAGCAATGTCAAAGAAGGAGTTAATAAATATGTGAGGGGTTTACCCCTATTACTAAACCTAACAATGTTATGTGTAAAAATTTTCAATTAGGAAAGTTGGCAAGTTCATTTTTTTTTCTAGCAAGTTGTTCATGTCAAAACATGCATTAGATCTAGTTCATATTGACTTGTGTGGTTATATGAGCAAAAAGAGTGTATCTGGTTGTAGACACCTAAAAACCTTTAGAAAATAAAGTATTTTTATTTTCTGAAAAAGTCCTGATGACATCATCATTTATTAATTAATTAATTAATTAATTAATTAATTAATTTTTATGCCATTAAATCCCTTTATCTTAATTAAAAATATTTAATTAAGGAATCCCTCCCAAAAATGTTTAAATCTTATTTAAACATTATTTCCTTATTTATTAATTATTTAATTAATAAATTGACCAAAAATCCTAAAATAAATAAAAAATTTATTTTTTGCCCAAAACTTGACCAATTTCCTTATGACCAATAACCTCTTCCAAAATCTTCTAATCCTTCTTTAATTTCGATTAAAGGCTAATCGCATCATTTCCTACCCCTAATCCCAACTCAAAATATTTAATTAAAGTTAAATATTAATCCTCATGTTTATTAAAGAAGTTTTAATAAATATCTCCTCAACCCAAACCCTTGAAATAAATAAAACTTTATTTATTTCCTAAAAATGTAATTTATCCTCATCCTAAGAAGTTCTAGACTCTTCTAGAAAGTCTTTATCCTCATCCTAGGAAATTCTAGACTATTCTAGAAAGTCTTTATCCTCATCCAAAGTCTAGACTCTTCTAGAAGATGTCTTTAAACCTAATCCTAATCCCCTCCTTACCTTGTCACATTCCCTAAACATGAGTTAAAACTTCCTAACCCAAGCCAAAGTTAACAAATATCTCCTCCTTCACCCACCCTCATTAAATGCCATCCACTTGCATATCCCTAAGCTAATCCTAAACCATCCTAATCCATCCTCTAATCATTTTCACAAGCCTAAGCAAGCTTAAAACTTTCCTAATCAAGTCCAAGTCGAATTTGCTCTCATCACCCTCAAAATATCTCAACCATAAAACTTTATGAAGTCCACTAGGTCATAAATGACTCTTACAAGCCCTTTTATTGCTCTTACAAGTCATTATGAGGGTCTTTATGAAGATTTTATCCCTTGAGCCTCCTTTGTTGACTCATCCTTCCCCTTTCCTCCATCCTCTCACCATGTGACATGTGTCACTCCTTGATTGGTTGTAAGGAAGCACAATCCATGTGCTCTCCTCTCAAGCAATCTGAGCCCTCCATGAGCTTTTTCCCATCCTTGCATCCTAGCCCTTGATCCCTCAATCCCTTTGCCTATTTAAGGAATCCTCTCCCAAGCCATTTTAACACAATCCATGAAGTAAAGTTATAATTCTATTTTGAGAGCCAAATCCATACTAAAGCCATCTATCCACACCAAAAATCCACAATCATCCATTGAAGCCTTTGGAAGCATATTGAGCATACATCCTATCCATTTAGATAAAGCCACTCAACAAGAGAGCTTCTTATTGAGAGAGTCCATTAATGGCTCATATTCTCAATTGAGAGCTCATCTTAGTCTATCTTGAAGTTTATGAATTTTGTTTAGTTTGTAGAAGCTTTATTTAAATTTGGTTTCTATTAGCATACTAACATTGCTCATATACATTTTGGCACGCCCGGTGGGACCCCGCATGGGTCATCTTCATTAGCTTTTTTAGTCAAAGTTTTGTATGTTATTTGCTGATTTTGGCTAATTTTTCTTGTTTTTGTGATTGGTAGGATTGTATAAATTGGTTTTGTAGGTCCACATGAGCATGAAGAACACAAAGGAACTCATAATCTATCTCATAGTGTTTGCAGATTTTTCAAGCTTATAGGTGGACAAAGAACTTGAAATTCTTCTTCCTCTTCTTGTCTATATTCTTCTTATTCCATCTATTTCTTCTTCTTCTTCTTGTGGGAGATCTTGGCGATTTTTTTTTAAGGAAGCAAAATCATACACACTTCTTTTTAGTGCTTAAAATGAACCCCCAAATCATACTTAAATCCATTGAAAAATTAAAAATTTGCAAGAAAGAAAAAATCTTTTAAGAAGTGAAACTAAACCAATCTAATCATTTGCATCCTTGCAACATCAAGGTTTTAGATGCATTCATGCAAAATTAGGAACACTTCATTTTTGGGAATTTAAAAAGAACTTCAAGTTTCCATTTCAAAAGGTTCAAAATCAACACTAAGTGCACACGAAAGTTCTTTTAAAAAATCTCATGAAAACTAAGAGTCCTAAATGGTTGCCAAAAATTGTCCTAAAAGCTTTGTTATTTGTTCCAAAAAAATGTCTTATTGCAAAATCTTGAATGTTTCTTAGGATTTTCATGCATCAAAACAATCTAGGAATATCATTTTTGGGCTTAAAATATGCAAACTAGAACACAAAATCTTGAATGAAAACCAAAGTCCAAAGAGTCATTTTCACTTTTGAGTTCAAAACAATCTTGAATGATCTAAGGTTAAAACAAAGCACTTCAAAGTTCTTAAAACAACACACAAAATCTCAATCTTGAATGCTCAAAGGAAAAAACTTGAATGTTTAACCACTTGTCTTTGAATGCATGTTGCTAAAATCACTCTTGAATGCCATGGATTAAAATCAAATTTTCCTTGAATGCATGCTTAAAACAACAAATCCAATCTTGAATGCCAAGGATCAATTAACCATTGCAATATCAAACACTTCATTTGGAGCTTCTAAAAATGAACAAAACAAATCTCTTTTCCACATGCAATCTAGGTAAAGTTTGATTTTTGGACATTTAAGAAACCGTGTTAAGTTAAAATACAAATTTGCAAAAATCAATTTGAGTAGTTCCTTGGACTCACCTCTTTTCTAATCACCCATCAAATATTAACCATTGGTTGCAATCTCAGCGCCATTTATGGGGATGGGTCTACTTGAAAAAGGTGTTAAATGTTCCACAATCTAACTCACTCACTTGGTCTTTGAATTTTTGCTTTAACTTTATCAAAATTCTTAAATGATCAAAACTCTAGATTAAATCGATCACACTTCAAGTTTGGGAACTAAAATTGAACAACAACTGACGTGGAGAGCCTCCGGGCGCGCGCTTGAAATCGAATCTCACACACTTTTGTTTTGGGCTTAAAACAAACTCACACTGAATCTTGAATGCCTTAAAGAAAATTAATCGATACTTGACGTGGAGGGCCTCTGGGCGCGCGAGTTTGCTTTTGTTGACCCTAACTCTTCTTATTGTTTGCATTCTTCGATCGATTTACTTTTGTTGGCGCTTCAAGTTGGAATAAACATTGTATCTTAAACATGAGTACTTGCAAAGTCTAGATCAAAAAACTTAAGCATCAGTTGGTAAAAGAACAAGTGTGTTTTTTAGCCCAAGGTCATCCAAGTCTTCTCTCCCCTTGTCATCTTTCGAGGCCATCTTGGGTGCATAAGATTAGGATCCAAAACCTTGTTTCTTTTTAGGAGGCCTGCTTGGGGATTTCGTCACCCCTTGGGACGACCTCAACTCCAGCGTTCCGGCGGAGTATAAAGATTGGGAGGTGAATCCAAAGACACCTCTCTTGGGATCAAAATTTTGTCACTCGGGCTAAGCCTCAAGGAACTTTATACCCTTGAGAAGTGAAAGAGGAGAAGTGGGTTACCGCTCCTCTCGGTTGTGTGACATCTTTTTGGTTTCATCTACGGATTTGGGCCTCACGTACCTTGCGTATATCGAGGACTCCCTAGCTAAACCAAATTTCATCCTTGTAGAAAGCTTCCTAAGATGTTGGTGTGTTTGACGTGCTTGCTCAAAACTTTTGTCTTCTTATTTGTTCATAGCTTTTGAATGAATGTTTTCCAATTTCGGTCGAAATCCCAGAAAAGCAAAAATCTCCCAACTCAAGGCATACTTAGTGTAGTCACTGCCTTATCATAAAATCATCCAAGCTCCCCCGATGCAACCGAATCTATCTAGTTCTTTGCCTTAGAACAATCCCAAATCCAAAGTCCATCCAAATCATCCCCCCAGCCAGCTAGCAACCCAATCCAAAATCACCCAAGCCTTTAAAGAGTTGTTGTCACTTTGCTAGATTTTGCTATCCAATCAATCCTACCAATCAACCAATATCACCAAGGTTATCCCTTTGACAGAGCATTGTCTAGGGTAATCTAGCTTTTTCACTTGTATCCCTCATCACCTTGAGCTAAAGGTTGGGATCCACAAGTGGTCAATCTCGTGTCATGCCCATAGGATCATTAGTCTATCCTCAAGTTGACACAGCCACCACCAAATCCAGCACATAGGAAAGCAAAACTCTCACTTTTTGACAGCATGCGCTTGAAGTCTTCCATCCACAGGAAAGCCAAAAATCTCCAGCCAATCCTCCTTAGGTCTGTCATACAACTTTGACTCTCCCTAGGAAATCTTTCATCAGCCAATCCAAAATCTGTGCTTAATCCAAATCCAACCATGAGCTTCCATGTTCATCCATATGCAAGACCCCATCCCCATCAAACTCATCATCAAAGCATGAAGTACCAATCCTATCATGATGTGTTTGGTTGCATTGTCCTTGCTCCCGCCACCTCCTATTCCAATGATGATGAAAATCTTGTTGACCATGACGGGTATATTGAAAGCCTTAGAAACATTCCCCCAAGCATCCCCCAAAATCCAAGAGTTATTCCAAACTATCTAGTCATGCCATCTGATATTCTAGCTTCCCCTCCATCACCCCATCAACCAAGCTTCCAATCTTCCACCCCCATCACACTAGCTATTCCTGTCAATCCACCTCCACCTTCGACACACGAGTCTCCAAGGAATCTCCTAGAGGAAATACAAGAAAAGTTGCCTCCAACAGTCGATAAGCCATGTCATCTAATCCAACCATGTGAAGTAGTCAGTGATGAAGCTTCCCCATCTATAATATCACCTCCATCTCCCATAGCTATCATCCCCATACCATCCATCAAATTGCTTAAAATCCTTCCACTTCCCGCAAGCATCAAAATCCCACCACCTGTCAAATCCCTCTGAATCCTATCCACATCGCCTCCAAGAATTTCCCAAATCTCTTGTAATGACCCTTATGCATCCATCTTCTACTCACCCATCTCCACTATTGAATCTCCCATCTATCCATCTGCTGCCTTTGAAGAATCCATCCCTTCACCTCCTATCGCAGCATCCACTCCAAACCAATCCTATCAAGATCCTGCCCAAAAGCATGTTGACATCCCCCAAAGCATAAATGAAGATATCATCGTACCATGTCTTCCATCCATAGTGCAGTCACCATCTCCTCCATCTCCAAAACCTCAAGCCATATCTCCTCCACTACAAGATATCTTGTCATCCCACCAGCTACATCAAGATCCTATCCTTTCATCTCCCCTGCTCCATGCTTCCATCTTACTACCTATCCAAGCTATTCCACCATCTATAATCTACCCTCTTGGTTCACTTACATTCATCCATGGTGGCCCTCTCTCAGCAGAAGAATTAAGAACAGTATCTCCCCATTGCAATACACCTAATAAATCACTTCTACCATTTTTTGCAAGAAAAAAGTTTCCTCAGCTTGTTCAAATGCTCAATCGATGGCATTATCAAGGTCAAGGTTTAGGACCACAAGAGAAAGGAATCAGAGAGCCTATTATTGCACAAAAAAATCTAGGATTTCATGGTCTTGGATATGTATCCAAAGGCTCACCATCTAAAGGTGTTAGTACACCACACCCCCAAACCAAGCCTATCTCCAAGCCCACCATGCCAGCCTCCCATCACTCCTTCAAGAAATCTTATGTCATCCCCCCTCCACCATCTTTGCAACCCAAAACAACCTACCATATCCCCCCTTCATCCGCTAAATCCATTTTGGGTCCCTATGTCCCAAAATCTACCATCCTCCATCCTCCTATCAGCCATCATAAAAATCCTATTCCATCCATTTCTATGCAAGATCAACAAAGGCACATATCAAGGCACATCATCCATCATCATCCCCCTACATGTTCTTTCATATCCTCTCCATCTCACAAAGCTTCTCCTAACCATCTTCCCAAAGCTTACCACGGCAATGTGAATGCCAACTTCAAAATGCATAAAGCTAAAAATCCACATCCTAGGCAATCATATGTCTATTCTAAAAGACATACTCCAAAAATGAAAAATCCAATCAAAGAATGCAAAACAATGCAAAAGCCTATGAAAAGAAAATCCAAAACCATGTGGATCCCCAAGAAAAAAGTTGAAACCCAATGCATAATGGCATCCACCATTGCTAATCCCCCATCTAGTGACTCATGTCCCCCATCTCCTAACTCCATCTTGGGTGCCTATATCCCCAAGCATGCTTCCACAAATCCTCCATCACGCCCGCATCTACCATCTATCCCCCATATGCTCTTTTCACACCCGTCCCAACATGTGCCAATGTTGCTCTTGCAAGCATCCCCATCTCATGCTCCTTTCCAACCTTTTCATCCCTCCATCTCCTACCATCAATCCCATCTAATCCAATCTATTGCATAAATCACACATCCGGTGTACCAACAGCTAGCAACAAAATTGAACATTCCAACAGCCAGTGAAAAATCCCAAAAAAGACAAAATAGCTGAAGAAAGCCAAAATCATTCCAGCTACGTCCAAAGTCAAAAAGTCATAAAAGAAAAGAAAAATAAAGCATCCACTGGTGAAAACTTGGCAATTCAAGCGCCTTGGACAGGTACCATGATGAAAACTTGGCAAACAAGCGTCATGTGTAATCCCGCCATCCCCAGCTTAGCCTATCGTCCTCATGCTTTTGGTCACATCTTGCCATCCAGCTCCATCTTCCAATTTATCCACCTATCTTTCATCCTCCAACTTTTATCTATCACTATCCACTGATCTTCTACAGCTTCAGCCAACCATCCCAGCTATCATCCATCTCCCTAGCCCCTTCAGCTTTTTCCATCCTAGCTTCAATCCTATCACATCCATGATAAGACCTCCTTCCGCATGTTATCTTCTGATTGGGGGCACTATATTCCTTGGAGATTTTGTCTTGTCCATCCTCCCTTGTCATTGGTATCTAGCTCTAGGCTATCCTCATGCAAACCCAATGTCATCTCTTTATATCCATCACAATCCTAGCTATCTACCATCCTATCCAGCCATCTCATCCTACTCCTCTAGCTATCCTTGGTCACAAAATCTCTCATCATCATTGGATGCATCCTACCAAATCCATATCTTTTGCTATCACCCCACCCTTAGCTTTCACATCTTGCACAACATCGAACCATCATGCTATCCTCTCATCCTGAGCTTTTTATCCATTTGTATCATACCTATCATTGGTCTGTTAGCTTGTACCATATCTTGGTTAGCTTCAGTTTGTAACATATCTTGGTCCATCAGCTTGTACATCCTCTTTAGCTTAGTACCATTGTATCTATCCAGCTTTTGTGTCAGTTCCTCCTTGATCAGCATCTTGCACACATCGCACATCTTGGTTAGCTATTCCAATGCATCCTTTAGCTAGATCTCCTATCACCAAAGTGTTATCTTTCTTAGTTCAGCTTGCTAGACGCATCACTCTTTCAGATCCACCAGCTTAGGTGCTCTCCAATAGATCCTTGTAGGATATAGCTTTCCTCATGTCTGATCTTGGTCCGTTAGTACCTTGTCCTACCCATCTCGTTGGCAAATGGCTCTCTTTTGGATTTTCACTTTCTTTTGATTTGGAATCTCCCCTTTTGGGTCTTGAAATATCTTTTCCAAGCAATCTCCTTGTTCCCTCCTCAAGGTTGCCATGATCTTCCATATCATGGTATGCTATGAATGGGGCAATTAGAGCGTAAGGTCTTGATCAAGTCTTTCGTTTATTTTTCTTTTCTGCTTGTGGGTTACCCAGTGTTGGTTCTACACTGCTTCCTCTAGGATTCATGTGTGATGCTCAGGCAACCCTTGCGTGTTTGTTTTGAGTCAGTTTGTCAGTCCTCTGGACAGTTGGTGAACAAGCCTTGATGTTCTTGGTAACCTTGGCAATTAACCAACAGTCCTATAGCAAATCTAGTGCTCAACTACATGGTGGTACTTCTCTTTGAAGTATCTCCCCGCTCAAAAAGCTTCAATGGATTCCCTTCATCTCCATTATCCCCCATCCATATCCAGCACCTACCCCAGCTGATGCATCAATATCTCTTTGAATCACTCATCACTCATAGCTTTAGGGATCCACAATCCTAGTCTTAGGGATCCACCAATCCAAATCAACCCACCAAGCCTCATCTTTCGAGATCCACAATCCTAGTCCTAGGGATCTCCGAAACCCATCTTCCGCCAATCTAACTCTTTGAAATTCTGTTGCATCAGCTTTATAATCCCCTCATCCATCTCCCTATCTTGGATTCCTTTCTATAGCGCTCTGCTCCTTCATCCTCCACCTTCCCTAAGGTCTTAAGCTTGCTTCTTCTTGTGCATCTGATTCTCCTTTATCATTCTCCCATAGTGAGAGTTTGAGCTAATTCAGCCCCTTCTCTTTGCCAATCTGAGTCTCCTTGCTCATCTCGGATTCTTGTACTTTTCAAGAAGCCATCGAGCCTCGCTTTCTCTCCCCGCTGCCTTCTTGAGGGGGCATCTCATAGCCCATTCTCTCCTCTTCTACTCTAGCCTTGGGCATCTTATTTTCTTATCTTTGATGTCATGCCACTTGCGGCATCACATCAAAGAGGGGCAAAATGTAGACACCTAAAAACCTTTAGAAAATAAAGTATTTTTATTTTCTGAAAAAGTCCTGATGACATCATCATTTATTAATTAATTAATTATTTAATTAATTAATTAATTTTTATGCCATTAAATCCCTTTATCTTTATTAAAAATATTTAATTAAGGAATCCCTCCCAAAAATGTTTAAATCTTATTTAAACATTATTTCCTTATTTATTAATTATTTAATTAATAAATTGACCAAAAATCCTAAAATAAATAAAAAATTTATTTTTTGCCCAAAACTTGGCCAATTTCCTTATGACCAATAACCTCTTCCAAAATCTTCTAATCCTTCTTTAATTTCGATTAAAGGCTAATCCCATCATTTCCTACCCCTAATCCCAACTCAAAATATTTAATTAAAGTTAAATATTAATCCTCATGTTTATTAAAAAAGTTTTAATAAATATCTCCTCAACCCAAACCCTTGAAATAAATAAAACTTTATTTATTTCCTAAAAATCTAATTTATCCTCATCCTAAGAAGTTCTAGACTCTTCTAGAAAGTCTTTATCCTCATCCTAGGAAATTCTAGACTATTCTAGAAAGTCTTTATCCTCATCCAAAGTCTAGACTCTTCTAGAAGATGTCTTTAAACCTAATCCTAATCCCCTCCTAACCTTGTCACATTCCCTAAACATGAGTTAAAACTTCCTAACCCAAGCCAAAGTTAACAAATATCTCCTCCTTCACCCACCCTCATTAAATGCCATCCACTTGCATATCCCTAAGCTAATCCTAAACCATCCTAATCCATCCTCTAATCATTTGCACAAGCCTAAGCAAGCTTAAAACCTTCCTAATCAAGTCCAAGTCGAATTTGCTCTCATCACCCTCAAAATATCTCAACCATAAAACTTTATGAAGTCCACTAGGTCATAAATGACTCTTACAAGCCCTTTTATTGCTCTTACAAGTCATTATGAGGGTCTTTATGAAGATTTTATCCCTTGAGCCTCCTTTGTTGACTCATCCTTCCCCTTTCCTCCATCCTCTCACCATGTGACATGTGTCACTCCTTGATTGGTTGTAAGGAAGCACAATCCATGTGCTCTCCTCTCAAGCAATCTGAGCCCTCCATGAGCTTTTTCCCATCCTTGCATCCTAGCCCTTGATCCCTCAATCCCTTGGGTAATAGATACTTTATGTTGTTTATTGATGATTTTTCTAGAATGATGTGGACTATTTATTTGAAAGATAAGTTAGAAGCCTTTCACATGTTCAAAGTGTACAAGGCAAAGATGGAAGGAGATACCAACAGAGCACTAAAGTGCCTGTGATACGACTAGGGAGGTAAGTTTATTCCATAATAATTTGAAAGATACTATGAGGAACATGGGAATTAGAAGGAAAATGTTAGCTCCCAAAACACCACAATAGAGAAGCATGTTGAAAGAAGAAACCGAACAATCAAAGACTCTACTAGAACATTAATAATCTAGAACAATGTTACAATGATCTACTAGAGAGAGGTAGTAAGCACATTAGTATACAGCTTAAGTTGGTTATAAGTAAATAGAGGGTTACATGGAAGACTCCTTATGAGCTATGATTTAGTCACACACCATCTGTCAACTACTTCAAGGTATTTGGAAGAAATTATTAAATCAAGAGACATGAATAGTAATGGAAGTCTGAGCCTAAGAGTGATGAAGGTATCTTTTTGGGATACTCTACTAAGAGGAGATAATACTATTCTCTAAATATTTAGATAAATGAAATTGTGGAATCTCCAAATGTAAAAGGTTGACAAGTTCACAAAGAAGAACAAGGAAGATAACAGAAAAGAGTCAGAGGAATACAAACAATTTGAGTACATTCCACTAAGAGATACATTGGAAAGGGTGTCAGTTAAGGTAGAACATGTATAATAAGTTGTGGCAATACAAGTAGAAGAAGCCAGGCCTAAAGAGCATAGGGAAGAAGCACCCAATGTTGGAAAATACAATTGGAATACTACTTATTTTGTCATTGATGTCAAATCTACTGACGAGACATGTCACTATCTGATCTAAATGTCATATCTATTTGATTGATGAAGAGGATTTGAGAAGTTTCTCATAACAATAGCACCTAGAGGAAAGGTTGAGTTATGATGTAGTGCCTGCCCCTAGTTTGCATTTTTTTTATCATTGCTAAGCTCTTTTAGGCCAGTTTTATGCTTGATGATTAGTAGTATTTTTTTGAGATTATCAGATATTGTTTCACATTTAGTTGATTATATGATGAGTCTGCTTGGTACTCTATACTTCATGTATGTATGATGATTATTACAATGATTTCAGTTATTGATGATGATTAGTTAGATGAATTATCATATGTGTTTTCTTATGGATACTTACCCCATACTACATGTGTATGGTGTGCATGTACATTTTCTTTATGTATGACATTTCTGATGTGGTTAAGGAAGGGAGTCATAGTCACTTGCTAGTCGAGATCTACATGATGTACCACTTCTTGCCATTGATTGTTTAGTTTAGAATATATGTGTTTATACATGCATCCTGGATTTTATGTAGATTATAGGTACCAGGTATCAACTTCCCTGAATTGCCAGGATGAGCGCACCCTATCGCATTATCTCAATGGTAAGAGAGGGGAGATAAATTCTTGAGTCCAAATCCTAACCTTTAAACCCATTTTTCCTAGAAAGTTAGGACAAGTATCTAAGTTGTTTAGCTTCCAAATGTGTCATATGACCTTACTTCGTGATTATAACCCTTTAGTTTGATTTTGTATGTAGTTTTCTATAATGGGTTTTCAGATTTTGTCTTATGGGTCTTTAGTGATTTTTCTATTAATTAAGTCAAATTAAATGATTAAATTAATGATTTAATTTAATAGAAAATTATTATGATATTTTTAATATTTAATTATATTTAATTAATTGGGAAATTAATTAAATGAAAAGAATTAAATTTAAAGATAAAAGTTATAAGTTTAATTTTAGAACATGATAATATTTATTTAATTTAATAATAATATATTTAGAGTTTATTTTTAAATAAATACTAAATACTATTATTATTTAAGTTAATAAATATTTTATTAATTAACATTTTGAAAAGAAATTAAAAAGTGAAAAAAAGATGTTAATTTATTAAAAGTTTTAAGATTGCATAAAGTATGCATGAGATTTAAAATATAATAAATTAATTAAAAAGAGAAGTCAAGTGAATTTAATAAAGATATTTTTAATTTGCATAAAGTGTGCATGAAAACATAAAAGAAAAGTTAATAAAGAGTTAAAGAGTGGTAAGCAAGGAGTCGTCTCAGGTGATTGCACAATTAGTGCCCCAAATTTAGGAGATAACTCCTTATCACCCAATTGAAAGTTCATTTTCAAAGGACCAATGTTTTGGGAAGGACCGCGAATTTTTGGAAGAAGAAATTTTTGGAAAAGATAAGGTTTTGAGAGGAGAAATTTCTCTCACAAATATTTTTGGGCATTGCATTTTTAGCATCAAAATCCAAGTAGATTCTTGTGTTTGAATCACACAATTGATTATGCTATTTCATTTCCTGTCTTCTTCGTGACTGTGAATTGATTGTTTGTATTTTACTATGACGAATCTTTCAATCTTGTAATTTGGAGTTTTTGGTATGCATGTTGATTTGTTTGTATATGGGAAGATTAGAATATCCTTACAATCCTCCTTTAATAGAATTAAAATTTGGAATTAAATTGGGAGGGTTTTTGAAATAAAAGAACATTTTAATTTGGAAATTTGAATGGTTGATCATGTCTTTCCTATTTGACTATATTTGCAATGTTTATTAAAAAAGAAATATTTAAAAAAAAAAAAAAACTTTGGAGGGGGCTATTTAGAAAATGTTTTCCTTTTTATTTATGAAAGATTTTTTTTTAAAAAAATAATATTTTGAAGGGGAGACAGTGTCGTGATACCCCCACCCCCTCACCTTTCTTCCAACAACCAGTGTGGGAATGCCGATAGCCATCAAAGGTCTACACAACAAACCCACAACTACCATGGCAGACCTGCTGCCGTGGATAGCAAGGCTACCACAGTAGCAGAGCTACCATGTTAGCAAGATAGCCTGTGGGCTTATTTGCATATGGGTGTTATTTTTTTATAATTATAAAATTTTATATATTTATTATTAATAACTTTAATAATAAGTTTTAATTAATTATTAATTTAATTATTATTAAATTTAAATATTAAATATTAATAATATTAATAATAATTTTTAATTAATTATTAATTTAATTAATATTAATAAATTTATTAGTATAGTTTTTTAAAATTATTAATTAACTTAATTTAATTTAGTTTAATTAAATGTAATTAATAATGAATACTATTAAATGAAGTTTTAAATTTATTTAATTATTATAATATTGATTTTAATAAAATTGTAGGTTATTTTATTTGAAAATCAACAATTATTATTTTAATAATTTAAATAAATAATTACTCTTGGATTATTTTAGAAAATTGACTTAAAATCAAATGGGGGTAAATATACATTTTGTTCAAAAATAGGAACGAGTTAATTCATAAGGGTGAACTGTGAAAATTGTTTACTTGAAACATGTATTAAACTGGAAACTGAAACCTTACTATTTAACTGAACTATGTATTTTCAAGTCAAACCAAACTATGAGACTACTTTGTTTTCTATGTGTTGTCTGTGTTTTGGGTTTGGGTTGACTAGAGTGTTGATCAGTTTAGGACATCTACCAGAGGCTTGGGAGTTTTGTGATTGTGGTATTATGTTGATTTGATCTTGATCTTTTAAACTCAACCATGGTAATGTGTTGGTATGCTCTATGATGAGTTGTATATAATGTTCATTATTGCTTTCCAGTGTTCTTGTGTGAAGCTGAGGTGAATGTTATGACATATTGGACTTAACCTTTATGAATCTTTGATCAATTGTATTTGGATTGCTTTCCAATCACTGTCATAGGACTGAGGTGTTTGTATGATTTGTTCTTGGTGATGTCATGTTATAACATATTTGACTTAATCATTTTGAGTCTTTGATCAATATTTTTGGGGTACTTTTTAGTTGCTCATAGAGAACTGATGTGTTATTGTGAATTATCTTTTGATGCTTTCCAATCACTTGTATAGGGCTAAGGTGGAATTTTTGATTCTTTGATTTATACTTTTATGAGCCTAGGGTAGGTAATCTATATGTTAATTCAAGAAGTGGCTTGCAATGGAGGCCGAGGCCCAAAGTGGCTTCTAGGGTAACCCATTGTAAGTAGTTTAATAAATGATAACATTTCATTAAATGGGGTTAAAATGAACTAATAATATATTGGTACCACAGAAAGTCACTAAGGGGCCAGAGGATTAAAAGACTAGCCAAGTAACCTTAGAGTTGACTCGTTAGTATGCCTTGTTAGTATGAAAGGATACTAGCACTGCATAGAGTCACTAGGGGGCCAGAGAATTAAAAGACTAGCTGGGTAACCCTAGAGTTGACTCATGTGATGACACTTGCCCACTAGCAGTATAGATCTCCTATGCACCTTTTTTTGCCTTTGGGTCTAGATGTTGAGTTATCTTGGAACCTTTGAGTTAGATTACTTTTAGGGTTTCCTATACTTAGAGATTACTTTTAATATTTAGAGTGATATCTTGTTTGGGACTTGAGACTATCTCCTTAGTGTGGTTAGAGTGGGCCTTTTCGGGTTACCATGTAGCTAGGTGGTAGTGCTTTTTTTTACTCTTACCATTTAGATATGTCTATTGATACCGTAGCTAGAGTATCCTTGTCTACATTTCCTTTCATTCTATTCTTGCGTATTATGTTTGATGGTTATATCTTTATATATTTATGATGGTTGATTTCACTTATTGTTTGGTAATTTGTTTCATGGCCCGAAAGGGATGATATAACCTATTTAAATGTATATTATTTTAGCCTTTCATACCCTGTGACATGTGTAGGGGATGATTGAGCATTCCAAATTTATTGCCAAGTGGCATTTAGAATAAATGTATATTATTTAAATAGACTTGTACTTATAATTATTCTTTCATGTGGATGTGGTATTTGTTAGACGTAGTATTAATTAAATTTAAATGTGACTCAATGTCTTGGGGTCCTTAAGGAATGTAATCTGTTATGTTTGCTTTTGTATGATTGTATGTTATTGCTTCCGCTATTTTATCTTTGATGTGTATATTATTCTCTCAAAAAAAAAATGTTCAAGAAAATTAGTAAAAATTTAGGTTAATTCTTTTGGATCCCTTGGCAGGGTGTTACATATGTAAAGGAAGATACAATGGATATTTGATTAGCTAGAATTTGATAACATAAAGTGATTGTTCATATCATGTTGATGCTCAAGTATTTATAGTATAAATCAAGATATATCATTGATGTAAAACTTGTTTGAGAAATAGAGTACACACGAACAAGGAATGTCAAGTGATGCGAGTGTTGATTGAGCCACAATACAATCTAAAAATATATTGTCTTGATCAAGCATCAGTATCGATCAAGCGAGCTAGTTGATGTAAAACCAAGAGCTCTATAGTAACCAAGAAACTTAGTGATGACCAAGTGTTAGAACTTGTTGAGCTATCATTTTACACGATGCTAAATGACAAGAATTCTTGTGAACTCCTCTCTTGAAAAGCTGATTTTGTGAATGGACTCCAAGGTTCTAGGTGATCTTGCAACCTACCCACTCAGTTGAAGATAAATGTGAATGTTCATGAAGAGGCCTTTGCTGGTTCATTTTTATTTTGGATGGAATGTAGAATTTGCACACTATTTCAAAAATAACACTAAAAGAGAACTATGTTTTTTGCATTTTTATGTTTTTTATGAATGCAATCTAACCATGCAACTAGTATAAAATCCTATTCTAACAAGAGGGTTAATAAAGAAAATAACAAGAACTTTAAAGAAAATAACATGAAATTCAAAGAAAATAATGTGAAATTGAAATCCTAACAGACATAAGCTACAAAAAACAAAACGTCTACTAGTTAAGCTTTCAAAGAACTCGGTAGGTAACCAATGAAAATAGGAGCAACACTTCCTACTTTCCACTGATGCAATCATCGATGGGAAATTTCAACAACCAAATGATGTTTCACTCTTCATCAAATTGCAAGGCCATAGAAGGTGCACTAATGTAAGACAAATAATTGTACAGGTACAATTTGGTGATTTCCTCTCAAGCTCATTACATCAGCAAAATTCATAAATCCATAGCAAACACTAGAACTAAAAGATCACACAACCATAAACAATGCAATAAACCTTTGGCTCAATCACAATCTCATGAACAAAATTAACAAAACAATGACACATTTAGGCAAGAATGACTGCACTCCAAATGCTAGCACCAAAAGCATAATTTTATTGCATAATAACGATGGCCATGATTACATATAACAATGGGGTATTTATCAAAAATTATCTCCTCAATTTCTGTTGAGAGTGATAGATATTCTTCATGCAATAAAATGCTTTTAAATGATAAAATAAACTAATTATATACAATCTAATAATTAATCTAGTGCTTAGTAGGAATCCATCCATATTTTATTCATTAACTGGATGCATGAGCCTTTACATGTCAAAAACAAAGAAAATATGAGAGAAGAAAGAGGAGGAAAGTCTTTAGTCAAAGTAGGAGTGCCTGGAGGTGCCAAAATTGGAAGCTAGTCCTTTACTAGGCGTTTGTCAAAGTTAAACTACTGTCAAAATGCATTTTCAATGCATGGAAAGTGCTATTTTTAGAAAAAGCAATTAGTTGTCAATGCATCTCTGAATTGTAGAGCTGTAGACCAGTGCACCTATGGAGCTATGCACCTTAAAATGATTCAAAATCTCAAAATTTTACTAAGTGTCAAAATTGAAATTCTAGCATCTTGGTTTTGTTCTTCTTCATCCTAGAGCTATGTTTGGATGCTTCAACTTGAATTTCTCTATAATCTTAGTAATTTTAGCCCCATCCAGTAGATCTAAAGCCTCATATTTATCTTTGACCTTCTATCCATAATTATCTACCTCAATTCATGTATCACCAAAATCTCTAAGTTTGGTATCTAATTCTAACAATGCTTCTTCAGTTTTGAAGGCTTGTCATATGTCTTCATCATAAACAACTTCCACAAAAATCTTCCTAAAATTCTCTATTACTGCCTCAATAGGCAACAATTTCTCTCATTCCTCATCTTCAAAAATATCCAAGCATGCATCACTATAGAGTTTCTCTCCTTCCAAAATTCTCTCTTGGGTTTGGTCCTTGAGCCGATGAATCTCCTTGTGTAATGTTCCCATTAACTTATTGCTATCCACTATCTTTTCTATCCAGTCATCAATCATATCTAGCTCTTCTCTGGTATTTACATCAATCAAAAACTGGTACCTTTTCCCCTTTATGGATTTTAAAGTTTTCAAATCCTTGCTCCAGGCTTGAACTTCATCCATAATACTGAAGTACTACTTCAAAATTGCTATGATCTTATTCACATTTTCCTGCGTAGCATGTAGCAACTTCAAATTTCCTACAATAATTTGGATACTTTTCTCCTCAAAAATTTCCCACCACTATTGACAGGCTTTCAAAAATGGATCTAGTTGTACACCTTCCCCTTCTCTAAGTATAGTGTTCAAATTTTGTTCAGCGTTCTTAGAATCCAGAGAACCAACTACTTCATCTAGATATCCCTTTAGGATCTCGACCTACCTTTGAAGTGTTTGGAGTTTGGCTTCATCCTGTTCTATTTTCTTGAGGACCTCTTTGACCCCTATGGTCATCATTAGTTGAGCTAAATCCTGTGTAGGCCTCCCCAACATAACATCCTTAAATTGGTAATCCTTGAGACCAAGGCCTTCTGCATCTGTGTCTTCCAGAGGGATACCCACTTGTGCAAACAATTCTTGGTTCCATGTGCTCGTGACAAATGCCAATGGTGTTGCCTCATGTGATGGAGACTTAGGTTTATTCAAAATCTCTACATTGTCACAAATGTCTTCCTCTAAAGCACATAACTGAGGCTTAGTACTCCTCATTATTTCCTTTCTGACCCATCTAAGAATGTGTCCTGCTAAGGACCTAGCTCTTGATGATGAAGGGGTATGTTTTACAACTTCCTTCCCTTTGTGACTCCTACTTAGAGTTGTCTCCTATTGGGAGAGCTCTTCTTATGTAGCCTTAGTTTCAGTAGACTCTACAGCTTGCACCTCAGTGTCTAGGGAAGGTGGTTGAGAATATTCCACTATTTGTCCCTCCTTCGATACTTCATCAGTCACCATTTGTTCTGGTCCCTCCTCCTGTGATGGTTCTTTCTAAACTTGCTCTTCCTCTAATCTCTAAGGTGGAGGAGTAACCAAACCCTTATCTACCACTATTATTTGTGGTGGAGATGGGGGACTAAGATCAAGACCCTGTGTATCTAGTGGCATCTGTGTCCAATCTTCATATTGAGGTTCACCTGTAGGGGTGTCCCTAATCTTATCCCCAATCAACTCTATACCCATGGGCATAAAATCAAAATCTAACATTGTAAAAAGTCATTACCCTCATAACTATACTCCTCCACCCACTGCTATACTTCATCTTCCAAAGAAGAGAGTTCTAAGGGTTCTGCTTGGGTGGATGGCAAGGTACCCATGACACTCTTTCTTCTTTGTAGCTCAGTGGCTATTGCTAGCCCAGTTCTTCCCTATAGGGGCACTTTTTTTTCTTCATCTTCTAATTCTTCTTCCTTCTCCTCTTCATCTCCCTCTAGAATGATTTCAAGAACAGATGGGAAAGGCACCAATCTTCTGTTGATCCTTTGCCTCTTTTTCATCTAGATCTTAATCCTCTTCTTTTGTTTCTTGGAGGCAAAAGGAGAAGCTAGCTCTTCTTGTGTAGGAGGAATGGAAACCTATGGAATCTCTCCCTCTTCTGGTTGACTAGGTACAATAGGAGGCAATTTAGGTTCATCCTAGACTTGAGTAGCTCTAGTATCTTTAGACCCTTGTGCACCCTCTTCTTGGTGTTGGGGAGGCACCTATTCTTCAACCTAGACTATTTGAATTCTTTGAGGGGAGGTCCTCTTACTTTTTTTCTTTCCCCTCCTCTCTTGAGGGTGATATTATCCAACCGTGTGATCAAGTTGGTATACTATCTTGGGCTTGATAGGAGACTGGGCCGCAAAGGTGGGAATTGTTACTTTCTTCCCTCTACCTCTTTCTGGGCTGGCATGCCCATGGAAGATCATTGTGTTAGGTATTAGATCAAGTAGAAAAGGCTTCTTGATCCAATCCTTCATCATTCTGACAACATGCCTCATCCAGTGATTAATATCATCAACCTCCTCCCTGTCACCCTCAACATTCACAATGGGTCTTTCACCAATTTTGTTAGAGTTGAATAGGGGGTCCAGTAACTCCTTAGAGTCTTGTTGCCTTATCTCCTCTGGGATGTTCAACTGGAGAGCCTTCTCTACTAGATACAAAGTCATCCTACAATAATCCCTTATGCGGACATCGTAGTCATTTTTTGTGTTCATCTAGTGATCTTCAACAACATCCTCATGATCGAAGTATTTTCCTGCTAAACTCTCCACTCTCCCAATACTGTCAAAGTATGGATGGGAGGAGTTGTATTCTTTGAGAGGATAATTCTCCCATTCCCACTCAAAGGACATAATATCTTGTTTCTATTTCACTTGGTATGGTCCAATGACAAAAGGCCATGCCCAACAATGTCTTTGTTGTCTTTTTATCTTCTCATATGCTGACTCAATTTTGTAGGCAATCGCCAATAGCACCAGTTTGTCACTAGGATATCTGGGGAGCTTCTTAGGATTAACGGAGGCACCAAATACCCAAAAATATGTGAACATTTTGAATTGGATAAAGTATGCTTTGAGAACTGTAATCTGTGCTTTGGCTTCATCAGATAGCCTCTTTCCATAATCTCCCTCAAATAATTGAATGATTGCAAAAAGGAACACATCATTCACGATTCTATATTCCTTGCTCTATGCTAAGAGCTTCTTCTTTACTAGTTGAGGATAGACTATATATGGCTAAGCATTGGGATCCTGCATACTGCCTCTCCTATACAAACCAGGATAGTTTATTGCCCTTGCTGCAAGTAGGTATACCATGTAAGAAGTCATATAGAACTTCTTCTTGTCTTTTATTGTCCTTAATTGCTCACAAAAATTTTCACTTAGTGTGGTGGCCCAATCTAGTGGTATCTTTGCTGCTTTGATGGTCTTAATGAAGTTAACCATTAAAGTGTTGAGGTGGCCCACTACAGGTAAACCCATGATTCTTCTCAAAAGGATGATGGAATATCCAATGTCCTCCTTCATATATCCTCAAGTCATATCCACTTTTCTCATTCTCTTTCCCCTAGGAGGCTTCTCAATGAGGTATGATGATTGTATAATATCTATCGCTTCCTGCTGGTGCTCCCTGTACCATCTCTCTACTGCTTCATATGAGAGTCTAATGAATTGATCGTCCCTTGGGAGATGGAAGACCCTCTCAATGTTATTAGCTCGAAGATCCAACACAACTTCTCCTGTGATGCCCTTGACCACTCTCTCTTCAGTAAAAAAATGTTGCGCCAGTGTCAAGATTAGTTCTGTTGACTACATTGATATGGGATGCAAAGCTGCGCTCACCAAATCGAAATGAACCAGTGATGATACAAGAGCTGATCTCTTGGTGGGCTTATTGCAAATTTTGAGGGATTCTCCTAGATTTGTGTGCCCTAAATCAGTATCCCTAATTTTTGTGTGGTCATCATGAATTCTCGATTTGGATGGTATGCCTTGAAATTTGAAAACTACAGGCTTAGGTGCCATTTCAGATGTGGACACCATTTAATCTCCTGCACATTGTGGAAAAAAAGAAAAACGTTTATTAGTTTAAAATAATAAAGACTTGGAAATAAAATACAAAAGATTTAACAAAAAATAAACACAAAGAACAAAAATGAAACGCCCAATTTGGGCACTTTTATCTATTTTTAAAAATCTATTTTCTCTCCATTTTTATTTTTTTTTAAAAAGTTTTTTTCTATTTTTTTAACTTTTATTCTTTTTTTTAAAAAAATTTTTTTTTCATATTTTTTTGATTTATTTGGCTATGCATGGCACCACATGGCACGCACACAAGCAAGGTAGAGTTTGTGGTGATTTGTAGCACTTGGAGGTGGAGCACATGTGATGTAGGGTTTTGATAGCATACCAGGTAACGCAACACCATTTTTCAATGGGCAAGCGACACTCTTGTTACTATGGGCATGCGCAACACTGCCAAGAAGGGCATGTGCAACACCACCAAGGAAGGTGCACGTGGCACTGTTATGAGCGTGATGGCACCAAACAAGGCATGGCCAGTTGTTATGCACGATGGTGCCATTAAACAGGTTGCACGTAGTGCAAAATAAAAGGGGTGTGGGTAGTGGTTATGTGCATGGTGCCATCATATAAGACACGGGTAGTGGTTATGCACATGGCCACCAAGGAAGGCATGCACGACACTGTTATGTGTGGCAACTCCATTAAACAAGGTGTGGGTAGTGTACAAAAAGGGGTGCGCACAGTTGTTTCCTAACGCACCTTATGTGCAGCTAGCAAGCAAATCCAAAATCGCAATGAGAGAAAGAAAAACAAGAGAATGAAGTGTTGTGTGGAGGGGGAAGGGATTTTATGACCCCTTGCACCCACCCGCAGCCTTGCGTGGGTACACGGTGTGCACCTCCTGTGGGTGCATGCGCGAAATGTTTATTATTTTTGCTTCTTCTTTTTTTTTGACTTTTTCAATTTTTTATATTTTTTGAATTTTAAATTTTTATATCTTTTTCTATTTTTTGATTTTTTTTGTCTTTTTCATTTTTATTTTTTTTTTTGGTTTTTTTGACTTTTTTATTTTTTAAAAAATTATTATTATTATTATTTTTTACTCTAAGACTTTTTCCCAAATCCTGAATTGTGAGTTCGGGAGTCTAAAAAAAGCAGGGGTCCCCATTCTTGGTGAGGAATGGGGTGTGTGTTGTGGGACCACAACAATAGCCCCCAAAAAAGGAAGAAATGATAAAGGCATTTCTTCATCAGAAAACATACTTTCAACATGTGCTAAACACCAACCAAAATTTGAATACCTTGAGCATATTTTAGATGACTTTGCAATCGAAATTTTAGAATTCAAAACCTTCAAGCTCAGTGTGTGATTCATGTGTTCATTTCCTATGATGTCTCAAGATGTAGTCCATCAATGTTTTTCAACAACTCGGAAATAATCTTCCACTCCTCTTGGCTCATTCATTCAGAATCTCCACAAAGGCTATTCATCGATCAATTGCTAGACCAGATGAGAGCATCAATTCGAGGGTTGTTGGCGGGGTGTCATGTTCTTTTAACTTTCTAGAAAATTTGAATAATTGCTCCATGTAGTTTTGATGAAGCAATGTTTTGGATACATGATACTTAGTTTTGAAAACATATATTTTTTCCATTTTAGATCCTTAGAATCCTTAAGTCTTAACACTGTATTTTTCTTTTTGTTTTCTTTTTCTCCTTTTTTTTAATCTGCTATATCTTGACTACTCTTAGACTGTGTAGTCAAGATATCGGTGTCATTTCTTGGATTCAATCTCTTGCGAACATCCCTTGTGTTCCTCTTTTAGAACTTTTTAGAAACTCTCACGCCAAACAATGATCCTAGTAACCTTTCAAGAAGATCCCCCCTATTTCAACCATTTGGAGTTTGGATCACCCTTCATCATTTTGACTTCAATTTGATAGCACCTAAAACAATCAAAGTTTAAATTTTCAAAGTGTTGAGAACTTGTTGGTCTAGACTTCTGATTTCTAGACTAAAAATCCCCTATTTCCGCAAGGAATGTCCGTTGCTTGGTTGGTATAAGACACACAATCATCCAAATTTTTTGACAAAGAAATACCTCTTCCTAAAATTGGAACTAAAGAGTGGTTAGATAAATACCTCAAGATAAAATCTCAAATACACCTTACCCCCTGGGATTGACACAACATTGAAAAGAAAACACACTACTGAAAGAAAACACACAACATGAAAGCAAAACACACTTGCAGGAATAAAATCTAAGCTAAATGCATAAATAAAATCTAACCAATTTTATTTTTTTTTCTTTTAGGCCTCAAAATAATGCTTCAAAAACTATCCATTTATAGGAAAGGGAAGAAATTCCTCCTGTAAGGAACTGAGCCTAAAAGTGTTTTCTCCAAGTATTTATGCAATTTGATAAGGGCCAATCCACAAAAGTTGAAACTTTGTATGATTGCCTGGCTTTTCTTTCACCTTATCCCAAAGTAGAACAAGGTCAAAAATTTTGAATGGTGTTTAGCCATATGCTCCAATGCAGTTGTTTGTTTCTCATCCATCTCTAAAAGTTTTATCAATCTAATTTGTATTTTGTTAGCATCTTCAACATACCCACTCATGAACTTCAAAATAGGAATTCTTAGGTTGAGTAGAATTATTGGCTCTTGTTTGTAAATAAGAAAGTATGGAGAAGTTCCCAAAGTGTTTTTGACTCTCACTCAATCAGTCCATAAGGCATAATTGAGTTGTGTATGCCAATCCCTAGGGTTCTCCTTCAACAATCATCTTATAACTGTTATCAAGTTCTTGTTTGTGGATTCTGCTACCGCATTTCCTTGTGGGTAATAATTCGAAGAGAACTTGATAATGACTTTATTTTCAAATGCCCATTGGGTCAAGAATGCAGATGCGAAAGCAAACCCATTATCACACATAATGGAAAATGGCATTCTGAACCTAATAACAATGTGTTCTTCCAAGAAGTTTTTTACCACCTTAGTAGTGCAATTTTTGAATGTTTCTACTTCCATCCATCGTGTATAGTAATCCATAGCTATGAGAATAAATACGTGTCTAGTTGATGATGGTGGATTTACCAGACCAATGAAATCCAGCTCCCACTTTGCGAAGGGGCATATCTCGTAAAAAAGCTATAAGGGCATCATCAGATTCCTTTCTCTATTGGCACTAGTTTGATAGATATGGCAGAAACATACATGCTCAAAGGTGTCTTTGAATATCAAGGGCCAAAAATAACTTGATATTAGAATCATGTGAGCCATTGCTTCTGCTGAACCATGTCCTATATTGTCATGAAAATGTTCTAAGACTTCCTTTGCTTCCTCATGGCCTAAGAATTTTGGATAAATCCCTTCATAGTTTCTCTTATACAACTTGTTATCACATAGAATGTAGGATTCACACTTCATTTTGAGTCCCATATGTTGTGAACTATTCATCCAACTGGGACATTAGTCTTGTAGAAGATAATAAAAAATGTCTTGATACCAAACATCTGTCACCACACCTTGACCAATATCAACTTGAGATACAATCTTCTTATTATGATCATCCCCATTTGTTTCATTGTCAAACTTGAACTCCTTTTTGTCTCTGTCTTGGTTATCAACTATCATTCTTCACAACCCTTGACCTCTTACTAATCACATTGGCTGAATTTTGAGATCAAATTCTAGAAGTATGGCCATCCATTTACCTCTCTTTTCACTAAGTTCATTTTGCATCAAAAGTGTCTTTACTGTTGGGTCAGGTACAATTGCATACACATTACTTCTCAGTATGTAATGCCAAAACTTCTTCACCACCTTGATTAATGCAAAGGATTGTTTATCAAGGTTTGAATAGTTCAACTCTACATTCTTCAGGGGGCAACTCATAAAAGAAATTGGTCTTTCATCTTCTATTTCTTTCTTTTGTGTCAAGATCCTTGCACAAGAGTGTTCTGAAGTGAAGCAATATATCTTAAAAGGTAACTCATAATCAGGAGTTACTATGACCAGAGTTGTTGGAATGGCCACTTTGATATCTTTGAATGATTTCTTAATCTTTGGAACCCAATTTATCTTAGCCCCCTTTTTGAGTAAATCATTAAGGGGACAAACTATCTCTACAAATCTACTTATGAATTTCCACACAAAATTTATCTTCCCAAAGAAAGACTTGAGTTCCTTTCGACTATGTGGAGGTGACAACTTTAGAATAGCTTCGATTCTATTAGGGTCAATGGAGATCCTAGCCTTAGAAATGATATGACCCAAGAGATTTCCTTTAGTGACCCCAAATGAACATTTCTTGGGATTGAGGGATATGCCGTACCCATGACATCTATTGAATACCTGCCTTAAATCAGCAATGTGAGTACTTTGATCTTTCGAAAAGATGTTTAAATCATCCATGTAGATTACTATACATTTATTTACTAATCCCTTAAAAGCTTCATCCATGACTCACTGAAATGTAGCCCCTACACTAATTAGTCTGAAAGGCATTCTCCTGTAAGCAAAAGTTCCCCATTTGGTTGTGAAAGTTGTCCTTAGTTGATCTTCTTCTTCAACCATCACCTGATTATATCCTAAATATCCATCTAGGAAGGACATCATTTTTGACCCATTTAAATTTTTTAGAAACTCATCAAGTGATGGTAGAGGATAATTTTCCTTTTGAGATACAAGGTTCAAGTTACGAAAATCAACACAAAGGAAAATCTCTCCAGTCTTCTTCCACATAGGAACCAAGTTATCCACACATGTAGAATGGAGAATGGGAAATATAATCTTTGCATCTAGTCATTTCTTGACTTCCTTCATTATTAGGGGCTCGAGGATGGGATTGACAGGTCTTTGCCTTAGCCAAAAAGGCTTGTCATCTGGTTTCAATGGGATGTCATGAGTTTTAATCTCAGGGTCATATGTCTTTAACTCATTATAGCTCCAGGCAATGACATCCTTATACTTAGTAAGCAACTTGAGCATTTCTTCCCTTTCTTGTGCATTGCATGCTTTCCCTATTCAGATCATCCTCAACTCTTCTCTAGTTCCTAAGTTGTATTCATCACACTCCTCAATACCCTTTTCTTGGATCATTCTTTTATTAAGTGTTGATTCATCACAATAAAAAATGTGTTCTAACTCAACCATCCCCTTGGGAATAGTGTTAGTCTTTAGATTTAGGATTCCATTTTCATCTTCAAGTTCATTGTCCTCAAGCTTGTCATTCAGATTGTCATCAATTTCTTGCCCTTTAAAGTGACCATTGCACATGATAAATTCAAGTATGTGTTGATCGTCCTAAAAGACTTAAAATTTTGTAATATTGTCCGAAATAGATGGGGCAGCAACCAACTCCACTAAAATTTTTTTCAACTTTCTTCTTTCGACTGGTTGTAATGCACTTGCTAAAATAACAAGAGCATCCACCACCATGTTTTTCCTTCTTGGAATGGATCTTATGTTTAAAGCTTTAAAATCATCTAGTAAATCCCATACTCTCTTCCTGTAAGAAAGTAACCTTTTTTCATTGCAAGAGTATAATGATTTTACTTTTTGAATAACCAACTAAGAATCTCCTTCGATCATGAGAGACATGAATCTTTTCTTGAGTGCAAAGAGAAGTCCTCAGATCAACACTTCTTATTCTACAGCACTGTTAGTACATCTAAACTGTAATTGATATGCTTCTTAAAAAGACTTACCTTTTGTATTAGCCAATTCTATAGCTACTCCAACCCCTAATTTGCATCTGGAACCATCGAAGCAAAGTGTCCAAATCAAACCTTCCTTAGGTTTCTTAGCCTTGTGTTTGTTCATTCTCAACTTCTCTTTGATCTAAGAGTTGAAAGTTTGTTTCTTGGGAACCCACTGCAACTTCTCGCGGGGTGGACTTGATGATTCCCCGTTGTAACATGTTGACAAAGGGAATGTATGTTTTTCTTTTTTTTCTTGAATTTTCTCTATCAATTCCTTAATTTCATCTACTTTGGGTTTAGGGTGAACAACAACTGAAGTCCACCCCTTTCCCTTCACATACCATCTTCTTCTTTGAATCTTGATCATTCCTAGGGGAGGAGAAGACAAACCTCCACAGTCAGAAGAGGTATTACTATATGATAAATTTAGATCTTCAATTTCCTCTTCAATCTTCTCTATTGACTCAGTGGAGTTTATATTACTTTGATCTCCCCCATATCCCTTTTCTAGAATTTGATTACCCTTTCCTTGCATCATATATGCTAACACTTTTGCAATTGCTTCATGGCATGATGAGCATTCAAATTCAGAGTGGCTAACTTTGTGTAATCAACAAAATTCGGGGAGAAGTAAGATGCTGGGGTCAACTTCTTCTCCCAAGAATTGCAAATTAGTCACCATATTATCTATGAATTGTGTCACGATCTCATCCTTTGGGATTGATATCTTGAGTTCCTTATCCTAGTCCTGGGATGCTTTGATTGGAATAATGTCAAATGCCATCACCTTGTATGAGCCCAAATCTGATTGTAAGAATGCTATTTCATTCAGAGCATTATAATTTGTAATCATCATTTTCAATTTGGGTTCTACATCTATCTTGATTTGATTGTTCAATCCTTTCCATGGTAAACATAGTTGAGTGAAACTTGTAGAGAACCATCCCCTTAGGCATTTCATCCATTCTCTACTCAAGAGTAACCCATATGTCTCTGGAATGTCCACCACATGTAAATCAATGACATCTTTAATTTAGGGATCAACTATCAATTGTATGTGAACATCTTTTAGTATGCTGATGACTTTTACCTCCATTTTGTCCAATTGTATCACTACCTGATTGGAAGGTTGAGGACTTACCCCTAACCTTTGTGCTATTTATAGTGGCATGACATTACATGAGGCTCTTGAATCAATCAAGAAATTGTGGAGATTCTTTCCATATATCTTGATGCTAAGTAGAAATGGGGGTACTTCAACCTTGTCTTTAAACGTAGTGGGCATTGCTTCTACTACATTGACTTATTGAGACACTATCTTTTAAGAGGCAATATTCGTATTGTGGGATACCTTTGTATGATTCAGAATCTTCATGAGTGCTTTTTGATGTTGTGGGAAATTTTGCAGCATGTTGAACATGGATATATTTACTTTGGTTTGTTTCAAGTCTTCGATAGCACTATAGTTCTTAGTAGACCATGTGAGATTTTTCAATATCATTGTTACATTCACTTGATTCTAATTCTGTTGTCCTCCATATGGTGGCCTAATTGACGCCAGATTGTTACTCACTCTAGGATCGGGGGAGTTAGTTGTAAACTTGGAGGAATCCCATCCATCAACATTTCCTTTCTATTTCTTAGATTATATGTATTTTTATTGTCATTGCGAAAAGCAAAAATCTCATCATGCTGAAGATTAGGTTCTTGACTGAATGTAAAAGAGAACTCTTCACTAGCTAGTTGTTTTACCTACACATTTTGTGTAGAATCATAGGATTCTAGTAACATAGCGTTAAACTGCATAGGAGGAGCATTATAATTCACTTGTGAACTTTGAGTCATCTCTTGATTCCCATTATAATACGAACCATCATTGTTGGGTGCATTCTGACCATCATCATACTGATTAAAAACTACATATTGAACATTCTTATTATTGTTGTCGGTAGGAATACTTCCATTATTCGGTCAAGTGTTCCACTGTCAATTCTATCTTTGGAAGCCATTATTACAATCAGGAGGATTGAAGTTTTTTCCCCCATTGTTGTTTCCCACATTATTGTTATTGTTCCCACTAAAGTTCCTATTATAATTTTGGCCATAGTTGTTATTGTAGGGACTAGAATTGTTCCTTTGAAAGTTGTTGTTCTATCCTTGGGATAACCTTAGATGAGTCAATTTGTTATTCATTTGAGATATAGTCTTTTTCATCTAACCAAATTTGAAAACAAAATCATTATTTGCTTCAGCGAGCATCACTACCTTTTACATAAAGAAGGTAGCTTTTAGAGGTTCAAACCCTGGATACATTAGAGCAATTTTTGTGTGGTGGGTGCCTATTGTAATGGAACTGGATTCATAGGTATGAACTAACTAGGTATCATGGGTACTCCAGTAGAGTATGTTGGCATTGCTATGATAGCTAGAGCTAGAAGCATTAATTCTCCTCCATTAGGATTAGCTTGGTTAGTGAAGGTAATTGCCTCTATGAAGACCTTATCCAATGTGTCGATATTTTCTGTAGGAAGTCTTCTTAGAAAAATTGTAGTAAGATGGTCCATAGCATTCAAATAAATATGAATAGTAGCTTCAACTGGTATAGTGTATAGTGTCTCTAGATTTTAATATGCCATATGAGAGTGATGGTTGAATTGAAAAACTATCTTAGCTAGGTTCCTTTTTATTGATATGAATTGTTGATGTATCACAGCTGGGTTGATGAATGTTTTGAATTGTTCCAAGAACAATTTTTCAAAAGTATCCCAATCTCCAATGCATCCAGGTGGAAAATTAACATACCAATTAAAGACAATTGCCCCCAAAGAATAGGGGAATAAACAAAGAACCACATCCTCATTAGCAACTTGCTTGTGATTACAAATTTCCTTGAATAGCTTGACGTGATCTTCAGTAGTTCGTGTCTCACCATAGATGAATCTTGGGAAAAACTTCTTAGGATTCTTAGGGAGGTCATGGGTTGCACCACTCAAGTTTATTGGTGAGTCCACAACATTTGTGAAAAAGGCCATTGGAGGATTTGGCAGACCTAATGATGGTTGTTGAGGAGTAGCTATTGGAATATGTGGTGCTCTACCAGGTGGTTGGAGTGGAGGTGGAGTTGAAGAAGATGATGAAAGTTCAAATGGAAGTGGTTGAATGTTAGGTATTCCCTTGTCACTACATGGTTTTTGGAAGTAGGTAAGCTTGAGAAACTCGTGTGTACTTGGTGTAGACCTTAATGCTTTCTAAAATGGGGATTTTGGATCAATATCCTCCAGTTTGCATCAATTTTGGAAAAAATGCACCTCTTCAGAAGTACACTTTCTCACCTCTCTGAATTTTGTGCACCACAGAGTTTTGCACTCCTGCGCACCTGCGAAGTTGTGAATCTCCAGACCTATGTACTTGCAAATCTATAGACCTGCATACCTACACACCTATGGACCTAAATTTCTCAAAAACTCAAAATTTTTTTTGAACTTGTGTGAAGCGCAGATCTTTGTAGAATTTTGAAACTTTGGCAAATTTTCCACTTTTCTTCGAGATCTAAAAGTGCGGCCATCCTTCTAGCACCACTTCTATTGAGTTGTGATTTTACATGATGCCTAATGGTAGGAATTCTTGCTAACTCCTCTCTTGAAATTTTGATTTTGTGAATTGACTCCAAGGTTCTGAGTGATCTTGTGACCTACTCGAACCTACTCAGTTGAAGATAAATGTGAATGTTAATGAGGAGGCCTTTTCTGGTTCATTTTGATTTTGGATGGAATGTATAATCTACATATTGTTTCAAAAATAACAATAAAAGAGAACTATGTTTTTTATGAATGCAATCTAACTGTGCAACTAGTATGAAATCCTATTCTAACAAGGGGGTTAATAAAGAAAATAACATGAAATTTAAAGAAAATAACATGAAATTCAAAGCAAATAACATGAAATTGAAATCCTAAGGAACATAAGCTATAGAAAACAACACATCTGTGAGTTAAGCTTTCGAAGAAATCAGTAGGTAACCAATGAAAATAGGAGTAATTCTTCCTAGATTCCACTGATGTAATCGTCAATGGGAAATTTCAATAACTGAATGATGTTTCACTCTTCATCAAATCACAAGGCCACAAAAAGTGTGCTCATGTGAGAGAAAGAATTATGTAGGCACAATTTGGTGATTTCTTATCGAGCTCATTACTTCAGTCGAATTCATAAATATGTAGCAAACACCAGAACTAAAAGATCACACAACCAAAAATAATGTAATAAACCTTTGGCTCAATCACAATGTCATGAACAAAATTCACAAAATAATGACACATTTAGGCAAGAATGACTACACTCCAAATGCTAGCACCAAAAGCATAATTTTATTGCATAATAATGGTGACCATGATTACATATTACAAGGTGGTATTTATAAGAAATCATCTCCTCAATTTGTGTTGAGAGTGAGAGATATTATTCATGTAATAAAATGCTTTTCAAAAATAAAACAAACTAATTATATACAATCTAACAATTAATTTGTTGCTTAGTAGGACTCCATCCATATTTTATTCATTAATTGGATGCATGAGCCTTTACATGTCAAAAAAAAAAAAATATGAGAGAAGAAAGAGGAGGAAATCCTTCAGTCAAAGTAGGAGTGTTTGGAGGTGCCAAAATTGGAAGTTGGTCCTTTACTAGGTGCGTGTTGAAGTTAAACTGTCGTCAGAATGTGTTTCTGATGCATTGAAAGTGCTATTTTTGGAACAAGCAATTAATTGTAGGTGCACCTCTAAATTATGGACCTGTGGACCTACGTACCTATGGAGCTACAAACTTGCAGAGCTACAAACATTAAAATGGTCCAAAATCTCAAAATTTTACTAAGTTTTGTTCTTCTTCATCCCAAAGCTATGTTTGGATGTTTTCCCTTGAATTTCTCTATAATCTTAGTAATTTTAGCTACATCTAGTAGATATAAAGCCTCATATTTATCTTTGACCTTCTATCATTAATTATCTACCTCAATTTGGGTATCAGCAAAATCCCTGAGTATGGTATCCAATTTTAACAATGCTTCTTCAGTTTTGAAGGCTTGTCAGATGTCTTCATCATCAATAGCTTCCACAAAAATCTTCCTAAAATTCTCTACTACTACCTCAAAAGGAAAAATTTTCTCTCATTCCTCATCTTCAACAATATCCAAGCATGCATCACTATAGAGTTTCTTTGCTTCCAAAATTCACTCTCGGGCTTGGTCCTTGAGCCGATGAATCTCCTTGTGTAATGATCCCATTACTTTCTTGCTATCCACTATCTTTTCTATCCATTCATCAATCATATCTAGCTCTTTTCTGGTCTATACATCAATCAAAACATGATACCTTTGCCCCTTTATTACTTGTAGAGTTTACAAATCCTTACTCTAGGCCCGTACTTCATCCATACTACTAAAGTCCTGCTTCAAAATTGCTATGATCTTATTCATGTTTTCCTACATAGCATGCAACAACTTCAAATTTCTTGTAATAATTTGGATACCTTTCTTGTCAAAACTTTCCCAACACTGCTGATAGGCTTTCAAAAATGGATCTAGTTTTACACCTCCCCCTTCTTTGAGCATAGTGTTCAAATTTTGCTCGGGGTGCTCAAAATCCAGAGGACCAAATGTTGGAAATAGAGATGGAGTAACTAAGAGGGGAGGGGTGAATCGGTTACCACAAAAATTATTTCTACAGATCCTTAGATGTCTTCAAATACAACTGCTGCTGACACTTGCTAACCACACAAATAAATGTTGAAACTTGATAGATGTTCTATTAATTTTATTAAGCATTTAAAGTGATTAACATGCATACATAAAGAAATAACATGAACACAAGAGACACCAGATTTAACGTGGAAATCCAATTTGGGAAAAACCACCAAGTAACTAGTTACCAATTTTCACTCTTATGAAGTGAGCCCTGTTAGGAGCCAACCCTGTTAAAGGTTACAAAACACACTGTTAGGTGTGACCCTGTTAGAGGATTTGATCACCTTGTTAGAAGTGGCCTTGTGAGAGGTCTTTAAAAAAATTCAACTAAATTGTCACCTTGTTAGAGGATTTACAAAATGGCTGCCAAACCAACTCTGTTAAGAGATTTTGAATCACTATTACAATGATTAAAAAGAAACAATGAAGTGATCTAAGATATATGCAACTTATCTTTGCTGAATACAGATCTCTATTCTACTTCATTAAATCCTCACTGATTAAATGCAACTTTGCAGCTTCATAGGGATGACAAATTCTTCCTCAACATTCGCTCATGTAATTGCTTATACATTCACACTTTTATGCATCCACACAATTCTACATACTTTGAATTCACAACTTGACCTTTCATATATACCTTGCAGATTGTCAAGTCGGCTCAATTACAAGTTTATAACAACTGAAAAAAAACATAAATCAGTTGGCTACATAGAAAAATTAAACTTAATTCTTTAGAATCATAAATTTATTTGCTGCCCGACCCATCTCGGTGACCACTTCTTTAAAATGGTTTCCCCATGTTAATGAAGTGAAGCTCGGTAAACACTGCAAACCTTGCAACTTCCTTCAAAGATCGAGTTAACTCGGTAAATACTAACCTTCCTTTGTTTACCGAGTGAGCTCGGTAGAAGATAACTTTTCTTTGCTTACAGAGTGAGCTCGATAAAAGATAACTTTTCTTTGCTTACCGAGTGAGTTCGGTAAAAGATATCTTTTCTTTGCTTACCGAGTGAGTTCAGTAAAAGATAACTTTTCTTTGCTTACTGAGTGAGTTCGGTAAAAGCTAATTTTCCTTTTCTTATCGAGTGAGCTCGGTAAAAGCTAACTTATTGAGTAACGTTCAGGAATGCTCGGTAGTTACTATAAGTTGCTTTTCTAACCATCTGAGCTCAATAGACTCTATCTGATGGCTGATATGACATTTGTGTAACATCAAAGACAATTCACAATTAACAATTGTATCCAACAATCTCCCTCTTTGGCATTGATGGCAACACAACATGTCATAGTAGAAATGAAATTTGTAAACAAGTCTTTTACTTATATGGCAACACAACATGTCAATATAACAATTCTCCCTCTAAGATAGAAAAACTCTCCCTCTTACAGTAATCTCCTTCTGTTTTGAACAAATTTCAGAGAGATATGACAGTAATAAACTCTCCCTCTTTGAAAACACATGCCAAAGAAAATTCAAACTCAAATGAATTTCAGTGTACCTTTAGTAATGATTCATATGCAATGTTTCCTGGTTATGTTGCATCAACTGATAGATCTTCAATCTGGTATGAGTTGATGCATCACTAGAACTTTATTTTAGTGAACTTCAAATAGGGGAGTGACCCCTAACTTACCTCTTAGATACAAGAATGCATCCTTAGGTAATGGTTTTTTGAATATGTCAGCAATTTGGTCCTTTGTATGAACATATTCCAATATGATCTCCTTATCTTGCACCAATTCTTTGACAAAATGATATTTTATTGCAATGTGCTTGGTTTTGGAATGCATCACTGGATTCTTAGCTATGTTGATTGCACTGGTATTATCACAGAACATAACAACTGGTTCTTTGATTTCCATCTTCATGCCTTCCAACAATTATTTAAACCAAACAATATTAGAATAGTAAACACTTTCAAATCCAAATTTCCTCCAAACTTATACCATAAACCATACTCTTTAGTTCCTTTCAAATATCTCATTATTCTTTTGATTTCCATCAAGTGGTTTTCTCTTGGTTTTGCTAAAAATCTTGCTACAATACCAACTGCAAGAGCGATATCTAGCCTTGTATGAGCTACATACTGCAATTTTCCAATCATAGATCTATACAGTGTTTGATCTACTTCCTTTGATTCATCTTCCTTGGTAAGTTTTAATCTGGTACACATAGGAGTCCCAACTGGTTTACAATCTTCCATTCCAAACTTTTTCAATATCTCTTTGATGTACTTTGATTGAGTAATGTAGATACCATTTTTATTCTGTTGAATTTGAAGACCAACAAAGAATTTGATCTCACCAAACATAGAAATTTCAAATTCCTTGTTCATTTGTTCTAAGAATTCTTTGCATAGATCATCATTCCCTATGAAAACAATATCATCTACAAATATTTCTGCCAAGACAATCTTATTATCTGGTCCTTCTTTAATATACAAGCTACTGTTATCATTAGTTCTTTGACAACCAATCTGAATAAGATAGTTATGCAATCTTTCATACCATGCTCTAGGGGCTTGTTTCAGACCGTACAATGCCTTGTGTAATTTGAAAACCATATTCTTCTTATCTGGATTAACAAAACCTTTAGGTTGTTCAATCTAAACCTCTTCATCCAGTATACCATTGAGGAATGCTGATTTGACATCCATCTGATAAACTTTGAAAACCTTGTGAGTAGCATATGCTAGTAAGGTTCTGACTCCTTCCAGTCTTGCAACAGGAGCAAAAGTTTCTCCATAGTCTATTCCTTCTTCTTGAGCATATCCTTTGCATACTAGTTTATCTTTGTTTCTTGATACCTTACCATCTTCATCCAACTTATTTCTGAAGACCCACTTAGTTCCAATCACATTTTTTTCTTTAGGTCTGGGTACAAGAGTCCATGTCTTATTTTTCTCTATTTTCTCTATCTCTTCATTCATAGCCACAATCTAACTATCATTTTCCAATGCATCTTTGATATTCCTAGGTTCAAAATCAGCAAGTAAACAAGTACCTTTCAGCTTATTTCTTGTCATGGTTCCTTCAGATTTATCTCCAATGATCTGATCTACTGTATGATGTCTCCTGACATACTTAGCTAATACAGGTTCCTTTCCTTTTGAATGGATTTCATTATCATCTTTTTGCATTTTAACTTCAGGCTCTTTCTGTTCTGGTTCAGTAGATATTTTCTTGGTAGATGTTTTCTCGGTAAATACTTGCTCGGTAGATACTAAATTTAACTTAGTTTACTATGGCTCGGTTTGAACTTCCTGTAACTCTATTACAGATGACTCGGGAGTAGAAGTTTCCTAATTCTCTTATGTAACTGGTACTATATCAGGTTCATTGAAGACAAACCTTTTATAATCTTCTGGTTACCTTTTCCTTTCTTCTTCAGTCCTTTCTGCAAATTCATCAACTTTCACATGTGCACTTTCTATGACTTTGTGAGTAGACAAGTTTAAACATCTATATGCCTTACTTGTGCATGAGTATCCAAGGAATATAATTTCATCACCTTTTACATCAAATTTCCTTTTCTAGATTCTTTCAAAATGTAACATTTACTTCCAAATACTTTAAGATAACTTACATTAGGTTTATAGCCATACCATTACTCATAGGGGGTTTTGAATGAGTCTTTCTTCAGCTGTACTCGATTCAAGGTATAGACTGTAGTGTTGATTGCTTCCTTCTAGTATTTGATAGCAATGCTCTTTTCAATCATTAATGTTCTTGCACAATCCATGATGGATCTATTTCTTCTTTCAGCTATTCCATTCTGCTGGGGTGTTCCAGGGGCTGATACCTATCTTTTGATTCCTCTTTCAATGAAAAAGTTATTGAATTCATGTGAAATGAATTCTCCACTTCTATCTAATCTCAAGCATTTTAATCTTTTCCCTATTTCCTTTTCTACTCTGGCCAAATACCATTTGAACTTTTCAAATGCTTTTGATTTATTTCTTAAATACATGACTGTCATCATTCTTGAGTAATCATCAACAAAAAGAATGAAGAACTTTTCTCTAGTATAGCTTTCAATTCCAATGGGTCCACATAAATCAGTATGTACAATTTCTAATATATCTTCAAATTGATATTTTTTACTTTTAAAACTAGTCTTTCCCATCTTTCCAATTTGACAATTTTTGCATAGACCGACCTCAGGTTTCTTTATGTTGGGAATGCCTTTTACTTTTCTGAATTTGCTTATCTTTACTAGATTATCAAAGTTTACATGACACAACCTTTTATGCCATAACCAACTTTCTTCAACTTGAGCAATGAAACATGAACATTCACCTAGTTCAAGATAGAACAAGTTACCTTTAGTTTGAGTGCCTAATCCAATCAGCTTTCCTTTCCCATCTAGCAGTCTTGTTTTACCATGCATGAATTTTACTTTGATTCCATTATTGAGTAGTTGTGCCACACTTAACAGATTATGCTTTAGTCCTTCTACCCAATAAGCATTATTACATATAAGTTCTTTGGTTAGAGGGATTCTTCCTCTTCCTTTTATACAACAAGGTTCATTGTTACCAAATCTTACACTGCCACCATCATAGTCTTCAAAGTATTCAAACTTAGTTTTGTTGTCAGTCATGCGATGAGAGCAACCACTATCTATGATCCATGTATCATTTTTGCTCATATGAGAAATGAGTGCCATTTCTTCATCACTATCAGATTCATCTTTCACAGCAATATAGACAATCTTATCTTCTTCTTCATCATTAGAGTCATTAGAATCTTTAGCCGTAAAACATGTTTTCTTTCCTTTGTCCTTGAATGATTTGAAATCTTTCTTGCCATTCCATTTATTTTCATCTTTATTCTACTTGTTTGGACATCTAACAGCAATATGACCAACTTCTTCACATGAAAAATAGATTAGGGGTACTTTACCTTTGTATTTTCCTCTGCCTCTAGAATATTTCCTTGCTAGAAGGGCTTCAATTACTTCAAGATCACTGTCTGAACTTTGGTTTAATTCATCTTCACTTTCTGACTGAGATTTCTTTTTGCCTTTCTCCTTGAGTGAAAGTTTGGCTTCAAATGTTGATTCAATGTTTTTGGAAGCTGGAACATAGTTATCAAAGTTTCCAGTTCAAATGTAGTCAATCTTCCAACTATAGCCTCTAGATTTATCTTATGATTTGCTTCACATCTTCTTTCCTAAATTACAGAGACTCTAATTGCATAAATGGGAATTAGAGTTCTGAGAACTTTGCTTATAACTATCTCTTCACTGATATCTTCTCCAAAATCTTTGATTGCGCTGACACATGCTTTAACTCTTTCAACATATTTTGCAATGTTTTCATCCTCTCTCATCCTCATTTGATCAAATTGTCTGCTCAGACTTTTTTCTTTGGCTCTTTTAACATTATCATCTCCTCCATAGATCTCTTTCAGCTTTTCCCACATTTCAAAGGAAGATTTGCAATCCTTGATATCATCAAATTCTTCATAACTCAGAGAAGATGCTATATCTATCATCATAATGTTGTGACTTTTTTTTTCAGCAATATCATTGACAGATAGTGTACCAGCTAGTTTTGCATATTTTTCATCAAGGTACTTCAGTCCTGTATCACCAATGGATGCTAGGTGAAGTCTCATCAGTCCTTGCCATGCTGAGAAGTTATTTTTGTTAAGTCTTGGGATTTCCCTTTTGTAAGACATCCTGATCTTTGGCTTAGATCCTTGAAATCTTATCCTGCAAGCATCAAAAGCTCTGATACCAATTGTTGGAGATAGAGATGGAGTAACTGAGAGGGGAGGGGTGAATCAGTTACCACAAAAATTATTTCTATAGATCTTTAGATGTCTTAAAATATAGCTGCTGCTGACACTTGGTAACTACACAAATAAATGCTAAAATTTGATAGATGTTCTGTTAATTTTATTAAGCATTTAAAGTAATTAACATGCATACATAAAGAAATAACATGAACACAAGAGACACCAGATTTAACGTGGAAACCCAATTTGGAAAAAACCACCAAGTAACTAGTTACCAATTTTCACTCTTCTGAAGTGAGCCCTGTTAGGAGCCAACCCTGTTAAAGGTTACAAAACACACTGTTAGGTGTGACCCTGTTAGAGGATTTGATCACCTTGTTAGAAGTGGCCTTGTGAGAGGTCTTTAAAAAAATTCAACTGAATTGTCACCTTGTTAGAGGATTTACAAAATGGCTGTCAAACCAACTCTATTAAGAGATTTTGAATCACTATTATAATGATTAAAAAGCAACAATGAAGTGATCTAAGATATATGCAACTTATCTTTGTTGAATACAGATCTCTATTCTGCTTCATTAAATCCTCACTGATCGAATGCAACTTTGCAGCTTCATAGGGATGACAAATTCTTCCTCAACATTCGCTCATGTAATTGCTTATACATTCACACTTTTATTCATCCACACAATTCTACATACCTTGAATTCACAACTTGACCTTTCATATATACCTTACAGATTGTCAAGTCGGCTCAATTACAAGTTTACAACAACTGAAAAAAAAACATAAATCAATCGGCTACACAGAACAATTAAACTTAATTCTTTAGAATTATAAATTTCTTTACTCCCCGACCCAGCTCACTGACCATTGCTTTAAAATGGTTTCCCCGTGTTAACCAAGTGAAGCTTGGTAAACACTGCAAACCTTGCAACTTCCTTCAGAGATCGAGTTAACTCAGTAAATACTAACCTTCCTTTGTTTACTGAGTGAGCTCGGTAGAAGATAACTTTTCTTCGCTTACCAAGTGAGCTCGGTAAAAGATAAATTTTCTTTGCTTACCGAGTGAGTTCAGTAAAAGATAACTTTTCTTTTCTTACCGAGTGAGTTTGGTAAACGATAACTTTTCTTTGCTTACCAAGTGAGTTCGGTAAAAGCTAATTTTCCTTTGCTTACCGAGTGAGCTCGATAAAAGCTAACTTATTGAGTAATGTTTAGGAATGCTCGGTAGTCACTATAAGTTGCTTTGCTAACCATCTGAACTTGGTAGACTCTGTCTGATGGTTGATATGACATTTCTGTAACATCAAAGACAATTCACAATTAACAATTGTATCCAACACCAACTACTTCATCTAGATATCCCTTTAGGATCTTGACTTGCCTTTGAAGTGTTTGAAGTTTAGCTTCATCCTATTCCATGTTCTTGAGGACCTCTTTGACCTCCATGGTCATCATTAGTTAGGCTGAGTCTTGTGTAGGCCTCCCCAACTTAACATCCTTCAAATTCTAATCCTTGAGACCAAGTCCTTTCACATCCATGTCTTCTAGAGGGATAGCCACTTGTACAAACAATTCCTAGCTCTGTGTACTGGTGGAAAATGTCAATGGTGTTTCCTTGTGTGATGGAGACTCAGGTTTATTCAAAATCTCTACAATGTCAAAAATTTCTTCCTCTGAAGCACAAAATTGAGGCTTACTACTCCTCATTATTTCTTTTTGGATCCATCTAGGAATGCATCCTACTGAGGACCTAGCTCTTGATGATGAAGGGGTATGTTCTACAACTTCCTTCCCTTTGTTGTTCCTACTCAGAGTTGTCTCCTATTGGGAGGGTTCTTCTTATGTAGCTTTAGTCTCAGTAGACCCTGCAACTTGCACCTCAGTGTCTAGGGAAGGTGGTTGAGAATATTTCACTATTTGTCCCTCCTTTGACACTTCATCGGTCACCATTTATTCTAGTCCCTCCTCTTATGATGGTTCCTTCTAAACCTACTCTTCCTTTGAACTTTGAGGTGGAGGAGTAACTGAGCCCTTATCTACCACTGTTATTTGTGGTGGAGATGAGGGAGTAAGATTAGGACCCTGTGTATCTAGCGGCATTTGCATCCAGTCTTCCTGTTGAGGTTCACTTGTAGGGGTGTCCTTGATCTTATCCCCAATAAAATCTATACCCACAGGGATAAAATGAAAATCTAACATTGTAAAAATGTCATCACCCTCATCACTCTACTCCTCCACCCACTACTGTACTTCATCTTTTGAAGAAGAGAGTTCTAAGGGTTCTACTTGGGTGGATGGCGAGATACCCATGGCACTCTTTCTCCTTTGTAGCTCAGTGGATCTTGCTAGCTGAGTTCTTCCCTATAGGGGCACTTGTTCTTCTTCCTCCTCCTCTTTGTCTCTCTTTGGAATGCTTTAAGGAATAGATGGGGAAGGTACCAATCTTTTGTTGATCCTTTGCCTCTTTTTCATTTGGATCTCAATCCTCTTCTTTTTTTTCTTGGAGGCAGAAGGAGAAATTGGCTCTTCTTGTGTAGGAGGAATGGAGACCTATGGAATCTCTCCCTCTTCTAGTTGACTAGGTACAATAGGAGGCAATTGAGATTCATCCTGGACTTGAGTAGCTCTAGTATCTTTGCACCCTTGTACACCCTCTTCTTGGTTTTGGGGAGGTGCCTATTCTTCAACCTAGAATATTTGAATTCTCTAAGGGGAGGTCCTCTTCCTTTTGTTCTTTCCCCTCCTCTTTGGAGGGTGATAGTATCCAACTGGGCGATCAAGTTGGTATACTATCTCGAGCCTAATAGGAGACTAGGCCGCAAAGGTAGGAATTGTTACTTTCTTCCCTCTACCTCTTTTTGGGTGGGAATGCACATCAAAGATCACTGTGTAAAGTATTGAAACTAGTGGAAAAGGCTTCTTGATCCAACCCTTTGTCATTTTGACAACATGTTTTGCTTGATGATGAATATCATCGGCCTCCTCTCTGTCAACCTCAGCATTCACAATGGGTCTATCAACAATGTTTTTGGAGTTGAGAAGGGGGTCCAATAACTCCTTAGAATCCTATTGCCTTACCTCCTCCAGGATGTTCAACTAGAGAGCCTTCTCTACTAGATACAAAGTCATCCTACAATAATCCCTTATGTGGACATTGTAGTCATTTGTTGTGTTCATCCAGTGATTTTCAACAAAATCCTCATGATGGAAGTCTTTTCCTACCAGACTCTCCACTCTCCAAATATTGTCAAATTATGGATGGGGGGAGTTGTATTCTTCAAGAGGATAATTTTCCCATTCCCACTCAAAGGACAGAATATCTTGTTTTTGTTTCACCTAGTATAGTCTAATGACCAAGGGCCATGCCCAACAAGGTCTCCATTGTCTTTTTATCTTCTCATATGCTGACTCAATTTGCCAAGAAATCTCCAATAGCACTAGTTTGTCACTAGGATATCTGGGGAGCTTCTTAGGATTAATGGAGGCACTAGCTACCCACAAATATGTGAACATTTTGAACTATATAAATTAGGTTCTAAGAATTGTAATCTATGCTTTGGCTTCATCAGATAGCCTCTTTCCATAATCTCCCTCAATGAATTGAATGATCACAAAAATGAACACATCATTCATGATTCTATATTCCTTTCTCTGTGCTAAGTGCTTCTTCTTTACTAGCAGAGGGTAGACTATATATGGCTAGGCATTAGGATCGTACATACTGCCTCTCCTATACACACTGGGATAGTTTGTTGCCCTCACTGCAAGTAGTTATACCATGTAAGAATTCATATAGAACTTCTTTTTGTCTTTTATTGTCCTTCATTGCTCACACAAGTTATCACTTAGTGTGGTCGCCCAATCTAGTGGTATCTTTGTTGCTTTGATGGTCTCAATAAAGTTAACCATGAAAGTGTTGAGGTGGTCCACTGTAGGTAAACCCATGACTCTACTCAAAAGGATGGTGGAATATCCAATTTCCTCCTTCATATATCCTTGATTTATATCCACTTTTGCTATTATCTTTCTCCTAAGAGGCTTCTTAATGACATATGACTATTGTATAATATCTGTCGCCTCCTGCTAGTGCTCCTTGTACCATCTCTCTGCTACTTCATATGAGAGTCTAATTTACTGATTGACGCTTGGGAGATGGAAGACCCTCTCAATGTTATTGGGTTGGAGGTCCAACACAACTTCTCCTATGATGCTCTTGACTACTCTCTCTTCAACAACAAAATGTTGTGCTAGTGTCAAGATTAGTTCTGCTAACTACACCAATACAAGATGTGAAGTTACGCTCACCAACTTAGAACAAATCAATAAGGATACAAGAGCTCGTCTCTTGGTGGGCTTATTGAAAATTCTAAGGAATTCTCCTAAATTTGTGTGCCCTAAACCAGTATCCTTTATTTTTGCATGGTCATCATGAAATCTCAATTTGGATGGTACGCCTAGAAATTTGAAAACTATAGGCTTGGGTGCCATTCTGGATGTGGACACCATTTAATCTCCTACACATCGTGGAAAAAATAAATAAAAATTTCTTGCTTTAAAATAATAAAGACTTGGAAATAAAATACAAAAGATTTAATGAAAAATAAACATAAAGAACAAAAATGAAACACCCAATTTGGGCACTTTTATTTATTTTTTAAAATCTATTTTCTCTCCATTTATTATTATTATTTTTAAAAAATTATTTTTTCTAAATTTTTCAAATTTTTTGGGTTTATTGGGCAAAGCACAGTGCCATGTGGTATGTACGAGCAAGGGAGAGTGCATAGTGATTCATAGCACTAGGAGGTGGAGCACACGTGATTTAGGGTTTTGAGAGTAGATTGGGTAGCATGACACACGAGTGTGTGGTGCCATTTTCAATGAGTGGGTGATGCAGTTGTTACTATGGGCATGCACAATGCCACCATGAAGGGTACATGCGGTGCCACCAAGGAAGGCATGTGCAGCACAATTATGAGCACGATGCCACCAAACAAGGCACAACTAGTTGTTATGCACATTGCGCCACCAAACAAGGTGCGTATAACACTGTTATGTGCAGCGATGCCATTAAATAGGGTGTGTGTGGCACAAAATAAAAGGGGCACGGGTAGTAGTTATGCATGTGGTGTCATCATACAAGGCACATGTAGTGGTTATGCACGTGACCACTAAGGAAGATGTGTGTGGCACTATTATGCGTGGTGGCTCCATTAAATAGGGTGCGCATGGCATGATAAAAAGAGGCGTGCACAATTGTTTCCTAATGCACCTTGTGTGCAATGAGCGAGGAAATACAAAATTGCAATGAGAGAAAGAAAAATAAGAGAATGAAGTGTTGCATGGGGGAAAAGGGGTTTTATAACCCCTCCCACCCACCTGCAGCCCTATGCGGGTGCGGGTGCACGTGCGCGTGCGAAATGTTTATTATTTTTGCTTTTTTTTACTTTTTCAATTTTTTATATTTTTTGAATTTTATATTTTTCTTCCATATTTTGATTTTTTTTTTCCTTTTTCATTTAAAAATTTTCTTGGCTTTTTCGACTTTTTCAAATTTTTTTAGATTTTAAATTTTTAAATTTTTCAATTTTTAAATTTTTTTTGACTCTAACACTTTTTCCCAAATCTCAAATTGTGAGTTCAGAAGTCTAAAAAAATAAGGGGTTCCCCATTTCTAGTGAGGAATGGGGTGTGTATTGTGGGACCACAACAAAACTTAGTAGTGGTTGAGTGATAGTATTTTGAATGCGTATGAGAAATCATGATTTCTAGTTGACTTAGTTAATTTCTTGGGATATGGAAAGAGCATTGAAGATAAGATTGATGAGTTGGATCATTTAATTCAAGGAGAGGATTAGGTATCATATGCAATGAATGAAGTCAATGAGAAGTTCCTGGAAAAGAAGGAAGATAAAGAGATACAATGAATCTGTTGTATCAAATTGTAAACCCTAAGATCTAAAGTGATTGTGAAAAGGAAAAAATACTAGAATTACCTATTTAAGGAGGTATATAGTTGAATTTTAAACATACACATAGAGAGAAAGGTGGAACAAAGGTGAATGCACAAGAGTTTGAAGTGTGAGAAGTAAAGAGATAGAATAGTGAACCTATGCAATTTTCCAGTAAGAGGAAATAGAGTTGTTGAAGGTGATACATTCATCTAAGGAGAAGGATTTAGTTTTTTGTGAAGAGAAGGATTATTTATTGAATGGTTGCCAAGCAAATCAAAAGAAAAAGTGATAGAGAAGGCTTATTAGAGAATCAAGACATGAACTGAACAATGATTTGAAACTGCAAAGTGAGTTGTGATCATACAGATCAAACCCTACTATTTTCTTTCTAATCATTGTAAATAGTTTGTATCAAAGGTTGACCTAATAGTCATTGAAGGACTTAAAAATCTATGTAAATCCTTTAGCAAGGTGACATTATAAATGGAATGATCAAAGTCCTCTAATAAGGCCACTCCTAGAAGGGTGATTAAATCCACTAACCAAGTCACATTTAACAATGTGTATTGTAACCTTTAACAATATTGGCTACTAATAAAACTCACTTCAAAAGATTGAAAAAGTGGTGGCATGTTGTTGGTGATTTTTTCCAAATTAGGTTTCCACATTAAATCCTAGTGTGAAACTTGTGTTTAATGTTTTGTGGTGTATTACATTTAGCAAGTTTGTTATTATAGGACAATGAACTAGTATTAATTTTGTTTATTAGTATGGAGTAGAGACTAGGTTACAATAGGATAAGAAGAATAGTAAATGTTTATTTTTTGATTGTTCAAGTGGTATTTATGGATCTTGAGTAACTGATTCAACACCCCCCCCCCCATTCTTAGTTATTCTTAAAATTCTAATAATTGGTATCTGATCACCAGTTCCCATAAAGAGATTGAAGGTACTTAAAGCTAAAGATCATGACTCACAAAAGAGAGGTACCAAAGATGAACAAGGAGAGCTCTCCTGCATGAAAAACATTGATGAGCTTGCATATATCTTATATCAGTGATGCTTCTATAAAATTTGTGAACAATGAATATGTGAAGAATCAAGATAAAAAATATTCCTCTAATTGCTCAACAACAAAAAGAAAAGAAAGAACACAATCAAACAATGTTGGAGATTTCTTTAGTCCTAAGATATGTTGAGTTTGATGATATAAAAGAATTAAAAAGTGAAAAACAGATGTGGAAAAAACTAAAAACCATATATGGAGGTGATGACAATGCCTTGAGAGTGAAATTAGAGAGCCTGAGAGGAAAATTTGATGACATGAGAATGATGGAAGGTGAGAACATAGTACAATATTGTACAAGAATCAAGAAGGTTGTCAATGCTATTTGAGGATAAAATTGAACAATTGAAGATGAAATAGTGATAAGCAAGGTATTGAGGACACTACTTCCTATATATGACATTAGAGTTTCTACAATACAAGAATTGAGATGTAATCCAAGTAATACTTTAATTTTGGAAGGTGTAATTGGTAGACTTACTACTTTTGAGATGTCTATCTTTGATAACTACAGACTTGCTACTATTGAATCTACTTTTAAGTCATAACAAGTTCTTTGCAAAAAGAAAGGAAAACAAGTGCAGAGTGGCAATGATAGTTTTGATAATGAACTTGATGAACTTGAATCACTTATTGTAAAAATATTTGGAAGAGGCAGGGGTAAATACAAAGGTAAATGCTAGATGTCTTGAAAAAGAAGACAAGTTTGAGAGAAAATAAAGAAAGTATAAAGCAAGGAGAGATAACTAAGACTACAAGAAGAACAAGGATGTTAAAGGTAAAAAATCTTGTTATATTGCTGGAGAAGAAATTGAAATTGAATCTAAAAGTAATAATGATGAAGTTGTCTATGTTGCTATGAAAAAAGATTCCAATGAAGATGAGAAAACTACATTAATCTCTTATGTGAACAAAAGTGACAGATGGATAATTAATAGTGGATGCTCTAATCATATGACTGGTGATAGAAACAAATTTGAGATCATTGGATGATAAAAAGATGGATGTATTAAATTTAGTAATGATATTCCATATGTTGTTAAAGGTAAAGGTACCATTCAATTAATTGACAAAATCAAGTTTGACAATATTTACTCGTTAAATATAATCTGTTGAGTGTTTCACAACTGAAAAAATTAGGATACAAAGTTGAATTCCATCACAAAAAGGACAAGATAAATGATACTTATGGTACGATGATTGGAAGTGGTGATCAGACAATAGGTAACTTATTCTATATAGACTTATCAAATGAGACATGTTTGTTTGTAGAATAGGAAGATGTTTGGTTATGACACAAGAGGTTATGTCATGTGAATTTTGACAATTTGGTGAACATTAGTAAAATGAAGAAAATAAGAGGGTTGCCAAAAATAAAGAAGCCTCACAATGCTGTATGAAAACAATTTTAATTAGAAAAAATGACCAAGCCTAGTTTCAAGAGAAAAATATATATATCAAGTGATATTTTGGAATTGGTTGATATTGACCTATGTGGACCTATTGATGTTCAAAGCTATTATGGAGATAAATACTTTATTCTGTTTGTTTTTTACTATTCTAGGATGATGAATGTGATGTTTCTTGAAGCTAAATATGATGCTTTTTAGTTATTTAAGTGGTATTTTTCTAGAGTTGAAAAAGAAACAAGGAAGATTCTGGAGTATTGTTTGAGATATGATAGAGGTGGTGAATTCATCTCCAATGAATTCAATACATTCTACAATGATAGAGGAATTAAAAGATAGATGTCAACACCAAGGACACCTTCTTAGAATGGGATAGATGAAAGGAGAAATTGATCAATAATGGACTATGCAAGAAATATGATGTTGGAGAAGAACATATCACATAAGTATTAGAGAGAAGCTATCAGTATTGTTGTCTATACCCTAAATAGAGTGCAAGTCAAGAAAGGTACAAATGCTACACCTTTTGAACTATAGTATGGATATGCTCATAATATGAAATATTTCAATTTTTTTGGAAGAAGATGCTATATATTCAAAGATAATAGGAATGGAAAAATTGATGCAAAGAGTGATGAATATAGTGCCTGCCCCTAGTTTGCATTTCTGTTATCATTGCCAAACTCTTTTAGGCCAGTTTTATGCTTGGATATTAGTAGCATTGTCTAGAGATTATTAGATATTGTTTCAGATTCAATTGATTTATGATGAGATTACTTGGTACTTTATATTTCATGTATGCATGATGATTATTTAGTGATTTTAGTTATTGATGATGATTAGTTACATGGATTATTATGTGTTTTCTTATGGATACTTACCCCATACTGCATGTGTATGGTGTGCATGTATGTTTTCTTTATGTATGTCATTTTTGATGTGGTTAAGGAAGGAAGTCATAGTCACCTGCTAGTCGGGATCTACATGATGCACCACTTCCTACCATTGTCTATTTAGCTTAGAATATTGTGTTTGTACATGCATGGATTTTATGCAGATTGCAGGTACCCAACATCGACTTCCCTAAATTGCTAGGATGAGTGTACCCTATCACATTATCTCAATGGTAAGAGAGAGGAGATAAATTCTTAAGTACAAATCCTAAACATTTAACCCATTTGTCTTAGAAAATTAGGACAAGTATATGAGTTGTTTACCTTTTGAATGCATCGAATGATGTTAATTCATGATTATAACCCTTTAGTTTGATCTTGTATGTGTTTTTCTATGTTGGGTTTTCGTAGTTTGTTTTATAAGTCTTTGGTAATTTTTCTATTAATTAAGTCAAATTAAATTATTAAATTAATGAATTAATTTAATGAAAATTTACTATGGTATTTTTAATATTTAACTATATTTAATTAATTGGGAAATTAATTAAAAAAAAAGGATTAAATTTAAAGATAAAAATTATAAGTTTAATTTTAAAACATGATAATATTTATTTAATTTAATAATAATATGTTTAGAGCTCATTTTGCAATTACACAGGTTTTGGAGGAGCAATTTTGAAGAGGGAAGTTTTCAGAGAAAGGGGATAGTTTTGTGTGCTTTATGTGATTGTTGTTTTAGCATTAGCTCTAGGTAGGATTTTGTGGTTTATTTGTATAGTGGTTTTCTATCTTTTGAATTCTTGTCTTCTCTATGTCTATTGTGGTTTGGATTTCATAATTCTTCTGGGTTGAGACCCTTGTTTTGCATATTTATTGTTCTTCATTTTCAGGAACTTCTATAAGCAATTTAATTATTGAAAACCTTGTGTGTGGATTTGGTTGTTCATAATTCTTAGGAAACATTTGTACACAAATTGGAAACTAGAAAACCCTCGTGTTAAGATTTATTGTTCTCTATTCTTGAATACATCTGCGAAAGAGTTAAATTGAAACCCTTATTGTTAAATTGAGGTTTTTTATATGGAATTGTTAAATTGGGTTTTGGATTCTAAAAAGAAAACAAATTTCATTTTATAGAATTTGACTAGTTGGTTCAGATTTCTATATTAGGGTTATTTTGGAAAGTTTATGTTTTTAGTAGGTTTCTATTTTTAGAAAGTCTCTATTTTTAGCAGGCTTTTATTTTTAGAAACTCCCTATTTTTAGCAAGTTTCTATTTCAGAAAAGTTTCTATTTTTAGTAGGTCTCTATTTCAAGAAAGTCTCTATTTTTACCAAGTTTTTATTTTTGGAAAGTTTCTATTTTTAGTAAGTTTCTATTTTTAAAAGGTTTTTATTTTTGGAAAGTTTTTGTTTTCAGTAGGTTTCTATTTGTGGAAAGTTTCTATTTTTAGTAATTTTCCTTTTTGGAAAAGTTTTTCCAAAGTTTGATAAATTTAAAATTATTATGGTAATAATTGATAATTATTATTATTATTATTTTTAATAAGTATTGTTAAAATCTAAAATTTAATTATTTGAAAATTTGATTTATTACTTTATTATTTAAATATAATTCTAAAGTAAATTAAAAATCAAAGAAATTAATTGGAAGAATTAATGTTTTCTTTTATAAACTTGGATGTGTTTATATGGTGTAGATATATGAAAATGGTTTGTAATACTAGGGAAATTTTATTATTTGAAAACCTTAGTAATTATGATACTTTGAGAAAATGAAAACTAAAACCTTACTATTAACTCAACAATGTGTTTTCAAATCAAACCAAACTATGAAACCTACACTTTGTTATCTGTATGTTGTCTATGTTTTGGATTTGGGTTGACTAGAGTGTTGACTAGTCTTAAGATGTTACCAAAGGATTGAGAGTTCTGTGTTTGTGAGGTTATGATGATTTGATTTTGATCTTTTATACTCAACCTTGGTAATGTGTGTTAATCTATTGATTGTTATATCTTTCTAGTGTTCTCTTGTGAAACTGAGGTGAAAGGTGTGACCTATCTGATATAACCATTTCGAGTCTTCAATCAGTTGTATTTGGATTGCTTTCCAGTTGCTTTTATAGGACTAAGGTTTATGATATGATTTTTTCTTGGTGAATGTTATGAAACAGTTGATTTAACCATTTTGAGTCTTCAATTAGTATTTTTGGGATGCTTTCTAGTTGCTTGTAGAGAACTGATGTGTTATTGTGAATTATCTTTTGATGCTTTCCAGTCACTTGTATAGGATTGAGGTAATTTTATATGATTCTTTGATTTATTTTTTATGAGCTTCGGGTAGGTTATTTATATGTAATATTGGGAATTGGCTTGCAATGGAGGCCAAGGCCCTAAGTGGCTACCAGGGTAACCCATTGTAAGTTGTTTAATGAGAGTAAATTGAAACTAATAAGAGTCTTTGCATGTTCTCACCCATGCCTCAAGTGCTAGTATAGACTAGGATGGGAGTAGAGAGAATGCTTGGTTGTGACCTTGTATCCGTAGTATGCTTTGTCAGTACAAGAGGATACTAGTGGCTACATAGGGACTACTAGGGGGCGAGGTCTTGAGAGATTGCTAAGTTAACTCTAGTGTGATTCGTGTGATGAAACTTGCCCACTTACATAGTAGGTTTCCTACGTGTCTTTGTGTTTCTCTGGGTTTAGATGTCAATTTATCTTGGAACCTTTGAGTTAGATTACTTTTAGAACTTCTTAGACTTAGAGAGTACTTTTGATATTTGGATTGATATCTTGTTTGGAACTTTAGACTATCTCTTTAGCATGGTGGGAGTGGGCCTTTTTGGGTTACCATGAGATCAGCTGGTAGTGCTTTTTACTTTTACCATTGAGATCTGTTCGTTGATATTGTGGCTAGAGTTTCCTTGTCTACATTACCTTTCATTCTATCTTTGTATCATTATGATGGATGGTTATATCTTATTATGGATGTTTATATCTTTTATGATGGATGGTTTCATTTATTGTATTGTACTTTGTATCATGGATCTGAGAAGGATAATGTAATTCTATTTTTATTAATGTATATTCTTTTAGCATTTCATACCCTCTGACATGTATAGTGGATGATTGAGCATTCCAATTTTTATTGCCAAGTGGCATTCAGAACAAATGTATATTATTTAAATAGACTTTGGAATTTTAATTATTCTTTCATGTGGATGTGGTATTTATTAGAATTAGTATTAATTATATTTAAATGTGATTCAACATCATGGAATCCTTAAGGAATGTAATCTGTGATGTTTGCTTAATTATGATTGTATGTAATTGCTTCGGCTACTTTATGTTTAATGTGTATGTTATTCTTTCTTTATTTTTTTTATTTTTTTGGCAAACTTAGTAAAACTTTAGGTTAATTCTTTTGGATCCCTTGGTAGGACATTACAATGAAGGTATATTCTTAGGATATTCCACCAAGAGTAAAGCTTACAAAGTGTAAATAAACTCTAACACTAACAAAGCTGTGGAAAGTGAAAATGTGAAAGTTGATGAATTTGCATAAATAAATGATATTGAATGTAAGGAAGAACTTGAAGATTACATTACATTCATATATGTGGATGATGGTGCTCCCAAGCTTCCTATTGAACAAGAAGACCAAGCTATAGTTTCCTAGTAGATAGGAAATGATGTAGTGCACCAACAGGTTTTTGAGCAATAGATAGTGGGTGTTGAGCAACAGGATGAAGATGCTAAGTCATACACATGCAATGTCGATCATCAGATAGACTATGCTAAGCATGTTGAACCTACAATAGAAATTGAACAAGAAAGAGAAAATTAGGTTGATATTATTTTTCAAGATGAACTTGTGCTAGTTGAGTATGTAAGAAGATATCATAAATATGAACAAATCATTGGAGATGCAAAATCTATTGTTATGAAAAGAAAGAAAGTTAGAGATGACACATGATTAATTTATGAATTTGAGCCCAAATCAGTGATGGGTTCTCTAGACAATGAAGATTGGATCTAGGCAATGAATGAAGAAATTGAACAAATTGACAAGAATAATTTTTGGACCCTAGTACCAAGACCAAAAGACAAAAATGTTATTGGAACAAAATGGATTTTCTAGAATAAGCTAAATGAAAATGGTGAAGTTACAAGGAATAAGGAAAGACTGGCATGCAAAGGATATTCTCAAGAAGAAGGAGTTGACTATGGAGAAACTTTTTCTCCTATGGCAAGACTCAAAGGAGTCTGAACTTTGCTTGAATATTTAGCCTACAAGAATTTCAAGGTATATCAAATGGATGTCAAATTTGCGTTTTCAAATATTATACTTGAGAAAGAAGTGTACATTCAACAACCTAAAGGCAAGAAGGATATGGTTTGTAAGCTAAACAAAGCTCTATATGGATAGAAACAAGCCCCAAGACCATGGTATGTAAGACTACACAATTATTTGGTGAAGATTGGTTTTGAAAGGAAAAATGATAATAGTAACCTATATTTGAAGACTGGTAAGAAAATTGAAGTACTACTATTTGAATTTTTTTTTGATGACATGACTTTTAGAAGTAAAGAAGCATTGTGAAAATCATTTGCTGATGAAATGTAGAAGGAATTTGAAATGTCAATGTTTGGTGAAATCAAAATCTTTTTTGGTTTACAAGTATGTCAAATGAAATTTTTTATTTTCATTAATTAGTCCAAATACATCCAAGAAATCTTAAAAAAATTTGAAATGAAAGAATCAAGACTAGTGAACACACCTATGTCTATAATGTTGAGAATTATGCCTCAACCTTGCAAGCCTTTTCCAAAAAATTTTAGAATTTATTTGTGGGATTTTTCCACATCTTTATGAGTTGGAAAAATGTGTATGAATTGTTAAAAATGTGTCTTGTCCCTAGGATAATATAGAAGGGCTATTTTTAGAGTATAAAGAACTCATTATATGAATTTTATGGGGGTCTAAACTAGAGGAAAAAATTGTGAACGAAAATGCTATTCTTGGAGTTACAAATGACAAGTGGGTAACATGTGGCATGGTTTTGGCCCATGATTTTGTAAGACCACAAATGGTTTCCATGTTGTAAATCACTATACAAGGAGGGCTTGGGGAGGTGTTTGAATCATTGAGTTCTATTTGTAAGGCTAGGTACTAGAAGGAGTCTCTTTGAGTCTAAGTCCAAGTTCGAGTTGTGGTGATATGCTCCTATAAGAACTTGCATTATAAGTTTATAGTAATGTTCTTGATTTGATAATACATTGTGTGCATCTTGGAGGGTGGGATTTTTCTTGTGGAAGGGTTTCTCCATTGTAATCAATGTATTATGTGTTCATTGTTATTTTGATTATATTATTATGCATTTTTTGATATCTCTACAATAGTTAGTTTAATTTGCATAATCTTCCTCTCAAAGATTAATGTAGGAAGAAATTCCACACAACTTTGCATTCCTTACAAGTGGTATCAAAGCTTGGCCAACTTTGGTTCTATTTGTTGGTTATAGGGGTTTTTGAGGTAATCAAGGTTTGAGTGGGAGCTTGTGCAGAGGTTTTCATTTCTATGTTGATTGGAAAGATGGCAAGCATATTAGGGAGGATTGATGTATAGAAGTTTTCTGGCACAAAATTTGAGATGTAGAAGCTGAAGATGGAAGATCTATTGATTGATCAGAATCTACGGGATGTGATTGATGAGAATAAGTTGAGGCCTACAGATTTGACTTTAGCTACACAGTATGATGTGATAGAAAAAAAAGCTAAAGGTCTCATCAGATTGTGTATTGAAAACTCAATTTTGATTAATGTCCATGAAGCACCTACTGCAAAGAAGCTTTGGAAGAAGCTAAGTGAGATCTATCAAGTGAAATCACTTATGAACAAGATTTTCTTGAGGAAGAAGTTGTATTCCTTGAGAATGGAAGAAGGTAGATAGATTTTTGAGCATCTTGAAAGTTTTAATATGTTGGTGACTCAGTTGACCTCAATTGGGGTGTCAATGGATGATGAAGAAAGGTGCCAAATATTTCTATGTTCATTTCAGAACTCATGGGATAACCTTATCATGGCCATAGGGAGCACTTTAATTCTCTTGAAGATGGAGGGCATTGTTGGTTCTCTACTTTCTAAGGAGATGAGAAGGAAGGTCTCTCTAAATGCCAAAGAGGCTTTGAGTGTTTGAGGAAGACCAAAAGAAAGAGGCAAGAATGAAAAGCAACATGGTCATTCTAAGTTCAAGAATAAAGGGAGATCAAAATCTCTTGGTAAGTCCAAGGAAATCTACTGGAATTGTGTCAAACTTGGACACTTCCAAAAGAACTACAAAAAGGAAAAGAAGAAAAAGAAGAAAAAACAAGATTTTAATTCTGAGTCCGAAAAGGAAGATGGAGATGTTTTTATCATAGTTTTGGCCACTCATGTAGGTGACAATGCATGGTTAATTAACTTAGGTGCATCTTTTCAGATAACTCCTAATAGAAAATGGTTTAGTAAGTATGAAAAGTTTGATGGTGTTAAGGTGTATTTGGGTGATAACTTAGTTCTTGATATTGTTGGTCATGGAAGTATTCATGTGAAATTTTATAATAGTAGAATTAGGAGATTTGATGGTGTCTTGCATATCCTGAGACTAGCAAGGAATTTTTATTTGTTAGCAAACTAATAGATGCAGGTGTGCATGTATAGCTTTCTAAAACAAGTGTGAAAATGGTGAGAGGTGCTATGGTAATAGCAAGAGGAAGTAGATTGAGTATATTGTACCAACTTGATGCATGCATAGTTGAGTACAATTGTACTTTTGATAAGATTGTGAAGAGGACTACTTTTTTGGAGAAGGAGAGGGTTTCTCTCTCAACAGATGGTCATGGTTTTTGGGTACCCAAGGGTGTTATATCTACTGAATTAGAGATGCCTGAAGAGAAGACTATGTTTATGGCATCAGAGACTTGGCCACATAGGTGAGAAGGGTTTATGAACCTTAAAAAGTAAAAATCTTGTTGATGGGTTGAATGATTACAAACTTGAGTTTGATTTTTGTGCGCATTGTATCTATGGTAAACAAAATTGCATTCAGTTTTACTCAAGTTCTCATAAGTCCTCATGTATTTTGGATCTAATCCATTCATATGTATTTGGTACAATTGATGTTCCTTCTATTGGTAGATTAGTTTATTATGTTCATTCATTGATGATTTCAGTAGAAGAATATGAGTTTATTTCCTTAGGAGTTAAGCTGAAGTTTTTAGTCATTTCAAAGAATTTAAAGCAATGGTTGAGTTGTAGACTAGAAAGAAGATAAAGTTTATGAGAACTACTAATAGTGGTAAATGTTTCTCTCATGAGTTTGACACATTTTGTGAAGACTTTGGTGTTAAAAGAGAGAAGAAAACTTTGTATTCTCCATAGCATAATGGAGTTGTAGAAACAATGAACATGACCTTGATGGAGAAGGCTAGGAGTGTGTTGAGTGGAGCAAGACTAGAACAAAAGTTATGGGCTGAAGCTATAGCCACTACCCACTACTTGAGAAACAAGCCTCCTACATTAGCTCTTGTTGATAAGACATCAATGGAATCATGGTCGGGCCACTAGCCTTCTCTTAGACATTTGAGATTTTTTGGTTGTGAGGCAGATGCTTATGTGCCAAAGGAGAAGAGAACAAAATTGGACAACAAATCTATCAAATTTATCTTCATCGGATATAGTTATGGTTTGAAAGGACACAAGATTTGGGATCTTATTGCACAGAAGGTATTTTATTCTAGAAGTGTTATATTTAGATAAATTAAGCCTTCTTCTGTTACAATACAACCAAAACAGATGGAAGAAATGAAAGATGTGCTTCAATTTCCTGCTACACTTGAGAAAGTTGAATCAAGGGCCTTGGAAAGATGAGATGTTAAAGAGAGATCTATGAGTTTTGAATCATCAGAGGAAGAGGGAAAACCTAATCATGAACCTGAACAAGATCTTGTTTGAAGGTCTAGTAGAAAAAAGAAAGCACCAGAAAGATATGGATATTCTCCTAATGATTGGAGGTGTATATTTTCTTTGAATGCTAATATTGATGAATAGAAATCTATAGTAGAGGCTCTTGGTATGAATGATTTAAAGTCCTGAAAAATATCCATGGAAGAAGAGATGGTAACTCTTAAGAGGAATGACACATGGGACATTGTACCATTTCCTAAAGGATGAAAGCCTATTGGTTGTAAATGGGTGTTCAAAAGAAAGATTGGTTTAGGTGGAAGCATTGAGAACTATAAAGCATGATTGGTTGCAAAATATTACTCCCAGGTTGCAGGAATTGATTATAGTGAAAAAAATTTCCTATAGAAAAAATGACATCCATTCAATTTTTATTTTCTATTGTAGCAGCTTATGATCTAGAAGTTGAGAAAATGGATGTGAAGACAACTTTCCTTCATGAAGATTTGAAAGAAGAATTTATATGACACATCCAGAGCACTTTATTGTGAAAGGTAAAAGTCACGTGGTTTGTAAATTGAAGAAATCCTTGTATGGTTTAAAACAAAGTCCTAGGATGTGCTACCAAAAGTTTGATACATATGTATTGAGTTTGAGATTTGTGCAATCCAAATTTGATCACTATATATATTACAAGTCTGATAGTGATTATTTCCTGGTTATTGCCTTATATGTTGATGACATGTTGTTTATTGAAAAAGGAAAATGTTTGATTGAAGAATTAAAATCTCAACTCTCAGCAAAGTTTGAAATGAAAGATCTTGGGGTAGCAAGGTACATTATGGGAATGGAGATTACAAGAGATAGACAAAATAGAAAGCTTTGGCTAGGTTAGAGTAAGTATGTTGGTAATATTCTGAGACTATTCAATATGTAGGATTCTAGATCATTGAGTTTTGTTGTTATTATTGGAAAAAAGCTTTCTAGCTCATAGTGGCCTACATCTCCATTGGAGATGGAAGAGATGAGTCAAGTACCATATTAGAGTATTGTTGGAATTTTGATTTATGCTATGGTTTGTATAGGATTGGTCATTGCCTAAGTAGTGGTAGTACTTTCCCATTACATGTCTAATCTAGGAAAAGCACATTGAGATGCAATAAAAATAGTTTTCATAGACTTGCAGGGTACCTCAAAGTACTCTATATGTTTCCATGGAACAAGAAATGAGCATTCTTTGGATATTCAAGGCTATGTGGATTCAGACTAGGCTGATAATGTTGATAGAAGATCACCAATGCATATATTTTTGCATTATTTGGTGGTGCAATCAGTTGGATGAGCAAGAAAAAAGCTTTCGTCACTTTTTCCATTACAAAGGTAGAGTATATGCAGCTACTCATGCTTGTAAGGAAGCTATCGAGCTAAAGAGATTGTGTTCAAACATAGATTTCAAACAATGTGCAATGACAATTTATAGTGACAATCAAAGTGCAATCTGCCTAGCAAAGAACCTAAAATTTCATGCTAGGACCAAGCACATTGATGTACAATATCATTTTGTGAGAGATATGGTTAAGGATGGCAAGGTGAAGCTAGAAAAGGTGGAGACTTTGGTGAATGTTGTCGATGCATTACCTAAGCCCATGAGCACAGAGAAATTTAGATGGTGTTCAAATTCTATGGGCCTCTTAGCCCCTAGCAATTAAGTCCATGACACTGTGGATCCCCTGACTCTTGCAAGGTGTTCAACAAGTGGGCTAATGTTGAGAATTGTTCCTCAACCTTGCAAGCCTTTTTCAAAAAATTATAGAATTTGTTTGTGGGAGTTTTCCACATGTTTATGAGTTGGAAAAAGGTGTATAAGAGGAAAAAATTATGGACGAAAATGTTATTCTTGGAGTTACAAATGACAAGTGGGTAACATGTGGCATGGTTTTGACTCATGCTTTTGTAAGACCACAAATGGTTTCCAAGATGTAAATCAATATAAAAGGAGGGCTTTGGGAGGTGTTTGAATCATCAAGTTCTATTTGCAAGACTGGGTGCTAGAAGGAATCTCTCTGAGTCTGAGTCTGAGTCTGAGATTGAGTTTCAGATATGTGCTCCAATTAGAACTTGCATTGCAATTGTATTATAATCTTCTTGATTTGATAATACATTGTGTAGGTCTTGGAGGGTGGGGATTTTCTCTCGGAAGGGTTTTCCCACAGTAATTATTATGTTATGCATTCATTGCTATTTTGATTATATTATTATGTATTTCTTGAGATCTCTGTAATAGTTAGTTGAATTTGGATAATTGTCCTCTCAAAGATTAGTGTAGGAAGAAATTTCATGCACCTTTTCTTCCTTACATACAAGGCATAAGCTATCTAAAAGTGATAAATATGTTGGTGTGAAACAGACCCTATATAGATCAATGATTGAAAAATTGCAATATGTTGTACATAGTTGACCTAATATTGCATTAACCATTGCGATAGATGCTAGATTTTTAGAAAATCCTAAAGAGAATCACATGATGGAAGTGAAAAGGATATTGAGATATCTAAAAGGTACAAAAGACTATGGACTATATTACAAGAGAAGTGATATATATGAATTGAGTTTGATTGGTTATAAAATATTGATGATAGAAAAAGTACTAGTGGAAGTGCATTCCTTCTAGGAAAGAGATTTGTGTCATGGACAAGCAAGAAACCAAAATGTATTTCCCAATCAATAGTTGAAGTTGAGTATGTGACAATGGCAGTGAATTACTCAAACATTATGTGGATCAAACAATTATAGAAAGGAATGAAAGAATAAATTATAGATCTAGAGGTTATCTATTACGATAACAGAAGTGATATTAACATTTCAAGGAGCCCAGTGATGCATAGAAAAAAAAAGCACATTCCTATTAAGTATCATACTTGAGATAACTAGTTCAAGACAAGGAAGTGAAGTTAGAATATATGCACACCAAAGAACAAATTATAGACATATTCACTAAAGCCTTACCTAAAGATGCTCATGAATATATTAGAGCCAAATTAGGGGCAATTTCCCTATGCAAAGAAACTTAAGGAGAAAATATGCATTGCTTCAAATGTGCTAATTAGAATATTTTACATGTTGATGGAGACAATTCTACTTTGGGATATGCCTAAGGTAGTCAAGACAAGTCAAGTCAAGTCAAGAAATAGAACATAATATAATAATAGATCAGTCATTGACATATGACAAAATCCAGCAAGACATGCAAATATCTACATAATTCAAATGTATGAAGTAAGTGAAGCCAAGAAGGATAGTGTCTTGGGCATTGTTGTCAAAAAGGGAGATAATCATGAGTGTGAGAGAATTACTTTAGAGGGAGGAAATACATAAGTAGAGAGATATACTATGGAGGGAGTTGAATTTTTGAAATTGTAGAGATGAGAATTAGAATGAAACTAAGGATATTAGGCACTAATGAAAGTAATTTCTTTTTGGATTTCATGGAAAAAAAGAAGGAGATTGTATTCCTATAAATAAAATATTGTAAGGTGTACTGAGATGTTGCTATCAATGCCAAAGAGGGAGATTGTTGGAAACTACAATCGAAACAATTGTTGTTTTGTCATTCATGTCAAATCTACTAATGAGACATGGTGTTATCTGATCTAAATGTCATATCTCTTTGATTGATGAAGAGGATTTGAAAACTTTCTCATAACAATAGAACCTAGAGGAAAGGTTGAGTTATGAAAAGGAAGCTACAATGGAATTTGATTAGTTAGAATTTGATAAGACAAAGTGATTGTTCATAACATGTCAATGCTCATGCCTTTACAATATAAGTCAAGAAATATCATTGATGTAAAGCTTGACTAAGAAATAGAGTAAAATACTAAGGAATGTTGAGTGATGCTAGTTTCAACCAAGCCACAGTATTGTTGGTTCCTGATTTGACAGGATTTTAGCTACCTTTTACAAAATCAAAAAAACCTAGGAATTAGCTAAAAACCATTTTGGGTACCCTAAAAAGCACAATAAAAGGATCAATTAACAAGACCTTAAAGTCTTCTCTACTTTTAATTTTTCAAGATTCATGTGGTTTTACCTTAGGAATTTAGTCTTATTTACTTTAGAATCAATATTCACAACATGAACTCCAAGAGCAACATATTACTTAGCCTTGTTTCTTCTAATTCAATAGTAGCAAAGAAATGATAATTAGCTATTTTACCAAACCCTAGACACCATGAGTCAAGTACAAGATGACATTTTATTTTTGGATAGTTGAATACTAAAAGATTTATTGATATAAGTTTTCTACATTATACAAAGTATTCCAATAAGATCAACTTACAAGGATGGTCAATGCCTTATCCATTGGGTTACAAATCGTAGAGATCACACACCTACTTTTATATCTTATCTTGACACTTTGTGTAAAGATTTATCAAGGTTCATTTCCATATCCCATACTTATCATATCTTTACTTAAAACCATAGTGGTTTTTGAATTTACATTAAGAATTTACATAATCCATTAGATTATCAATACAAGAAAAAATTAAATATATAATTCAAAATGAATTACAACTAAAATTTTTCTATTAAATCTTAGAGAACAAAATAGAGACAAGATCTAAGATGAAAACCAACTTTTAGTATTTTTTAAATTAATTTCTTTGAAAATTTATACAACTTAGTGATCATCTCTATTAGAAATTAACACACATAGACCAACAACTATTAGCTTTCTTCATTCGTTTATGGAATTGATTTACTATATGCATGGACCAACTGAAAATTTACATAGACTCATGCAGTAAAGAAATTTGGACCCTCATCTAGCCTTGGAAAATCACTTATATAGAGTGAGTTGCAACAAGCTTTAGGCTTAGAGGTAAAAGGACATCCGTCCTTAAAAAAAAGAGGATTACAAAAGGACAAAACTATGAATATCAAAACCTACAAGAGAAGAAACAAAATTGTTGATCTTTTTCTTGGTAACATAATGGTCCATTTATTTTTTGCTTCATGGTGGTCAATTCTATTTTGGTAGTTTCTTGCATATCTACTGTACCTAATGATTGGTCTTCCTCTTTTTGTTTTTCCTTAGGTTGTGGGACCACTTTCTCTTCTTCTTTTGTGCCAAGCTCTAACATCTGGATATCAATTGTAAGTTGTTGATTATCTACTAAATCATTAGTTTGGGTGGCCATATCTCTACTGTTGCAATTTGTTGATCTTTTTCTCTATCATCCATTTGAACAACTTCATCAACCAACTATATTTCCTATGTGGTAGTTGCCTTGTCCACAACTTTCTCTTTATCTTCCATCTATAACAATTGTGTTGTTGGAGAATAGTTCTCCATCCACTCATTGAAAAGTGTGTCATCTGGCCAGTTGAAGTTCATTATTTCATTCTCTCTCTTTAAAATATCCTTTCCCAATTTCTTTATCTCAAAAAAATATTGCTTGAAAGAATCGAATAATAATTGGGCTTGAACAATTTCTTCTATGGCCCTAGCAAACCAAATATAATTTTATTTATTTACTACCTCATTCATCCTAATACTTAGGAGCACCTTCAGCTTATTTCCCCACTCTTCTTTTTCTTTTATACAACCTAGACCTTTTAAAACATGGGGAAAGAGGTCAAAATATTTGCTGAGATACCTTTAGAAAAAAATTCTTAGTCTTCTTTGTAGAAAATCCCTTTCCTAATAAAAATTCAAAAGATCATTAACCTGATCAAAAGTTCTCTCTATTTGGTCATCAAAATTGTCAATGACAGAACAACATAGAGCATTAATGACAGCATCTCTACTGGTCCCCTTACTCAAAATTTATCTTAAGATGGCTTCATTATTATTCAATTCCTTCCATATATCCACCAATTTTGACAACTCCAAGTGAAAAAGGGGCCAATTGACTCTGTCCACTAAATATAGAATTGTATCTGTGATCCTATCCTCATGTTAGATACCTAATTCCACATGTAATGACCAAATCTTTGATTTTTCCTTATTGAGCTCATCAGCTATGTAGAATTTGGGTTGCTAAGGTGTACTCAAAATTTTCACAATAGGACCAAATAATGGTAGTGGGATAGGGGAAGCTATGATTCTAAGTTGATTGGACTACCTATCCATGATTTTCCTTTTTCCAAATCACTTCTCCATGTTTGCAATTATGTTTTCCAATTGATAGATTTTCCTTCTTCTTTCATCATAAGCCTCCAAAACCTTTTCAAAATTTTCATTGAGTTCAAGGAACTTGTTCTTATCCTTGGTAGCTACTACTACCCCAAAATCTACTACTTTATTCATTTTAGCTGCCCACTCACTATCCACCTCATTCACTCCAAGGGCCATTAAGCTCCCAGTATGTTTAGAATCTAGAAATTCTTTGGCCTTGGCCTTGTCTCTTTTCTAAATAGACCACATGACTAAGGTCTTGTGATCATGACTATATTTTAACCTTTTATGGGCTTCTACTACCTCTTCTTCAATTCTAAATTTGGTATTCTTTTCCTTCCTCATTGCATTAGCAATGTCCCACTCTGGTTGTATTAGGATTCCTGAATCTCTCAGTAACTATCTTCTTCTTTCAGGGGTTATTTGTATTGGTGTAAATAGGTATTTACTATTTACACTTTATTTAAGTTTACTTAGGTTAGTGCATTATTTTATTATTTTGCATTATTTTATTATTTCTCTTTATGAGACACTTAGGAGTTTGTGCATCTTCTAGAGTTGTCATGTAGACAACACAATTTTTTGCACTCCTAATTTAGCACATGTTGTCTATAACATTGATGTGCATGTTTCACCTTTGTAGGCTTGTCCTCTCATCATCGCACATACTTTTGTGCATAATGGAGGATAACCCATATCTGGTGGACATGTGCTTGGTTGTTGGACTTATCATGATGCTGATTCTTGAGGCATTCTAGATGCACCTCAGAGGCCTTTATATTGAGGCACTCCTAGTGTACTTGTACATAGAATTGAATACTATACAATTATTCTAATCATACTCTTGTCTAATTTGTGCTTGTTTTTTAAGTTTCTTGGTCTTGGGTGAATTCTACCCTAAGGTAGATTCTTACATGGTATCAAAGCTGAGGGAGATACTCGTCACATAGCCATTGGAGACCTCGTTGCTTCATCTCTCTAAGGGACCCGATTAAGATCTAGATCATCAAATGCAATTGGGAGCATTTAGAGCCAAAGTGGACCTTGCCATTGTGTCTGGAGTGATGATTCGGTGAAGATTGATTATAAATTTGCCTATTTTAGGCCATAGTCAATTAGGAGGCAAATTTTTTTTCCAAATTGAAACTCGAAAGCCTGATTTACAAATCTGGGTATGGTCTTATTTGATCTACAATTTATTTTATGGATCTGATTTATTCTCTACTTTAAAAAAAAAAATTTAGAATTATTTTTTTGCCAAGTTGGGCATGTAGAGAATTTTTTTTGCACAAGCACCAAGCAGTCACACCCTGGCCTTTTACGTAGTATATTCTATATTTAAATCACAGGTGGTAGCTTCATTTGGTAACCTGACATAACAAAGTTCAAGCTCCGGCAAAAATATTTTTACCAGGCTTGCCACCTCCATTTTTTGGTGCATATAGTCACCACTGGCCACTGCCCATGCAAATCTGGTGGTAGCTATCCTTTATGCTGCTACTGTCACTTGTTCAATTTAAAATACACTATTCCATAGTGCACATCGCATGTGGAATTAAACCCACATTGTCGCATTAGGAACTTGCTACCGCCGACACCCCATTTTCTTTTTGACAGTTGCAGCCTATGCAGACTCTATACAACTATCCATCTCACCCTCCACACTGCGATCACTGACTAGTCCACGAATCAAGTGACCTCCAGCACAGCGCTGAACAAAGATCCTCACACTCCAATCAAAACACTCCATCCAGCAAGATTCTAATTTCCATGTACAACACTATCACGAGCCACATGACTTAAAATATTTGGCCACACAGACACCGCAGTGAACTCATTCTGACCCGTGGAGCGATCTCATTTGGACACGCCTGCCACAATTCAGCCCAAGTAAGCTGAGTCATCATCTACTCAGTCAGCGCCACAAGGAGCCTGTTAGCTGATTGTACAACATGCCAAGTGACACATCATATTTTTCATAAAATTCTGTACTCTGCCACGTTAGTAGCAGTATGGGTTGACGCCATTATAGGCTTGTGGAGACACTTACATCATCAAAGCATGGGCCTAAATTTGATGGCCATTTGACCATCATTCCAAGGAATTTTTGAACTGCTACAATGACCATTTGACCATAAAATTTAACATAGTATTTTCCTTTACAGACCCCTCTTTAGAGCATTTTTGATTTGGCAACCCGACTTCAAACGACCATTACTTGATCATCCAGACTCCAAATCAGGTGCAATTTTTTTATTTTGGGTAAAATTTCCTAAATTTTTTAGTGGTGCAGCTAGTTTCTGGTTTTGGTGCTCAGATTGGTCAGTATAAGTCTTTTTTGGTGACTATACCTATTTAATCTTAGTTTTTGCAACTTCAAAGGCATCGTATGGGCTCATTTGTACTCCTTTTTAGGTTCTATTTTTTTTGAAAGTGTATATTTTTCTGTTTAGTGTTCAGATCTATATTTAGATTGCAGTCTTATTTGGACAAAAATATCACTTTAATAGATAGGTCTTTTTTGCATTGTAATGCTTCACAATTGATGTAATTTTGAGCTACATTGTAATAGTCCAGATTTGTACTCTATACAAAGGTTGTAATAAAAAAAATCAAAAAGTCCACTTTGTCCATTTTGGCAAGAGGCCCATTGTAAATGCATTATATATAAAGTGTCAAAATCATTTATTTGGGGGGGGGGGGGGGGGGGATTTTTTGATTGAGTGAAAAAGGGGGGTGTATACTGTGTATTGTGTCTCCTTTATCTTGTGTTCTTGCATTATGGGTTCTTTTTCAAAGTTAACTCCACATAATTATGCTACTTGGAAATAAAACATTAAAGAGCCATTGGTAGAAAAGGGTTTATAGCATTATGTCACTGGTGCAGCCAAGAAACCTTCTGCTAATGCTGATGAAGCTCATAAAGAAGACTGGGAATCCAAACAAGAGATGGATTTAGGAACCTTATTGAAAAATATCTCTAATCCTATCAAATTTCTACATTAGGAAGCTTACAGATGCAATAGAGTTTTGGGCTAAACTAGAAGCTTTGTATGGGACAGTAGATGAAGAGATGGCTTACACCATAGAGGATAAAATTCTCAAGTTGGATCCTAGAAATTTTGACACAATTAAAGACTATCTTACCCAAGTAGAAATGTATAGGGAATAGCTAAAGGATTGTGGTGAACCCATTAAATATGGAAAGATGATTAAGCACATCATGGCTCATCTTCCACCTGAATATGCTCCTTTTTTTTCTAGCTATAATACACAAAAAATGACAATGGGTAGTGCCTATGTTAAGCCTTCATTCGAAAAATTCTCAGAAATGTTGATCTTTGAACATGACAATCTAGTAGGAACAAGAATTCTCAAGTCTTCCAAAACCAAAGCCTTGGTAGCAAATGAAGGTAATTCAAGTGGAAAACACTCAAACAAGAAGCAGAAGCAATGGAAGGCTAAGCCACAAGATGACACACAACAATCCTCCTCAAAACAAAAATCTTCCACAAGTCAATCTTCTTCCACTCAACATTCTTCTTCACAACAAGGAAAGTCTTCTTCCAAGAACAATCAAAAGGGGAACAATTTCAACAAGAAGGAGAAGAAAACCTATTCCTATTGTAAGAAGAATGGACATGATGAACATGAGTGGAAAGATAAGAAAATTGATGAATTGGTTAACATTATTGGGAAACACAAAATTGATGTTCCAAATGCATATAAAGACAAGGTTTCTTCATCCACTTCAAAGGGCAAGGGCCAAGCTTTAGTTGCAAGTACAAACAATGCTAAGGAATGGGTTCTAGATTCAGGAGCAACTCATCATATGGGTGCTTCAAGGGAGCAATTTTCCTCTTTAAAACCTTCAAATGTACCTTAAATCTATGTGGGCAATGATACTCAAATTGAAATAGAAGGTAAAGGAAATGTTGAGTTAGAGAATGGAATCTTCAAGGATGTACTTCATGTTCCTAACCTTAGCACCAACCTTCTCTCCATCTATCAAATCACTCACTATGGATGTGGCAACAAAGTAGAGTTCCTCCCTGACATTGTAGTGGTGAAAAATCTAAAAGATGATTCAATGGTGGTGATTGGAAAGGCAAACCATGAGACTAGACTTTATTCTTTCTCACATTTTGTGCCTAAGTCCACGTCTCTTGCCTTGTTGACTCATTCAAACACTCAAAGTAAACTATGGCATGAAAGATTTGGATAGCTTAATTATCGCTACCTTCAGCAATTAAGTAGTAGGGAAATGGTTATTGGTCTACCTCAAGTCAATTTTTTAGAGGGAGTATGTCCAAGTTGTGAAGCAGGTAAACATCCTGAAGAGAAATATGACAAGGGGAAGTCTTGGAAGGAAACTGTTGTTCTAGAATTAGTTCATAGTGATGTAGCTGGCCCTTTTCCAATACCTTCTTTTGGTAAGGCCCGCTATGTTCTCACATTTATTGATGACTTTTCAAGGTACACTTGGGTCTTTTTCCTTGGTCATAAGAGTGAAGTCTTTGACAACTTTATCACATTCAAAGCTCAAGTTGAGAAGAAATCTAGGAAAGCCATGAAGATCCTAAGGACGAAAAATGGTAGAGAATATGTCAACTCTAGACTTATAGACTATTGCACACATGAGGGGATAGATCTTCAACATTTAGTTGCATACACGCCACAAAAAAATGGTGTAGCTAAAAGAAAGAATAGAACCCTTAAGGAAATGACTACTTGCATGCTTCAACACAAGTCTCTCGATCAATTGTTTTGGGCTAAAGCCATGTGCTATGCCAACTACATTCAAAACTAAAGTTCGCATAAGGCCTTAGATGGAATAACACCTTTTGAGGCATGGTGTGGCAGGAAACCAAGTGTTAAGCACTTCAAAGTTTTTGGTTGTCCAGCATGGGCTAGGATACCTCCACAAAAGTGAAAGGCATTAGAACAACAAAGCAAACCATGCATATTTGTTGGATATCTTGATCATCTCAAGGCATAAAAACTAATGGATCTAGAGACTCACAAAATCTTCTATGAGAGGAGTGTTCATTTTAAAGAGACATGTCCAAGTTTGGCTTCTTCAACTCCTCCTTCTTCCTCCTATGTCGATAGTGATCGTAGTGATAAAAGTGACTCACAAGATGAAATTCCTCCAACCTTGACTCATAGGAAACCACGTTCCCAGGGTCAACAAATAGTTGAGGACATTCCTTCATCTTCTTCCACTAAACCTTGTTGGGCAAAGAAAACTCTTGATGCAGTAGGTTCATTGGTGGAAAACCCTTCAGACACTCAGAGGACTAGGTCACAACACAAGTCATTTCCACATGCATATATAGCCATTGCTTCAGATCCATAGTCTTTTAAGGAAGCCTTAGGGATTTTAGAATGGGATAAGGCTATGGAGGAAGAATATAATTCATTGATGAAAAATAACACATGGGACTTAGTTCTCCTTCCTAAGGGAAGAAAAGTGGTTCGATGCAAATGGATCTATCGAACCAAATTTGCAGCAGATGGAAGTGTTGGTAAACATAAGGCTTGACTAGGTGCTAAAGGTTTCTCGTAGGTTCTGAGTATTGACTATACATATAATTTTGCACCATTTGCCAAAATGAACTCCATTTTCTTGACACTAGCAATTGTTGCAGCTCAAGGATAGGTTGTACACCAGATGGATGTTAAGAGTGCATTTTTGAATGGTGATCTTCATGAGGAAATTTATATGGAGCAACCACAGGGATTCATCCAGGATTCTACTGTTAGATTGTGGTGACTGATCAGGAATTGGGTGAACCACGTTAAATCTTGGTGCCTTGTGTTTATTTCTATGTGTTCTATTATTTTCTATTATTGGTTATATTTGCATGTAGTTTTTATTTCTATCCATGGTTTTTTCCTAACAAGTGGTATCAGAGCCTAGTTGTTTCTCAGTTATCCTCTGCAGGAAAGTCTCATGGTTAAGTGGGAGTCTCACAGTTGAGTCGGAGCAATGGCAGATGATGGTAAGCTGAGGGTTGATAGGTTTAATGGGCAGAACTTCTAGTTATGGAAGATGCAAATGGAAGACTATTTATATCAGAAGGATTTATGGAAGTTGTTGGAAGGAAAAGCCAAGAATCAGGGAACTATGTCAGAGGCTGAATGGGATCTTTTGGACAGAAAGGCACTCGGAAGCATTCGGTTATGCTTGGCACCATCGGTGACATTTAATATTACAAAAGCAAAGATGACAGAAGATTTGATGAAAACCCTAGCGACACTGTATGAAAAGACCTCTGCTTCAAATAAGGTATTTCTCATGAAGCGTTTATTTAATATGAAAATGGCAGAAGGTGGATCTGTTGCAGATCATTTAAATGAGTTTAATACTATTACTAGTCAATTATCTTCTATGGGTATCAATTTTGATGAAGAAATTAGGGCTCTCTTGATTTTGTGTTCTTTGCCTGAAAGCTGGAATGACTTGGTAATGGCGGTGAGTAATTCTGTTCCTGGATCTAGTACCCTAAAATATGATGATGTGATCGGTGTTATTTTAAGTGAGGAAACTCGTAGAAAATCCTCAGGTCGATCTACATTAGGAAGTGCTTTAAATGCACAAAGCAGGGGCAGAACGACTGAAAGAGGAAGTAACTCTGGAAATCATGGGAAATCAAGAGGAAAGTCAAAGGGGAGGAGGTCTCAATCGAGAGGACCAAATGATTGCTGGTACTGTGGGAAACCAGGGCACAAAAAGAAAGATTGTTGGACTCGAAAGAAAAATGAAGGAGATAAATCAGATGGAGACAAAGAGGCAAATGTGGTAAGTAAAAAATCCGAAGAGGATGCTTTGCTTCTGTCTTTAGAGAGTGTTGATGATTCATGGGTTTTAGATTCTAGTGCTTCTTTTCATGCTACACCTCATAGATGTTATTTCATTGATTATGTCCAAGGGGATTTTGGGCTTGTTTATTTGGGGGATAATGAACCCTGTCAGATTGTTGGAAAGGGAAAAATTAAGATTAAGTTGCAGAATGGGAATCATTGGCTACTACATGAGGTAAGACATGTTCCAAAACTAAGTAGAAATTTAATTTCAGCAGGGCAACTCGGTGATGAGGGTTGTGTAGTTACTTTTAATGATAAAAATTGGAAGGTTTCAAAAGGTTCCCTTGTAGTAGCAAGAGGTGTGAAAGTAGGCACCTTATATCTTTGTACAGGTCATATTGTTCCTTCTACTTTGATTGTTTCAGAGAAAAATGAATATTCAAGAACAATTACTGTAGTTGAGCAGGGAGAACAAATAGCTGCTGTAGATTCTGATACAATGCTGTGGCACAATAGACTTGGGCACATGAGTGAGAAAGGTATGAAAGTACTTCATTCAAGGAAAGTTTTACCAGGTCTAAAATGTGTGAATATGGATTTCTGTGAAAGTTGTGTGTATGGAAAATAAAAGAGAGTGAGTTTTGTAAAGACAGGGAAGGAAAACAAAAAGGAGAAATTAGAGCTTGTGCATACAGATGTATGGGGACCGGCTCAGGTATCTTCCCTTGGTGGCTCTCATTATTATGTTACATTTATTGATGATGCAACTAGAAAAGTATGGGTTTATTTCCTTAGATAGAAATCTGATGTATTTCAAACTTTTAAGAAATGGAAATGCTTGGTTGAAAATGAGACTGGTAAGAAATTAAAATGTCTCAGATCTGATAATGGTGGTGAGTATTGCAGTCATGAATTTGAAGATTATTGCTCTAGTAATGGTATTCGTAGACAAAAAAATATTCCAAGGACTCCACAGGAAAATGGAGTGGCTGAACGCATGAACAGGACTATAATGGAGCGCGCAAGGAGCATGAGGTTGCATGTTGGGTTGCCCTTACACATGTGGGCGGAGGCTATCAATACTGCAGTATATTTGATTAATAGAGGTCCCTCTACTCCTTTGGGCTATGGTATTCCAGAGGAAGCATGGACTGGTAAGAAGGTGAGTTATTCTTTTCTCAAGACCTTCGGTTGTGAAGCTTTTGCTCATATAGACTCTGAAAATAGAACCAAGCTAGAAGCTAAATCAAAGAAATGTGTCTTTGTTGGATATGGCATTAATGAATTTGGCTATAGGCTTTGGGATTTTGAAAATCATAAAATTATAAGAAGCTGGGATGTCATATTCAATGAAAAAGTGTTGTACAAAGATCTGTTGCAGCAACATGAGAAGAAAGAAGATGATTATGTAGTGTTGGATGATACTCCAAAAGCTGATGTTCTAGCCATTCCTCATGATGTGCAACAACTACAACAACAAATACCACACACACTAGTGAATGTTAGATGGTCAACAAGGCCAATTAGACCTCCACAAAGGTTTTCTCCCTCTTTGTATTCTATTTTACTTACTGATGCTGGTGAACCTGAAAGTTATGATGAAGCTGTGCAGGTGGATACTAAGATTCAGTGGGAGTCTGCAATGAAATATGAAATGGACTCTTTGCTGAAAAATAAGACATGGGATTTGTGCAAGTTGCCTGCAGGTAAAAAGGCTTTACAGAATAAATGGGTTTACAAGTTGAAAGAAGAGGAAGGAGGTAAGAAAAGATTTAAGGCCAGGTTAGTTGTAAAAGGATTTGCACAGAAAAAGGGAATTGATTTTGATGAGATATTTTCTCCTGTTGTTAAAATGACTTCTATTCGTACTGTTTTAAGTCTTGTGGCTACTGAAGATTTGCATTTAGAGTAGATGAATGTTAAAACAACCTTTCTTCATGGTGATTTGGATGAAGAAATATATATGGCTCAGCCACAGGGTTTTGAGGTCAAAGGTAAGGAGAACTTAGTGTGCAAATTGAAGAAAAGTTTATATGGCCTGAAGCAAGCACCTCGGCAATGGTATCTGAAATTTGACAGTTTTATGCATGAGCATGGATATAACAGGTGTCATTCAGATTACTGTGTTTATTTTAAGAGGTTGGATGATGATAGCTACATTATTTTATGTTTATATGTTGATGATATGCTTGTAGCTGGGTCTAACATGGATCATATTAAGGGGCTGAAACGCCAATTAGCACATGCATTTTCCATGAAGGATTTGGGGGCAGCAAAACAAATCCTTGGTATGAAGATTTTCAGAGATAGGAAGAATAGAACATTGACGCTATCTCAAGCTGATTATGTCGAGAAGGTGTTGCAATGTTTCTCTATGGAGAATGCTAAAGCTGTCAGCACACCTTTACCTGGTCATTTGAAATTGACTAAGGAGATGTGTCCCAAGACATAGCAAGAGGAGGATAAGATGTCCAAGGTACCCTATGCTTCAGCTGTAGGAAGTTTGATGTATGCTATGGTATGCACTAGGCCAGATATTGCACATGCAGTGGGAGTCGTTAGCAGGTATATGAGTCATCCAGGTTTTGAGCATTGGAATGCTGTCAAGTGGATTCTCAGATATTTGAGAGGAACATCCAATAAGTGTTTACACTTTGGGGGCTCTACTACTGATTTACAGGGCTATGTTGACTCCGATTTGGCTGGGGATATTGATACCAGGCGGAGTACTACAGGTTATGTCTTTACTGTTGGTGGGGCAGCCGTGAGCTGAGTTTCTAGACTACAGAAGATTAATGCTCTCTCCACTACAGAGGCAGAGTATGTTGCTGCTATAGAGGCAGCCAAAGAGATGATATGGCTTCAGTTCTTCTTGGAAGAATTGGGACATCCTCAGAAGGATAATTATTTGTTCACAGATAGTCAGAGTGCCATTCATCTTGCTAAGAATTCAGCTCTGCATTCTAAGACCAAACACATACAGTTGCGGTACCATTTCATTCGGTCAGTTTTGGAGGATGGACAGTTAAAGCTGGAGAAGATACATACGAATGAAAATCCAGCAGATATGTTGACAAAGGTTGTAACAAGGGAGAAGCTGAACTCCTCTTCAGCTTTAGTTGGTCTTTTAGACTAAATGTGAATAAAAGAACAGCAGAGTCCACGGTGGTTTGATCTAGTGGGAGCCCCATGCGGTAGTTGTATTGCTACAAGATCAGTCTCCAAGTGGGAGATTGTTGTTTAGTGTGGAGCTTGATCAGTCCCCAAGTGGGAGATTGTTAGATTGTGGTGACTGATCAGGAAAGTACTGTACATAATGGTAGCCGACATATTATGGCCGACATATGGCTGACATGTTATAACCCTAAAGCAGTTTAATACTTGTATAAAAAGGGCTTAGGGTTGGGTATTTTTTATGTGTGGTGATATGAAATTGGTTCTTGCGGCGGTATTGAGCTGTAAGGGATTACAGATTGTAATCAGGTTGTAAACACTGGATTGTAATAAGATCGGACTTGCTGTTTGGTGGACGTAGCCCAGGGATTGGGTGAACCACGTTAAATCTTGGTGCCTTGTGTTTATTTCTGTGTGTTCTATTATTTTCTATTATTGGTTATATTTGCATGTAGTTTTTATTTCTGTCCATGGTTTTTTCCTAACATCTACTATGGTTTACAAATTAAAGAAGTCTATTCAAGGTCTAAAGTAGGCTCCTTGAGCTTGGTATGCCAAAATGGATTCATTCCTCCTCTCAGCAAGTTTCACAAGATGTCATTTTGATTTGAATGTTTATATTCTTCAGAAGGATGACTCTCACTTAATATTAGTGCTTTATGTCAATGACTTGATCATTACAGGGAGCACTGTATCCATCATAGCCAGTGTCAAGACCTCTCTACAGGACAGATTTTCCATGATAGACTTGGGTTTGCTACATTACTTCCTTGGCATTGAGATCATATAGTCTTCAGTAGGGATTACACTTTCATAGCCCAAGTATGCTCTTGACTTGCTTTCTCAGTTTCACACGAGTGATTGCAAACCTGCTCCTACTCCCTTCCTATTAGGTGTTAAGCTAGAGGCTAAGTGTACCACTCCACTTGTTGATGCAAAATTATACATATAGTTAGTTGGGAGCCTTATTTACTTAACACACACATGCCTTGATATTGCTTTTGTAGTTGGTATGGTTTCATGCTTTATGCAAGAACCTCATGAGCTTTATTAGAAGGATGCTAAGCACATTTTGCACTATATCAAGGGAACATACACATGAGATTCATTATGTAGTAGGTATAGGGCTTCAGTTGATTGGGTACATAGATTCAAACTATGCAGGAGACTTAGATTCTCAAAAGTATACTTCAGGGTACATATTTCACCTTGGTTCCAGTCCTATTTGTTGACAAAACAAGAAGCAAAATAATATTACTCTTTCTTCCACAGAGCCTGAGTATCGAGGAGCTGTTAATGCAACTACAGAAGCTCTTTGGTTACAAAATATCTTGTAGGAGTTTGGATTTGATCTACCTAAGCCTACTATTATTCATTGTGATAACCAGAGTGCCATTGAAATCTCTAGGCATCCAGTTCAACATCAGCGGACAAAGCACATTAAGGTTCATATGCACTATATCGGAGAGCTTATACATGAGCAGGTTATTGCATGTCAGTACTATCCCACAGTAGAGCAGGTCACTGATATCTTCACCAAACCCTTCACCAAGGTCAAGTATACTCATTTGCAAGATCTCTTAGGGGTGCAGGATGTGGCAAATAGGGGAGTCCCTTGACTTCTCTCTTCTTCTTCTTCTTCTTCTTCTTCTTCGAGGGATTTTTTCCTCTTATAAGGTCTTCTTCTCTCTCTCTTTTTCTCTATTGTACTTATCTCTCTTTTTGGAGGAGGGTTTTTCCCATGAGGTTTTCCCTCTTTCTCTGCTTTATGAGAGATTGCATTGCATCATTCTTAGCATTGCTCTTGTACATGGGTACCTAACATGGCCTAGTAGCTGGGACCCATTATGCATTTGTGAGCTTAAGTGCACTCCCCTAAGTTGCACTTAAGGGGGGGTGTTGGTGTAAATAGGTATTTAATATTTACACTTTACTTAAGTTTACTTAGGTTAGTCCATTATTTTATTATTTTGCATTATTTTATTATTTCTCTTTATGACACACTTAGGAGTTTGCGCATCTGCTAGAGTTGTCATGTAGACAACACAGAAGTACATAACTCTAATTATGCACATGGTGTCTACACCACAAGAATTTGCATCATTCACTGAGTTGTCATGTAGAAAACACAATTTTAAGCACTCCTAATTTAGCACATGTTGTCTACAACACTGATGTGTGTGTTTCACCTTTGTAGGCTTATCCTCTCATCATTGCACATACTTTCGTGGATAATGGAGGATAACCCATATCTGGTGGACATGTGCCTAGTTGTTGGACTTATCATGATGCTGATTCTAAGGCATTCTAGATGCATCTCAAAGGCTTTTATATTGAGGCACTCCTAGTGTACTTTTACATAGAATTGAATACTATACAGTTATTCTGATCATACTCTAGTCTAATTTGTGCTTGTGTTTTGAGTTCCTTGGTCTTGGGTGAATTTTTCCCTAAGGAAAATTCTTACAATTTGATTGAATTATTTCATAAGGTTAGCCTTAACCTCCTCCTCAATGTTAGAGTCATGTCTAGTAGGTTGCTCTACTTTTATTTTCTTTCATTTTACTTCAAAATTTTCAATGTTACTCCATAAAAAATAGATGAAGGCTCTATAGAATTTTAAAAAAATTCATCATCCAAAATTTCCTTGTTTCTTTCTCCACAAGAGGATCAATCTCCTTTCCTCTAAGATCTTCTTCAATGAGAGCTAGAAGTGGCATCAGAGGCTCTTCAGGTGCTCCTTCCTCCACCTCTACTGCAGTTATCACAATGTCACCTTGGCCTCACATTTTATTTAGGTTTTCCATCAAGGAATATTCATCATCAATATGAATGAGGGTTTGTGAGGGGGAGTACTCCTCAACTCTATATGAAGAACCTTGTGAAGGATTTGAGCAATACAAATCCTCAAACCCCAAAGAATACTTGCATGTAAAAACTTATCATAGAGAAGAAAAAGAAAAGAGGAGGCAAGGGTTTTGCTTTGAAAATATGCAAATTGTATTCTTAGAAATGAAAAAGATGTAAGATAATTGCAAATGATTTATCTTTATAGAAGGAGATTTAAACCCAAAAATGGTAACCTAAAAGGTAAAAGGGTCACTTAAAAGGTAAAAAGATAACCTAAAAGGTAAATTCTATTTAATAATTACTAATTAATTATTAAATGAGAATGTAGAAGGTGCATAAAGTGAAATCTTAAGAAGGGAGAAAAGGTAATTTAATAAATTAAATTAAATTAACCTTTTTTATCTAACACCTTGCTTAACATGAGAAACAATGTAGCTACAAAGAATGTAGAGAGAAAGGAAACTACAATGCAATGCAGAAAGAAAATATGGATCCTGAAAACAAGACCTAATGAGGTACACATAAGTTCAAGTGGCATGACTTCACCTCAATAGACTCTTGTGAAAAAAGAGAGTGAGTCTTTGATAGTGGAGATGGTGCACCAAAATGTGAGAAGGACTATAGGTGGGAAGCATGATCAATGGTCCCTATAGCAATAATATTTCCTATCTCAATATCTTTGATATGCACTGAATCCTATGCAAACTCATCTATCTTCTCGATCCCACTATGTGTAATCTGATAAATCGAGAGAAGGTTAGAGGAAAAAGATGGAACATAAAATACATCATGAAATGTACCATCATCAATGTTAATAGAATCTTTCCTAAATATAGTCATAATAGTGTTTTTACCCATCAAAATTTGTGGAGTAGGAGAAGCCTCAAAAGAAGAGAACAAATTCTGAGAAGATGACGTATGGTGTGAAGCACCTGAATCCAGTAACCATCTAGAAGAATGAAGAATAATAGTTGCATGTAGTGAATGACCCTTTCCTGTATCTTTATTGTAACACTAAAATGATGATGATGAAGAAGCTCTGTGAGAAGTAGAAGGAATATAAATGATGCTCTTTTGAAGGAGATCTGTCAAATCTAAAACTTGTTTGGCATAGCCATCTAACTTCTTCTCATAGCACTATGACTCATCATGATTAGGCTTATTATAATAAGCACATTTCAGTCTTTCTGGAATTGATTTACCCCATTTAGGATGAGGTGACCCTAATGAATTGTGAGTGCTAGAATCAATATGAGACTCTGTAGAATGAGATTTATGAATCTTCTCCTTTGTCCCTGAAGATGTCCAAGCTACCAATGCATGATTCTATGATGCTATGAGATAATCCAATTGAGAGAGCTTAGCTTTCTCTTGAATCAACTGATCATAAAAAACCTCAAAGGATGGCATGGAAAATCTATTACCCAAAGCAGCTTTGGTGGAATATAAGGTAGAAGAAAAAATATGAAAGTTTCTGTGAAGCTTAGAAAGAATTAGGTAGATATACTCAATGTCAGTCTTCATTTTCCCACAACCTTGCAATAAAGATCTCAGTTGTTTGAATTTCATCAAGAAGTCCTTAATGGAGGAAAAAGAATCTAGTATAAGAGAGGTGAACGCTGCCTCAATCTAAAGTGCCCTAAACTCATTCATTGTACCAAACAAGCCTCCAAGCTTGGTCCACGTAGCTAGAGGGGTATTGTTCCCATCAAGATGAAACTATAGATTGTTGGAGACCTATAAGGAATTCAATCCTATTGCCTCATCCATCTTGTTCCTATGCTACATGACCTTAAAAGGCCTCTATATAATAGGCTACACTACATATAAACAAGACCACAACCCTTTTGACCAAAGAAGTCATGTCATCTAGGTCTTCCATTTGTGATAGTTATGAGGTGTTATAAGTTCTAGACAAAAAGAGGTCTTGGACATTGTTTAAGAAGATGTTGAATTTTTCTTGAATGTAGTTCTAGTTTACATAAGTAAATAATAAAAATAATATGACAAAACACCCTTCACAATGCAAAAAACTAAACCCTAGCTACTAGAAGGAATGTAAAAATGAGAGAAGAGAAAAAACCATAAGAAATCAATCACTAATACCTGGCATAAAATACTGGTGAATGAAAAAGAATCTAGAAAGTTCTCCATATGAGCTTTCCAACACTTTTTTTTTATTAGAACACGGAGCTATAATGAAGAAGTTATGCTCCCCAAAAGTTAGAAGTCATTAATGAACTTCAAGTGCAAAAGTAGGTACCAAACTAGAAAAAAATCCCAAAAATACTTAATCCATCGTCTTCATCTTGAAACTAGCTTTCTGGCATTTCTTTTGGATCAAAAAATACCCCCATATGCTCAATATATTGTAAACAAATGAACAGGGTCCCTAGAAGCACTGACAAAAGAATTGTTTAAAAAATAAATAAATATAGAAATTAAAAATTTCAAAAATATTCCATTGCTTGGGTGGAGCGGTACTAGAGCGATGAACTAGCTGAGCTGTAAGTGGCAGTGGCAGGTAGGGAGGAGAAGTGATGCAGCTTGGGAGGCCAATGATGGTGGGATGGAATTTGGCGTTGGCAGCCAAGAATTGTAGATGGTGGCCGGAGAACATGCCTTTGCTGGAAAAAAAGCAGAGTGGGCCAAATTTTTACAACACTGTGAGTTTTTGAAAAATTGTAGTGGTGTGGATTAAAACACCATGCAATTTTTGAAAATCATGGTTATTTTTTTAACCACTGCTTGCACCACACTTGTGCAATTTTGATTTTTTTCTAAAGTTGTGCCTCAAAATGCATGCAAAGGTTGTATGGCTCTACCAAGCAATTTTTTTTGCCTCCTAGATCAATGTTTTCCAAAATGGACAAGCTTTATATGAAAATGGGGGTTTTGACACCTTCTGATTCCAACTGCAAGGTTTGTTTGGCCTTAAAGTGCTATGAAAATCAAAGACCCTCTTATTTTCACAAAAATTACCTTAAAAACACTAGATCTAATTTGTCAAACCCTCATTCTCCTTTTTCTCCAAATACCAAACAAGCTACAACAGATCTAGCTTTAATACTAAGAAGGATTTTAGTAATACAAATCCATAAAGGCTGAAGAATACATGCATGTAAAAACCTGTTGCAAAGAAGAAATAGACAAGAGGAGGCAAGGGTTTTGCTCTAAAATATGCAAATTGTATTTAAGAAATGAAAAAGATGTAAGATAATAGAAAATGATCTATCCTTATAGAAGGAGATCGAAACCCAAAAAGTGTAACCTAAAAGGTAAATGTTATTTAATAATTATTGATTCATTATTAAATGAGAATGTAAAAGGTGCATAAAGTGAAATCTTAATTAAGAAGGGAGAAAAGGTAATTTAATAAATGAAATTAAATTAACCTTTTTCTCTAACACCTTATTTTAACTTCTTCCTTTTAGTAGTAGGTGCTAAGGGAGGACTTTCTAAGAGTTGCCTCTTGTACAAAGGGATAGGTTGTATATTCACACTTCTAGCCACAACATATCCTGCCTTCCTTTGCAAGGTGTACTAGTCTAGGCTCATGATTGCTTTATTTTCCATCCTTTTCTCAATCTCTACAACCTAGTCTAGGTATGCTTCTATCAAATTTGAAATTTTCTCATTAAGGGTTTGCATTAACCCAACAAAATTTTCCATAAGTTTATTAATATTATCTCCCTGACATTTAATATCAACAAGGGGATCATTTTTTTAATCTAATGCATTAATAAACTCTAGAATTCTACTATACACTTTCCACTTTTTCTTTTTTACTTCCTTTTCTTGCAATGAAAATTCATTTCTAATAATATCCTTTGGAAAGTAACAAAATGTTCATAAAATTTAACTTTGGTCCTATCTTTAAACATATCATAACAACCTTTTGGGTCAATGAAATGAGGATGGAATTGACCATTTGGTACCTATCAAGGAACTTACCTAGATTTCTCCATCCTTCCTTTGTAAGCATGAAATTGTGGACCACTATGAAGTTTGGGAAAATTGTGCCTCTAAATCTACCCACCAATTCTCTTTCTTCTAGTCCTATCTACCATAGAAATTTTGCAATTCCAATCTTCAAAGGAACTCGATAAGGAAGAACATGAGTCTTCCCTTGGAAACCCTATACCCTAAAGATAGTAGATATAGTATAAGGGATAATATCCCCCTAGTTGTGGCTCACTTTTAGACCCTTAACATGATCCTTGTTCTTGATCAGCTCTAGTAAGGGCTAGGGTATTCTGGGGTTGTCTTTTGTTAACATAATCCTCAACTTTGAGGCAAAACACATGTCAAATTGAAAAAAAAAAAGCATCTATAACCTCCTAGGTCATGTTAGAACTCCATAGCTAAATAGGTAGATTTTCCCCATCCTTCTTCAATTCTAGCTTCATCTTCTTAGAGAAAGAAAAAGGTCCTTTATATAGACACATATGTACATCAATAAAGAATACCAAAAAATGGGCTTCTCAACCTTGGCCTTACTGATGCAAAATAATCCATTATGGATTTCTTCTACAATATATGAAGCAAAATAAAAATAGAACTCATACCATACTGCAACATTTAAGCAATAATGAAAACTAGGGATCCTTGGATATAATCTTGCTCATCCATATTGAAAATTCTGGAGAGGGAGAAGTAGAGTGCCTATGCCCTAGAGTTAAAATATTTCCTTAAAAATGGCTTACAGGTGTGAGCTGCCACCAGTGGTAGATTCACTATCCTTACAAAATGTTCTTATAGTGGTTGTCCCTAAAGTATACGCTCTAGGCATTATATCGAACCTACAAATAATCTAGGTCAATCTTCTCATGCAATGCATGGTTAGGGTTTAACAAGAAAACATCACTAATTATCTTAGGTGTGACACTAAAAAGGTTCTCTCCTACATGATTCTTTATGAGCCTTAGCACCAAATTATATCTCTTTGCTATCATTGTTAACAAGTCATCATCAAAGAAAACACCATGAACAATCAACTTTCCTATATCAAATTGCCATACATTGATTAAAGGAGTATCATGATTCCTCTTAGAGAACCATTTCCTAAACAAATCCAAACCACTAGTAGATGTCTCAACATCCCTCAAAAAAATTGATTTATCATAAAAACTCTCATTAACCAGCAGTATAGGGTTTTTGGGAACCAACTCTTTTCCCTTAGTTGCTTCATTAGTTGAAAAGAGAAATTGCTATAGAAAATCATCATGCACATTCTACTATTGGTAGTCCACCTTTCTAGAGAAATCCCTTCATCAAAGCACCTTATCAATCTAATAAAATTCAAACTGTAATTTCTCAAATAATTAGAAGTTTTTGGTACATACCCACATATTTCTTCCTTTAGTTAAAACTCTATCAACAATAATTCATTGCTTTAGAAAATCACACTCTAAGCTCTGGTTCTCTATACTTCAGTTCTCTTTCATTTTCTAATTGATTATGTATTGAATTTTAAAATTTATGCAGATTTCTTTTGCATGAATTCTCTTTGATTTATCATCAATGCTCCAACAGTCAAATAATGAATGTTATGCTAAAAATTTGAAATTTGGCCATTGATCTGGGTACAATTAGATGGTCTCATTTTAAACTTAACAACTACTTAACTTTTGGAAAGATGGACATGTGTCCTTCCTGGCATTCTCTCTTTGGCTAAAGATCAAGCACTTTCATTATGTGAGGATATGACCATCATTGATCATTTCAAATCCTATGATTATGAAAGATCCTAGCTATCATTGCATTCCTTTAAGACTTGGGCCCATCAAGGCACATGTCAAAATGTCACTTTCTTGTTTTAGCTAAAATCCATGCATCTTTATTTTGTGAGAAAGTGACATCCATCAATCTTCATTGGATGAACAAATAATATCTTTTCCCATAGTTGTATGCACTATGCGGCCTACATGGATATGTGGTAGCTTCTCACATTCTCACTTTAGTTAGTCTTCAAACAAATTCAAAATACACGATTGTGTGAGCCATCGATCAACTAAAGATTTGAAATCTTTGAGAGATGAATGTATTTTGTCACAGTTAGTACTCATAGTGAACTAGAATATGCCACTTAGAAAACTATCTTGACAGTTCATTCTTTTGCAACTCACAACTTAACTTGATCCCACAAAATCCACGTGTCAACATGTCACAACCTCACTTTGGTTAGAGCTTGAGTACTTTCATTATGTGAGATTATAATGATTTTTGATCTTCATCTGTATCTACAACTGGGAAGATGCTCATTTTATACTGTTTGAAAGCAAAAAGGGCCTACAGGGACACCTATTGACTTGTCACAATCTCACACTTTTTAAGCAATGAGCATCTTAGATTTGTGAGGATATGACATTCATTGATCTAAAGGAGATCAATGATGACCATGAAACAACTAACTTTCTCCACTTCCTCAGGTCCCACTAGATAGGTGTCATGCCATCACAATCTCACTTCAGTTAAATGCTTTATATCTGTAAACTGCAAGAATGTAACAATTGTTGATCTAAGAAGAGATCAATGGTTCCAAAAGTAACTCACTAGAAGGGTTTTGAACAAGGAAAAATAATTTACAAGATAACCATGACAACACCTTTGGTTAGTAATGAGTTATGAGCTAGGCAGAAAGTAGTAATTTCACAAAAACTTTCAAATGATTTCAAAAATATCTTCTAATAAGAAAATTTTGAAAGTTATTCTAAGGCTCTATTTAAAATCTCCCACCTCAAATTTAAAAGGTGCAAACAATTTGAACAAGGAAACTAGGGCACAAATGATACTATGACATAACAATTAGGGATTTTCTAAGGGCATGATTAATCAAGAGACATAAAAACCCTAATCACAAAAAGGATACCTGGGTTTTTCACAAAAAATTTTAAGGGAATTTTACCATGTTGAAAACTATGCCAACAAGTACAAGCCAGAAAAATCTTTTTTTGACCAAGCAAGCTAGCTAATGTCAAGACAAGTGTTCTACAATGACTAACCAACTCACTGATGACCAAGTGTCAAAACCTAGTAATGGTAAAGTGACAATATTTTGAATTCGTATGAGAAGTCATGATTTCCAGCCAACTCTATTGATTTCTTGGGATGTGGAAAGAATGTTGAAGATAAGATTGATGAGTTGTATCATTTAATTCAAGGATAGGATTAGGTATCATATCTAATGAATGAATTCAATGAGAAGTTTCTAGAAAAGAAGGAAGATGAACAGATACAATGAATTTTTTGGATCAAACTATAAACCCTAATCTATCTATGGTGATTCTGAAAATGGAAAAAGACTATAATTACCTATTTAAGGAGGTATAGAGCCAAATTTTAAAGACACACATAGAGAGAAAGGTGGAATAGAGGTGCACAAGAGTGTGAAGTGTGATAAACAAAGAGACATAACAATGAACCTATGCAAGTTTCCAATAAGAGGGAACCAAGCTACTGAAGATGATAAGAGAATCCAAATGGAAGAGAATAGAGAAGGCTTAAGTTTGTTGTGAAGATCATGGTGATTAATTGAAGGGTTGACAAGAAAATCAAAGACTAAAGTGATAGAGAAGGCTTATTTGAGAATCGAACAATGATATGAAACTACAAAGTGAGTTGTAATCATAGATATCAAACCCTACTATTTTCTTTCTAATCATTGTAAATATTTTGTATTGACACCCTTTTGATCAAAGGTTGACCTAATAGTTATTGAGCGACTTAAAAGTCTATGTAAATCCTTTAACAAGGTGACATTCTAAATGAAATGATCAAAATCCTCTGGCAATTTCACTCCTAGCAAGGTTATTAAATCCTCTAACTAGGTCACATTTACCAGCGTGTATTGTAACCTTTAGTAGGGTTTTCTCCTAACATAGCCCACTTCAAAAAAGTGAAAAAGCGGTGACATGTTGCTGGTGGTTTTTCCCAAATTGGGTTTCCACGTTAAATCATATTATCAAACTTGTGTTGAATGTTTTGTGTGTTCTACATTTACATGTTTTACATTCAGCAAGTATGTTATCTTAGGACAATGAACTACTAGTAATTTTGTTTATCAATATACAATAGAGGCTGAGCTACATTAGGATAAGAAGAATAGTAAATGTTTATTGTTTGATTGTTCAAGTGGTACTTATGGACCTTGAGTAACTAATTCACCCTCCTCCCAATTATTCTTAACATTCTAACACCCGAAGGAGAACTGATGGTAGCTAAGTACATGAGAAGACATTACTCAACAAACTGGATCATTAGAGACAAGGATGTAAAAGTAATAACTAGGATAAAGGTGAGATATACACCATGTTTATTCTCACACATGGAGGCTAAGGCTACAAGAGAAGCTATTAAGGATGAAGATTAGAGGAAGGAAATGGAAGAAGAAATTGACCATATAGTAAAAAATAACACATGGACCTTGGTAGCCAAACCAAATGACAAGAATGTCATCGACACAAAGTGGGAATTTTGAAACAAAATGAATGAAGATGTAGAAGTGGTCATTAATAAGGCTAGGCATGTTTACAAGGGATATGAACAAGAAGGTATAGATTATGATGAAACCTTCACACTAGTAGCCAAATTGGAAGGAGTCAAGACACCCCTAGAATTTTCTACACACAAAAAATTCAAAGTATACCAAATGGATGTAAATTTTGTATTCCTAAATGGAGCTCTAGAAGAGGAAGTCTACATCAAGAAACCTCTAGGATTTGGAAATGAACAAGGAAAGAACCAAGTGTGTAGACTACAAAAAGCCATCTATGGACTTAAACAAGCACCAAGAGAATGGCATGAGATGCTACACTCATACCTAATATAGATTGGGTTTGTAAGAACCAATGATATAACTATAATCTATACATAAAGCAAGAGAGAGAAACAAGCCCATAGATTGTAGAGGTCTTTGTAAATGATATCATCTTTGATGGAGGTGAAAAGTTAAGTGCTAAGTTTTTTGAAGCCATGAAGAAGGAGTTTGAAATGTCTCTGATCAGAGAAATCAAGTTATTCATTAGACTTCAAGTGTACCAACTAGAATGGTGTATCCTAAACAAGGTATGTCAAAGAAATACTAAAAAAAATTGGCATGGAAGACACAAGACCTATAGGCACTCCAATAGAAACTAGTCACAAACTATCAAAGGAGGCTAAAGGCCCTGAAGTGAACATGGTATTTTATTGGTCAATGATAGGTAAACTATAATATGTGGTACATATATGGTTGGACATAGCACAATTCATTGGGTTAGTGTCCAAATTATTGGCCAACCTAAAGGAGTCATGTATTGTAGCTATGAAGAGAGTATTTAGTTATCTAAAAGGTACTAAAGAATATGGTCTATGATATCCTTGAAAAGGCAATTTTGAACCTAGTTTCTTTATAGATGATAGGAAGAACACAACTAGAAGTGCATTCTTCCTTGGAGGAAGACTAGTGGCCTAGACTAGCAAGAAGAAAAACTACATATTGTAGTCGACTCTTGAAGAAAAATATGTTGTTGCAACTATAGATTGTACTCAAATTATTTGAATTTAAGAATTACTTAAAGGAATCTAAGAGAAAATGAAAGAAATTATAGCTATCAATTGTGATAACACCAGTTCTATCAATATATCCAAACAATCATTCATCCACTCAAAGATCAAGCACATATCCATCAAGTACAATTTTCTGAGGGAACAAGTGAGAGAAAAAGAGGCCAAGTTGGAATTGTTAGAATGGGGTTGTTGTTGCACCAAAAGACTGATATGTTAATGTCCTATACAATAAATCAACTTATAGTACATAGGAGGGAGTTAAGCCCTTGTCATGAATCTCGAGGGGAGTGTTAATCGAATTTCTAACAATCTCCGCCTCAGCATTACCTGAGGGTTTGAGGATTCAAACCTGTGACCAAGCTTTTATACCACTTGTTAGAATGGGATTGTTTTTGCACCAAAAGACTTATTTGTCAAAGCCTAATACAACCACTCAACTTATAGTACATAGGAGGTGGTTAAGCCATTGTCACAAATCCCAAGAGGAGTGCTGAATAAATTTCTAACAGGAATATGTACTAGCCAATGAGAAACTAGCTGATATCTTCACCTTGCCTCTTCAGAAAGATATGCTATCTAAGATAAAGGTTAGGTCTATTACCCCTATCCAACCTAAACTAAGCCAAACTAGGCTGAAATTTTTCCAAGCTCAAGGAATGGAACATAGTCCAAGTGGATTGATGGGAGTGAGGGACTACTCCATAAGGGGAGAATTCAAGACAAAAACAAACAAGGAAATATGGTCACCTTTGGCATTACTATTGAAGGGGGAGAATTCACGAGGAAGAAAAAATGTCATAAAAATACATTGTAGATGATCAAAGCATGAAAATGCACTATCTTAGGGGAGATAATGGAGGAAGGAAGGAAGAGGAATGCACACACTTGATGCAAAAAGTGTCAAAGTGAATAAGTGTTTCCATCAATGCCAAAGGGGGAGAATGTTGGCCTGAGTGTTAATGACTAACTTGTAGATTGACTGATAGGCTTAGTCATCAAAGGTGTTGTCATTTATGGAAACAAAAGTGAAGCTGGGATCATGACTGATAGATGTGAACAACTGAAAAGGCTTGTTAATATGTGACTCTAACACTCAAAGGAAATCATGAAAGATGACAAGCCTAGTGGAAGTGATGACAAAGATAATCCACTTAGAAAAAACATGCTAAGTGAAGTCCACACAAGTAGAAGGAAGCCAAGTGGAAGAGATAGAAAAGATAATAGAAAGGTGACTTAGTATAATGAGCACAAAAAAAGATACTCATGACTACCTAGCCATGTAGAGGGTAATAGTGTAATCAAAATTGCATCTGATGGTGATGGAGAAAGGATAGAGACATGGTCATAAGAATTCAAATTTTAATTCTTTACAACTAAAGCTAGCCATCAGGAACAAATTGCACCTATGCCTCTTGTACAAACACACCACAAGATGACATGGTTGACACACCACTACAATGAGCAGTTGAGTCAATAATAGGGAGAGAACTCAAATTTTGAATTCTTAGATTGATGCTTGCAAAAATAGGAAGAAGAAGAGTATACAAGCAAAAGAATTTAAAAGGGAGAAGGTTAGATTGCCAAGTGGATATCCTAAGAGCTAGAAGGGTTAAGCTAAAGTGGAATCTCATAAAGTGAAGAAGAGTGATCAGAGAAAGATCATATTCAAAGTAGTGATTATGCTGAGAAGAGGAGAGTGGGCCTAAAATAGTGCAATGATTATCACATCCTCATGTTAGAGAGTAAAGGACGTGACTAACTAGAGATTGGAGTTAGAGCCCAAAGAAGGAAAAGCACAATTCTAAGACTAAATAAGAAAGAAGAAGAAGGATCTAAATCAAGATATGTTTAACTTAGGTAAACTAATAGGTTATTTCTTTATTTTTTACTTATCTATACAATAGAAAATCTTGTGAAGGGTGGACACTAAATGGTTCTTTGTGGAGATCCCTTAATAGCGTGACACATTAATTTGTGTTTCAAAGTCCTTTAATGAATAACTCCTAACATAGAAAGATATTAATAGGTCTTATACAAATCCCCAAATAGGATGACACCTCATAGTGCTATTGTAATCTTTTAATAGGGATACACTCTTCACCAGAGAGACTTCATAAGAGTGTAAACTTGTGAGGATCGACTCACACACCATAGTTTATACCCTAGCTGGGTTTCAATGAGATAAATATTATGTTTTTTGTTTCTATTATCATGTGATATATTTTTTCTTAACCCTAACCTGTTAAGTTATAGCCTGCACTAAGCTATAGAGAAGTAGTGAGTGTGATTTGGAAAAAAATGTTGTGCATAGTGAGTATACTAATTCACCCCCCTAGTATATTGACTTGTGGGTGGGACCAACATAGGGATCTTTCCTTACTAACTTAATAATAAATATTGGTTCATATTAATGAGACAAAATAAAAATCAACTTTTTCAATACATTAGGAACACACATAATATTTTAAAGAGCATTATTTTTCAAATCATGCATGAACAAACAATTATGTGTTAACTAAGTAATAAGGGATGAATTAATCTCTAATAAGTTTTTTCAATTTCTTAGTTTTTCTACACATGTCATGTGTCACAACTTATACAATAACCCTTTCATTTTTGTTGCATTTATGCAAACACCCTTGGACTTGTCTAGGCTTGAGGGTCTTTTCTTGTCTCCCTTGCAAATGACCATGGTTTTTTATTCCTCCACAATACAGATGAAAACTTGATGGAATCATATCATTAATCCCCTTCTTTAACAACTTGGGATTTTTCTTTTGAAGGTGTTCCACAAGGTAAATCATGTAATAGGTCCCATGATACTATACTTCCACCTCTAGAATTTGAAGAATTTTTGCAAATGGATTACAAATTAAACCTTATTAGTTATGTTGTGGGAAGATTCCATTGAAAATGTGATTCATGACTAGCTTTCCAAATGTTGGACATCACATTGAAAGTGTGATTCATGACTAGGTTTTCAAATCTTATACCTCACATGGGATTCAATTGACCAATTTACAAAACATTCCTAAAGGATTTAAAAAAAAAAAGTTTTATAAAGCTAATCAATCTAGGTTTTTTTTATCTTATTTGGACCCCATGATGGATTTTAACTTTCTATGGTAGGATTTAAACCATGGAACCATGAATTTTCTATTATATGCCAAGAATCTATTTCTACATCAATTGGCATTAAACTCTCAATCTTGCTCATACTATTTTTTATCCCTTTCTCCTAGATAAATACTCTAACATTGGTACCATCATTTTTGTACAACCCAATAATTTTATTCAACTTTTTGAAATTTGAGAGTCATTATCAATATGGATATCCAAATTGGTGATGGTTGTTACTCCTAAAAGATCCATAAAAATAAAAAAATTTAAATGCTTGTTAGCATAAGAATCCAACTACAAGATTAGATATTTCTAGTCAATTTTATTATGCCCTAGGTCTACATTGTACCATCACATATGAAGCAATTGACTCATTCTAATGATGATGTTAGCTTTTCTATAGTAGTTAACCATAAAAAAAGATTGATAGTGCCTCTAAACCCTTCCCCATATCTTCTAGGAAACTTAGATTAAGACCTCAAATTTATAAGTCTATGGTTCAATTTTTCTTAGCCCGAAGCTAACCATTCTTATGAAATCCTGATACTTGCGATGGTAAAAATAGCTTTGGCATTTAAGGGTGAGATAAGGAGGGTCAATATGTTTCTCAACATAGATAAAAAAATTAATTTAGTTTTCAAATTGGTAGCTATGCTACTCAGGGTATTTCAGTACAAATTAATTATTCTATCCATGATGAACTAGATAATGAGAAACTACCCCTTGATTTCCATTGAATTTTATTTATTGGAACATGAAGGCTCTCAAGAATATTTTTTTGGAAAAGTATTTTTTTGATTTATGAGTTTCATTCGTAGATTTATGTATTCTTTTCCCTCAATAGGCCAAAGTAGTTTCTACTTAAATTAAGAAATTTCATATTATTTGGCTTACTAGTTTCTCTTTTCTTGAACTATGAATATATTTGTAGAAAACTTGGTAGTAATGTCTCACTTAGATGACACCATATTTTGGTTGATGATGAACATGATCTCATTAATAGAGTGGTTTGGACTCCTTCCATCTATGAAATGATTCCTTCAAGGTAATCAATGCTTATGCTTCAAGTGTTTCGGTTGAAAGATCTATAGCTTATCACTAGATAACCAATTAAATGTTCTATGCTACTTGGGACATGTGCAAAAGTTTTAATATCATAGAATTGATCCATGATAAATAGAGAACCATGTCTATACACTAGATAGCTTATTTTATCATTTCTACACAGGAAATACTCTTGTGATGTGGAACCTAATTAGACTTAGAGGTTAATTATCTACCACTTCGTTCAATGTAGTTTCCACCGATACTTTACTACGAGGGTTGAGAGGCAACACCTCCAAGCTCTAGTGATAAACGAGAAATGCTCCTTGAGGGTTCCTAGGGAAGCACCCTAAGCGGGGTCAAGGGGTAGTGCCCCTTGTGGGGTCCTAGGGTCAATGGTACCAGGATTTATATTTTTTCTATTGGTCGACTTATTCTAGCCCTAATTTTGTAAATGAAAAAAATATTGTATAAAATGGATTACGTTTAGGGATATCATAATGTATGATGAGATTGTAGCTACTTGTGGTGGTATTGAGCTATAAGGGATTACATATTGTATCAAGGTTGTAATCACTAGATAATAAGAATATTGGTTTTGTTGTTTGGTGGGCATAGCCCAAGGATTGGGTGAACCACATTAAATCATTGTGTCTTGTGTTCTCTTCTATGTGATTTATCATTTTATGATATTATTTATATTTACATGTAATTTTTAGTTTTTCCTTGTTGATCCTAAAAAATAAATTGCATCTCATTTATCCTTACTCTAGCTACCACATGAATCAATCGCCATGATACACATGGACCAAATAGTCAATTGGTTTTGACAAGATATTAAAAATTCTTAACCATGCCATGATTTTGGAAAACTATCTATTTACTTCTTACAACTATTATTCTTTATTTATCAAATTATTAGTGTATATTATCTTATGTAAAAAAATTCTCCATACTACTATATATTGAATGGAATGTTGCAACTCTTAAACCTATTAAGGGAGAAAGCCAACCGTCACCATTTCATTTCTTACTAATACAGACATGTTCACTCATATCCAATGGATTCAAAACCTTGCTCCATATCCAAATTAAAATGAAAAATTATTAGATGGTTCTAATTTTGGAATAATGAAAGTTTTAGAATGATGGCACACTCATATTTATATATTTCTTTTCTTTTGGGACTCCAACTAGCCTATTTTTGTTGCCAATCCTATGAGGATATCTAATACCTATAGGAAGATCTACCAAGTCAACACCACCTCTAAAGTTAAACCATTTATTTATCAATTCTCAATTCTTCCTTGCTCAACTATGTAAGTTAAGAAAATTCAGAATGTCTATTCTACACATAGTACATAGATTAAAGTCAAATTACACTAGCTCAAAATTGGTGATGGTTTGTCAAAGGGAAATTTTCAAGGTTTGTGGGCTTCTCATTTGTCACACTATCATAACAATAGGAGGTTATCAACTCCTTTATGAGATTTATATTTTCTCAAAGCTCTTATTAGACATTCATAAATTTCTATTTAGCCTAGGAAATTACCCTTGCAAGTAAATTTATGCAATGATACCTTCATTTCAAGTTAGTTTCTTTCCTTCAAATTTTGAATGAATTTGTTGCAATAAACTCCTCTCCTTGGAAAATCTCAAAGAACCTATTTTCTCCATGGTGAATGACAAAGGTCTTTGCTTGGATGAATTCCCTTAGAAATTGTTTGAAGCCTTTTTGGATATTGTTGGTAGGAATATTGCTAAGGTTAAATTGGAATCTATATGTATTTGGTTGTTAAGAAATTTTATCAGCAAAGGTATTATCAAATTTATACCCAAAATTAGTGATCTAAAAGGTATTAACAATAAGCACATGATCACTTTGTTTAGTGTTCCTTATAAGATCATTTACAAAGTCTTAGATCTCACTTGGTGCTTAATACTACTACTTATAGTTGAAAAATAAAATTCATTAAGTCCAAATATATCCTACATAATATAATTATTGTTTATGTTTAGGAAGAAAATATATGTTATAGTCTCACTAGTTCTCAATTTTCATCAAAATCACTTTTACTATGACTTATGACCACATAGAATGACCCTTCTAATATAAGTGATATTGTAACATAATGAAAATTTAACAAGATGATAGTTTTTTATGACCTTTCAATATCATGCTTCAAACATTTTTTTTTTGAAAAAAGAGGGGTAAAATTTCATTAAGATAGAAAGGCTTACAACAATGAGAGCTCAACAAGGAGCTCTATCCTGATCAACAAATTTATCAAATTCTCGTCACAGATCAAGGGGAAGCTACCCCCTATCACTAATATTGTAGCTTGGAGCATGTATAGAAGCCCATTCTACCAAATAATCAGTATCTATGTTCCATTTATGAGGAATGTAAGTAAACGTAATGAGCTCAAAAGAGGTCCAAAAGAGAAGAGTTTGATTAACAACAATAACTAGTTTCCAACCAACATCCTTAAGCTCTTGTGAAGTAAGCAAGTTGATCACCACTTGGTGATCAGACTCACAAATAATCTTATGCCATCCCCTCAAACAACACTATTCCACAACATATAAAATGGCCCGAGCCTCCATGAGATTGTTAATATGGTAACCCTTATGCACTAAGAAAAATAATTTAAGTTCACCAGAGTTGCAACAAGCCACTCCCCCAATACTACCAGGTCCTGGATTCCCCTAGGAAGAACCATCAGTGTTAATTTTAAGAACTCCATGAGGAAGAGGAGTCCAATACCCCTCCCAATTCACTCATCCCTTCCCCTATTGTCGAGGTTGTTTGGAAAATCTTTGATACCATTTAGCTACAACCCCATCCTGAAGATGAAAATTGAGTTGATTGCATATAGCAAGATTGGCTAGATCCATATTCCCATTTGATTCAAACTTTACTTGAATAGTTTCCTAAAGTGAATGTGAGATCTTCCACCAAAGATGCATAAAAACAATTTAGATATCTTGAAAGATTCATTGGTTCCTCTCCAGCTAGATATGCCAAAATAAAAGATGGGCCGACAACCAAGTATCATGGAGAGGAGTAACCTTGGAGGGAGAACTCTCCAAGCGGGCCCAGAACTTAGGCAAAGAGGAAGCATGCCTACAAGAGAAACCTCAAGCACTCCACCAAAGCTACCATAATTGAGTAGAAAAAGAGCAATGGAAGAATAGATGGGAGACAAATTCCTCCCCATTACAACATAAAACACAAAATGAGCGGCCTTGAAATCTATGTTTACAAAGATTATCCCATGTAAGAAAGTAGTTGTGAGCCACTAGCCACATGAAAAAATTGCACTTGGACCAAGAAAATTTATTCCAAACTTGTTTCCACCAAGGGATCTTGTTCATATCCTAACAATTGTCTAGTTATCTCTCGATACCCAACAGAGATTGAATATTTACTAAACAAGGTACCTCCCCAAGCCAAAACATATAGTCCTAGTAGAGAACAACACACCTAGAGGAAAAATATGAGAAATCTCCTAAAAATTTAACTTTGTGCCTCAAGGAGGTCAATCTGAATAGTGCTTCCATCTATAGTTGACAACAAGTCCCAATTGATAAGGACTCTTGTAATGAGCCACTTTATCCCATCTAGTAGCAAGAAAAGAATTGAGCAAAGATTTTGAAGATGAGAGTACATGGATAAGATGGAGGGGAATCCATCCCAAGCATCAGACCAAAACAAAGCCTTAGAGCCTTCCTTACATATCCAAAAATGACCCCTCTAAACTAAAAGAACACCAATCTTGAGAGTGTGCTTGACCATAGAGCCATGACCTTCAAGAGGAAGTATAGAAATAGAGAAAGGATCAACACCTCTAAAATATTTATGAGTAATAATATAGGCCCAAAGTTTATGTTGTCCAAAATACCATCACCAATAAAGCTTAGTAGCCAACACTTGACTACTTAAGAGAGTTGATCGAAGATTAAGACTGCCCTCCTTTTTAGGCCTGCAAACAGTCTCCCAACTAATCAAATTCCATTTAGAGCTATGAAAATTACCACTCTAAAGGAATTATTGACAAAGAGCATCAAACTCCCTGAGAAAGTAAATAGGAGTAGCCCAAACAATGCTTCTATTAGTAGAAAGAGCTTGAATAATATATTGAAGAAGGGTAACCTGACCAGTAGTCGAGAGCCATCTATGAGTCTCTAACAATTTACCTTTTCCTAGAGCTTATTAATCAAATATTTCTAGAAGATTCATGGTTGCCTAGAAATAGTAATAGGGATGCCGAGATAAGTTAAAGGAAGTGACCAAAACTAAAACTGCAGAATATTAGCAATCCTTTGCTTAATAGATTCAGAAGTGTTAAAAAAATAAATAGAAGATTTGTGCTTATTAAATTTTTGGCCTAAGGCTACCAAATAAATATCAAAATTATGTCAAAAGGATTTAGCTTCCATGATCCAAGCAAGTCCTGCAAGATTAGAATCATCAAAAAATTGAAGGTGAGAAAGAGTAGGTAAACCATTACCCCATTGCCACCCCTAAACAGAGTTCCAAGACACTTGATAGTTAATGAATCTGACCAAGCCCTCATCCATAATGATGAAAAGATAAGGGAGAGACGATCACCTTGGCGGAGACCTCTAGAGTCATCAAATAGCTAGGAAGGTTGACCATTAAGAAGAACATAAAAAGAGGTAGAAGTAACACAACTCATACTCCAACTCACCCAATCAGAGCTAAAGCCAAAGGTAAGAAGAATACTCCTTAGGAAACTTCATTTAACTCTATTATAGGCCTTAGCCATACCCAACATAACAGCATATCTATCACTCCCTTGAACTAGCCATAGAGTGAATAGCCTCAGTAACAATAACCACCCCATCCAAAATTTATCTTCTTTAAACAAAACTGCCTTGTTCCTCTAAGATAATAATAGGGAGCTATTTGTCAGTTCTCTCATCAATCAACTTAGTAATGAATTTGTAAACCACATTACATAAAGCAATAGGTCTAAAATAATGTAAATTCCCAATAAAATATCAACTCGTATACATTGAAAAATCACTTTTAAACAATAATTAAAAATTACATAATATTAAAGTTTATCTTTTAAACAATATTATACAAGATTTTTCTTACAGGGAATATGAGTGGGTAACTTGTGAATTTCCCAAGTACATTATAGTAAATCTTTACTAAAAAATTAGTAGCCACTCAAAATCATCTTTTGAGTTGGATCACCAAACACTTTTCATATTGGAAATTTCATGTCATCATCTCTAATGGTGGATGTTCAATGGTGTTCATATCCCTCTATAAATATTTTTTAGTAATTTACATTAAAAAAAATGTCAAAACAAAGAATGCATATATTCATAAGTCTAGTTAGCACCTTTTCCATCCATTAAACATCAAATTGTTGTACCTTTCATTTTGATGCTTGCCTCTTCAACTCTCCTGTTAATTGTAAAAAAATTATTTAGCTTAATTTAATGTGGAAAAATCATTCAAAATTATTAGGTCTCTTTTAATGGCCCAACCTAGAGACAAGCAAACAATTTTCAATGTCTGAAAGGTTGTGATAAATCAAATTCTATAAATATATCGGTATTCTAATTGTACAATGATTGTAGGAGCATCAAGAATTCAAAATGTGTTGAGATAAATATTAAATCATTTTTTTTTTTTTTAAATATTGCCAATGTGAGGTTTGAACTAATGACCTCCCAGAAGGAAGTTGTGCCAATTCAACACTATACAACGGGTGGCTCTCAAAATCAAAAGTACTACTATTGTTTATTCGAGTCAAATAGATATTTATACCTCATCCATCTTAGATGATATTTAAATACATGAGGATTCTATTCCAAAACTTTTTATGAATTTTATTGGGTAGTAAGCTTTGAAAGGTTTCAACAAATAGAATACAAAAGGACAGTTGAAAACTTGTAGAGAGCATATATATCTCCATATTGTGGGTGAAGAATAAGAGTCACAATTAAACTATTTTAGTATGTTGAAATTCTAATGCAAAACTTGGCATCATAGACCATGAAATTATTGCATGAATTTGAGGCTTTTTAAAGGAAAGATGTGGGCAGATTATAATCTAATACTTCATTTGGTTTAACTGGTATAATCATGCTTGATGATTTTATTCCAATTGGTAAGGAAATTTCCTATGTCCACAAGAAAGTTGATGACACTATTGTCAACTAATTTATTCATTTTTCTTGTAAATAATCCTATTAGTTTTTCCTTGCTTTATTTAAGAGCTTCCTAGCTACAAATTAAGCTCATCCATATACTTTAAGGGGAAAATAAAGAATCAAATATTTACATGTTGTATAATTTCAGTGATTAATATTCATTTCAAAATGATTTATTGTATTTAATGAGAGTGATTAATATTCTTGTCAAGATGATTCCTTCATTTTTAGTATATTTCAGACCTTTTCCAAATATTGTAATCTTAAAATTTAAGCTTATGCATAAGTAGAAGAGAGTCACTGTGTATTTCAATAATATCTAAATTTTATGTTGATGTATTTTATTAACTCACTTTAGATGAATTGTATGAAGTGTGAATTAACATAATTAACATTAAAACACAAAATCTAGACGGTTTTTCTTGTGAGTTAAGCTATACTACTACTTGAAACCTCATAGAATCAAGACATATATTTAATTGATAAGGAATCGATAAAGAACTATAGATTAGGATTTTCAACAATAATGTAATAAAGCTAGAAGCTCTTAAAAATCATTAGTATAGACTATGGAAATTTCATTCCCAAAGGTAAGGATCTATAGCACACCACTTGATAAAGTGTTTAATATAATATTCTTTTTGAATTTTCACTTTTTTAAATTTTCCAACCTTTGCTTTAATAATTTGGGAGAAAATATGTTTATTTAAATTCTACTTTAAATTGGAGAATACTATTATCAACCAATGGACAAACAATTCTAGATAAGATGTATCCTTTATTAAGCTTGATTTTAATGAAGCTTACAACTTCATTCAACATCTTTATACTTTGTTTTATGGTTTTTAATGGGTTTTACATTCATATATAGAAAATAAGATTATGGACTATTGTTCTTGTTTGAATAGAAATAATAGAGGCTTTATTAGCCATTACATTTAGTGTTCTATTTACACAATATTAACTCTTGGCTCCTTTATATGTTCTTAAGTGCTTTGGAATTCTTTTAGGATTTAATTAACCATTATTATTTTTTCAAATGCAACACGAGTTATGTTTCTATTGATTGAGTTGCTCATACCAATCCTCTTCATGTTTTTCAAGGATAATTACTTTTATAGAATTTTTTTTCTCTCTCTCTAGTACCTAATAAACAATCATACTTGACTCCCTCTTGTGGGAAGTCTTTTGGACGTCAACAAGATGCTACAATTATTATTTTGTACATGATATTTATACATTGTCTTGATGGAAGGTGTTGGATCTCTTCACTATACAAGATCCTCTCCTTTATTAGAATAGCTTGAAGAACTCTAAAAGGGATAGTTTGAAAGTATCTAAATAAGTTTGATGAAACTTTTGAGTAATATTTTCTTTGGAACTTTCAACTCATGCTAAAATGTTGCAACATTTTAAAAAAAAATTTAAAAAAAAATTAAATCTTACAAGTATTTAATCATTTTTCAATTAAAAAATCTTATGAAATGTTGAATTAACTTTTTTTATTTTCAAAATATGTAAACATTTTTTAGTTAAAATTATAAATTGATGAAATTACTAATGAGGGCCTCATCTTCATTTCAACATTCAACAATAGTACCTTGTAGAATTTGATTTTTGTTTTTATATGGACAACACCATGGCAACTTAAGGTCATCACACAATACCAATACTAATAACTTTTACTTTATATTTTTCTTAAAATTATTAAAAAGTTCTTAACAAAGAAATAATTTATTTCATCTTTTTAAACACTTTATAATTGACATGATTATGTGTGATTTCTATGACCATTAAATTTAATCCATTAAAAAGATGACGTGACAATGGATTTACTACACAAACAAATCTATATACTATTGAAACTATTGTTATGATAAAGTATGATAATCCTTTTAGTTATAAAATCCATTTTTTTATCAAGATAGCTAAAAAGCCAAATATTTATTTAATAATCATTCTCAAAAGATAATATTTTAACATAAAGATATGCTTCAAACTAAATAAAGTAATATAAATTGTTTCAAAAATTAAAATCATATACATCAAAGAAACCCATTTTTCAATTATAGTTTCTCTTTTAAGTAGTATCATAAATGATTTTATGGTAGAAAGTATGGACCTTTCCTTTGGTGACAATTTAAAGTTGATAGTGAATATGAGTCGTTAATCATGCTCCATCGTTTACTATAAATTACCACTCACCGAGCACTTGTCATAATGATCGATGCTCAATGTTGTCGACGTCCCTCTCTGAAATACTTTATAATTTGCTCGTCGACGGCATAAAGAGGAATAAATCAGGGAGGATAATACTCTAAAAATATATTTGAGTATTCTAATGCTACAATGATTGCAGGCGCTTGAAGAATTCAAAGTATGATTATTTTGGAACGACAAGACAAATATATGCTTTGATAAAATATTATGCACGCCTATTTCACCATGGAAAGTATTGTTCAGTCGATTCACAATAAATATTTATACCTCTTCCGGGTCAACTTATATTGCAATGCTTGAGGATTTTATTAAAAAAAATTATAAATTTTATTTCATATTCAACTGTGAAAGATTTCAGTGAATAGAATACAGAATAACGGTCGAAGACTTGCAGAACGCATATCTGAAAGAAAAAGTTATAGCTGAAGAAAAAAGTTTATGGTTGTGTTTTCAATAACAAAAGCAAGCTTTTAGATATATTTAATTGTTAGATGCGTTTGTAAGGTGAAAGAATGAGAAGTTGACGGTAAATCTTATCTGTTATATGATATTTGTGTTGGGATATGAAGTCTAACAGTCATATGACTGTTTGTTCTTCTTCAATTCTTTGTATTCATAGAGTTCTATAGAACGGCTGTATGCAGTCTATGTAAGGTATCCATTGATAAATGCCAGTAATTACCTGTTGGAATGTGGGTGTAGGCAAGTTTTGCTGAACCACAATAAATCTCGTGTTCTTGTATTCGACTTTTCATTTATAGTTTTGCCATTTCATTGCTTATTTTAATATTTACAATTTATAAATTGCAAGAATGGAAAGTTGACGATCATCCTTACCTGTTATATGATATTTATGATTTGCTTTGGTCGTTTTTATATTATTTGGCTTACTAGTTTCTCTTTTCTTGAACTATGAATATATTTGTAAAAAACTTGGTAGTAATGTCTCACTTAGATGACACCATATTTTGGTTGATGATGAACATGATCTCATTAATAGAGTCGTTTGGCCTCCTTCCATCTATGAAATAATTCCTTCAAGGTAATCAATGCTTATGCTTCAAGTGTTTTGGTTGAAAGATCTATAGTTTATCACTAGATAACCAATTAAATGTTGTATGCTAGTTGGGACATGTGTAGAAGTTTTAATATCATAGAATTGATCCATGATAAATAGAAAACCATGTCTGTACACTAGATAGTTTATTTTATCAGTTCTACATAGGAAATACTCTTGTGATGTGGAACCTAATTATACTTAGAGGTTAATTATCTACCACTTCATTCAATGTACTTTCCACCCATACTTTACTACGAGGGTTTAGAGGCAACACCCCCAAGCTCTAGTGATAAATGGGCAACGCTCCTTGAGGGTTCCTAGGGAAGCACCCTAAGTGGGGTCAAGGGGTAGTGCCCCTTGTGGGGTCCTAGGGTCAACAGTACTAGGATTTATATTTTTTCTATTGGTCGGCTTATTCTAACCCTAATTTTGTAAATGAAAAAAATCTTGTATAAAATGGCTTAGGTTTAGGGATTTCATAATGTATGATGAAATTGTAGCTACTTGTGGTGATATTGAGCTATAAGGGATTACATATTGTAACAAGGTTGTAATCACTAGATAATAAGAATATTGGTTTAATTGTTTGGTGGGCATAGCCCAAGGATTGGGTGAACCACATTAAATCATTGTGTCTTGTGTTCTCTTCTGTGTGATTTATTATTTTCTAATATTATTTATATTTACATGTAATTTTTATTTTTTCCTTGTTGATCCAAAAAAATTAATTGCATCTCATTTATCCTTACTCTAGCTACCACTTGAATCAATCGCCATGATACACATGGACCAAATAGTCAATTGGTTTTGACAAGGTATTAAAAATTCTTAACCATGCCATGATTTTGGAAAACTATCTATTTACTTCTTACAACTATTATTCTTTATTTTTCAAATTATTAGTGTATATTATCTTATGTAACAAATTCTCCATACTATTATACATTGAATGGAATGTTCCAACTCTTAAACCTATTAAGGGAGAAAGCCAATCCTCACCATTTCCTTTCTTACTAATACATACATGTTCACTCATATCCAATGGATTCAAAACCTTGATCCATATCTAGATTCAAATGAAAAAATATTAGATGGTTCTAGTTTTAGAATGATGGCACACTCATATTTATATTTCTTTGCTTTTGGGACTCCAACTAGCCTATTTTTTTTGCCAATCCTATGAGGATACCTAATACCTATAGCTAGATCTACCAAGTCAACACCACTTCTAAAGTTGAACCATTTATTTATCAATTCTCAGTTCTTCCTTACTCAACTATGTAAGTTAAGAAAATTGGGAATGTCTATTCTACACATAGTACATAGATTAAAGTCAAATTACACTAGCTCAAAATTGGTGATGGTTTGTCAAAGGTAATTTTTCAAGGTTTGTGGGCTTCTCATTTGTCACACTATCATAATAATAGGGAGGTTATTAACTCCTTTATGAGATTTATATTTTCTCAAAGCTCTTATTAGAGATTCATAAATTTCTATTTAGCCTAGGAAATTACTCTTACAAGTAAATTTATGCAATGATACCTTCATTTCAAGTTAGTTTCTTTCCTTCAAATTTTGAATGAATCTATTGCAATAAACTCATCTCCTTGGAAAATCTGAAAGAATCTATTTTCTCCATGGTGAATGACAAAGGTCCTTGCTTGGATGAATTCCCTTAGAAATTGTTTGAAGCCTTTTTGGATATTGTTGGTAGGAATATTGATAAGATTAAATTGGAATCTATATGTATTTGGTTGTTAAGAAATTTTATCAGCAAAGGTATTATCAAATTTATACCCAAAATTAGTAATCTAAAAGCTATTAACAATGAGCACATGATCACTTTGTTTAGTGTTCCTTATAAGATCATTTACAAAGTCTTAGATCTCACTTGGTGCTTAATACTACTACTTGTAGTTGAAAAATAAAATTCATTAAGTCATGATATATCCTACATAATATAATTACTATTTATGTTTTGGAAGAAAATATATTTTATAGTCTCACTAGTTCTCAATTTTCATCAAAATCACTTTTACTATGACTTATGACCACATAGAATGACCCTTCTAATATATGTGATATTGTAACATAATGAAAATTTAACAAGATGATAGTTTTTTATGACCTTTCAATATCATGCTTTAAACTTCTTCTTTTTTGAAAAAAGAGGGGTAAAAATTCATTAAGATAGAAAGGCTTACAAAAATGAGAGCTCAACAAGGAGCTCTATCCTGATCAACAAATTTATCAAATTCCCCTAATAGATCAAGGGGAAGCTGCCCTCTATCCATAATATTCTAACTTGGAGCATGAATAGAAGCCCATTCTGCCAAATAATCAATATCTATGTTCCATTTATGAGGAATGTAAGTAAATGTAATGAGCTCAAGAGAGGTGCAAAAGAGAAGAGTTTGATTAACACCAGTAACTATTTTCCAACCAACATCCTTAAGCTCTTGTGAAGTAAGCAAGTTCGCCACCACTTGGTGATCGGACTCACGATTAATCTTATGCCATCCCCTCAAACAACACTATTCCACAACATATAAAATGGCCTAAGCCTCCATGAGATTGTTAATATCGTAACCCTTATACACTAGGAAAAATAATTTAACTTCACCAGACTTGCAACAAGCCACTCCCCCAATACTACTAGGTCTTGGATTCCCCTGGGAAGAACCATCAGTGTTAATTTTAAGAACTCCATGAAGAAGAGGAGTCCAACTCCCAATTCACTCATCCCTTCCCCTATTGTCGAGGTTGTTTGGAAAATCTTTGATACCATTTAGCTACAACCCCATCCTAAAGATGAAAATTGAGGTGATTTCATATAGCAAGATTGGCTAGATCCATATCCCCATTTGGCTCACACTTTTCTTGAATAGTTTCCTAAGGACAATGTGAGATCTTCCACAAAAGATACATAACAAAAATTTAGACATCTTGAAAGATTCATTGATTCCTCTCTAGCTAGATATGCCAAAATAAAAGATGGGCCGACTATCCAAGTAGCATGGAGAGGAGAAGCCTTGGAGGGAGAACTCCCCAAGCGGGCCCAGAACTTAGGCAAAGAGGAAGCATGCCTATAAGAGAAACCTCAAGTACTCCACCAAAGCTACCATAATTGAGTAGAAAAAGAGCAATGGAAGAATAGATGGGAGACAAATTCCTCCCCATTACAACACAAAACAAAAAATGAGGGGCCTTGAAATCCATGTTTACAAATATTATCCCATGTAAGAAAGTAGTTGTCAGCCACTAGCCACATGAAAAAATTGCACTTGGACCAAGAAAATTTATTCCAAACTTGTTTCCACCAAGGGATCTTAACATCTCCTAACAATTGTCTAGTTATCTCTCAATACCCAGCAGAGATTGAATATTTGCTAAACAAGGTACCTCCCCAAGCCAAAAACATCTAGTCCTAGCAGAGAACAACACACCTAGAGGAAAAATATGAGAAATCTCCTAAAAATTTACCTTTGTGCCTCAAGGAGGCCAATTTGAATAGTGCTTCTATCTATAGCTGACAACAAGTCCCAATTGATAAGGACTCTTGTAATGAGCCACTTTATCCCATCCAGCAGCAAGAAAAGAATTGTCCAGAGAGTTTGAGGATGAGAGTACATGGATAAGATGGAGGGGAATCCATTCCAAGCATCAGACCAAAAACAAGCCTCAGAGCCTCCCTTAAATATCCAAAAATGACCCCTCTAAACTAAAAGAGCACCGATCTTGAGAGTATTCTTGACCATAGAGCCATGACCTTCAAGATGAAGTATAGAAATAGAGAAAGGATCAACACCTCTAAAATATTTATGAGTAATAATATAGGCCCAAAGTTTATGTTGTCCAAAGCACCATCACTAATAAAGATTAGTAGCTAATGCTGGACTACTTAAGAGAGTTAATTGAAGACTAAGACTGCCCTCCTTTTTAGGCCTACAAACAATCTCCCAACTAATCCAACTCCATTTAGAGCTATGAAAATTACCACTCTAAAGGAATTATTGACAAAGAGCATCAAACTCCCTAAGAAAGTAAATAGGAGTAGCCTAAACCATGCTTCTATTAGTAGAAAGAGCTTGAATAATAGATTGAAGAAGGGTAACCTGACTAGTAGTAGAGAACCATCTATGAGTCTAACAATTTACCTTTTCCTAGAGGTTATTAATCAAATCTTTCTAGAAGAGTCATGGTTGCCTAGAAATAGTTATAGGGATGCTGAGATAAGTTAAAGGAAGTGACCAAAACTAAAACTGCAGAATATTAGCAATCCTTTGCTTAATAGATTCAGGCCTGTTAAAAAAATAAATAGAAGATTTGTGCTTATTAACTTTCTGGCCTAAGGCCACCAAATAAATATCAAAAGTATGTCAAAAGGCTTTAGCTTCCATGATCCAAGCAAGTCCTGCAAGATTAGAATCATCAACAAATTGAAGGTGAGAAAGAGTAGGTAAACCATTACCCCATTGCCACCCCTAAATGGAGTTCCAAGACACCTGATACTTAATAAATCTAACCAAGCCCTCATCCATAATGATGAAAAGATAGGGGAGAGATGATCACCTTGGCAGAGACCTCTAGAGGCATCAAATAGCTAGGAAGGTTGACCATTAAGAAGAACATAAAAAGAGGTAGAAGTAACACAACTCATGCTCCAACTCACCCTATCAGAGCTAAAGCCAAAGGTAAGAAGAATACTTTTTAGGAAACTTCATTTAACTCTATCATAGGCCTTAGCCATACCCAACTTAACAGCAGAGCTATCACTCCGTTGAACAAGCCATAGAGTGAATAGCCTCAGTAGCAATAACCACCCCATCCAAAATTTGTCTTCCTGCAACAAAACTGCCTTGTTCCTTTGAGATAATAATAGGGAGCCATTTTTCAGTTCTCTCATCAATCAACTTAGTAATGAATTTATAAACCACATTACATAAATTCATAGGTCTAAAATAATGTAAATTCCCAATAAAATATCAAATCATATACATTGACAAATCACTTTTAAACAATAATTAAAAATTACATAATTTTAAAGTTTATCTTTTAAACAATATTATACAAGATAATTTCTTATAGCAAATATGAGTGGGTAAGTGGTGGATTTCCCAAGTACGTTATAGTAAATCTTTACTAAAAATTTAGTAGCCACTCAAAATCATCTTTTGAGTTGGATCACCAAACACTTTTCATACTGGAGATTTCATGTCATCATCTCTAATGGTGGATGTTCAATGGTGTTCATATCCCTCTATTAAAAAAATCTTTAGTAATTTACATTAAAAAAAATTGTCAAAACAAAGAATGCATATATTCATAAGTCCAGTTAGCACCTTTTCCATCCATTAAACATCAAATTGTTGTACCTTTCATTTTGATGTTTACCTCTTTAGCTCTCCTGTTAATTGTAAAAAATTTATTTGGCTTAATCTAATATGTAAAAACTGTTCAAAATTATTAGGTCTCTTTTACTGGCCCAACCTAGAGACAAGAAAATAATTTCCAATGTTTGAAAGGTTGAGATAAATCAAATTCTATAAATATATCAGTATTCTAATTGTACAATGATTGTAGGAGCATCAAGAATTCAAAATGTGTTGAGATAAATATTAAATCATTTTAAAAAAAAAAAATATTGCCAATGTGAGGTTTGAACTAATGACCTCCCAGAAGGAAGCTGTGCTAATTCAACACTGTACCACGAGTGGCTCTCATAATCAAAAGTACTGCTATTGTTTATTTGAGTCAAATAGATATTTATACATCGTCCATCTTAGATGATATTTAAATACATGAGGATTCTATTCCAAAATGTTTTATGAATTTTATTGGGTAGTAAGCTTTGAAAGATTTCAGCAAATAGAATACAAAAGGACGGTTGAAAACTTGTAGAGAGCATATATATCTCCATATTGTGGGTGAAGAATAAGAGTCACAATTAAACTATTTTAGTATGTTGAAATTCTAATGCAAAACTTGACATCATAGGCCATGAACTTATTGCATGAATTTGAGGCTTTTTTAAGGAAAGATGTGGGTAGATTATAATCTAATACCTCATCTAGTTTAACTGGTATAATCATGCTTGATGATTTTATTCCAATTGGAAAGGAAGTTTCCTATGTCCACAAGAAAGTTGATGACACTATTGTCAACTAATTTATTCATTTTTCTTGTAAATAATCCTATTAGTTTTTCCTTTCTTTATTTAAGAGCTTCCTAGCTACAAATTAAGCTCATCCATATTTACTTTAAGGGAAAAATAAAGAATCAAATATTTACATGTATAATTTCAGTGATTAATATTCATTTCAAAATGATTTATTGTATTTAGTGAGAGTGATTAATATTCTTGTCAAGATGATTCCTTCATTTTTAGTATATTTCAGACCTTTTCCAAATATTGTAATCTTAAAATTTAAGCTTATGCATAAGTAGAAGAGAATCATTGTGTATTTCAATAATATCTAAATTTTTTGTTGATGTATTTTATTAACTCACTTTAGATGAATTGTATGAAGTGTGAATTAACATAATTAACATTAAAACAAAAAATCTAGATGGTTTTTCTTGTGAGTTAAGCTATACTACTACTTGAAACCTCATAGAATCAAGACATATATTTAGTTGATAAGGAATCGATAAAGAACTATAGATTAGGATTTTCAACAATAATGTAATAAAGCTAGAAGCTCTTAAAAATCATTAGTATAGACTATGGAAATTTCATTCCCAAAGGTAAGGATCTATAGCACACCACTTGATAAATTGTCTAATATAATATTCTTTTTGAATTTTCACTTTTTTAAATTTTCCAACCCTTGTTTTAATAATTTGGGAGAAAATATGTTTATGTAAATTCTACTTTAAATGAGAGAATACTATTATCAACCAATGGACAAACAATTCTAGATAAGATGTATCCTTTATTAAGCTTGATTTTAATTAAGCTTACAACTTCATTCAACATATTTATACTTTGTTTTATGGTTTTTAATGGGTTTTACATTCATATATAGAAAATAAGCTTATGGACTATTGTTCTTGTTTGAATAGAAATAATAGAAGCTTTATTAGCCATTACATTTAGTGTTCTATTTACACAATGTTAACTCTTGACTCCTTGCTATATTCTTAAGTGCTTTGGAATTCTTTTAGGATTTGATTAACCATTATTATTTTTTCAAATGCAACACGAGTTATGTTTCTATTGATTGAGTTGGTCATACCAATCCTCTTCATGTTTTTCAAGGATAATTACTTTTATAGAAATTCTCTCTCTCTCTCTCTCTCTCTCTCTCTCTCTCTCTCTCTCTCTCTCTCTCTCTCTCTCTCTCTCTCTCTCTCTCTCTCTCTCTCTCTCTAGTACCTAATAAACAATCATACTTGACTCCCTCTTGTGGGAAGTCTTTTGGACATCAACAAGATGCTACAATTATTATTTTGTACATTATATTTATACATTGTCTTGATGGAAGGTGTTGGATCTCTTCACTATACAAGATCCTCTCCTTTATTAGAATAGTTTGAAGAACTCTAAAAGGGATAGTTTGAAAATATCTAAATAAGTTTGATGAAACTTTTGAGTAATATTTTCTTTGGAACTTTCAACTCATGCTAAAATGTTGCTACATAAAAAAAAAAAAAAAAAAAAAAACTAATATTTAAATCTTAGAATTATTCAATCATTTTTCAATTAAAAATCCTATTAGATGTTGAATTAACTTTTTTCATTTTTCAAAATATGTAAACATTTTTTACTTAAAATTATAAATTGATGAAATTACTAATGAGGGCCTCATCTTAATTTCAACATTCAACAATAGTAGCTAGTAGAATTTGATTTTTGTTTTTATATGGACAACACCACGGCAACTTAAGGTCATCACATAATACCAATACTAATGACTTTTACTATATATTTTTCTTAATATTAAAAATTATTAAAATTATGTATGATTTCTATGACAATTATATTTAATCCATTAAAAAGATGACGTGACAATGGATTTACTACACAAACAAATCTATATACTATTGAAACTATTGTTATGATAAAGTATGATAATCCTTTTAGTTATAAAATTCATTTTTATATCAAGATAGCTAAAAAGCTAAATATTTATTTAATAATCATTCTCAAAAGATAATATTTTAACATAAATCTATGCTTCAAACTAAATAAAGTAATATAAATTATTTCAAATAATAAAATCATATACATGAAAGAAACCCATTTTTCAATTATAGTTTCTCTTTTAAGTAGTATCATAAATGATTTTATGGTAGAAAGTATGGACCTTTCCTTTGGTGAAAATTTAAAGTTGATAGTGAATATGAGTTGTTAGTCATGCTCACTCACCGAGCACTTGTCATAATGATCGATGCTCAATGTTGTCGACGTCCCTCTCTGAAATACTTTAGTAATTTTCTTGTCGACGACATAAAGAGGAATAAATCAGGGAGGATAATACTCTAGAAATATATTTGAGTATTCTAATGGTACAATTATTGCAGGCGCATGAAGAATTCAAAGTATGATTATTTTGAAACGACAAGACAAATATATGCTTTGATAAAATATTATGCACGCCTATTTCACCATGGAAAGTATCGCTCAGTCGATTCACAATAAATATTTATACCTCTTCCGGGTCAACTTATATTGCAATGCTTGAGGATTTTATTAAAAAAAGTTATAAATTTTATTTCATATTCAACTGTGAAAGATTTCAGTGAATAGAATACAGAATAACGGTCGAAGACTTGCAGACCGCATATCTGAAAGAAAAAGTTATAGCTGAAGAAAAAAATTTATGGTTGTGTTTTCAATAACAAAAGCAAGCTTTTAGATATATTTAATTGTTAGATGCCTTTGTAAGGTGAAAGAATGAGAGGTTGACGGTAAATCTTATCTGTTATATGATATTTGTGTTGGGATATGAAGTCTAACAGTCATATGACTGTTTGTTCTTCTTCAATTCTTTGTATTCATAGAGTTCTATATAACGGCTGTATGCAGTCTATGTAAGGTATCCATTGATAAATGCCAGTAATTATCTGCTGGAATGTGGGTGTAGGCAAGTTTTGCTGAACCACAATAAATCTCGTATTCTTGTATTCGACTTTTTCATTTATGGTTTTGCCATTTCATTGCTTATTTTAATATTTACAATTTATAAATTGCAAGAATGGAAAGTTGACGATCATCCTTACCTGTTATATGATATTTATGATTTGCTTTGGTCGTTTTGATGTCTTTCATTTTATATTTCGATTATCGTAAATATTAGAAAATTATATAGTTGGAATACATATTCTCATTTGTCCAATTACCATCCATCAAACATCGTTGTACCTTTCATTTTGATGCTTGCCTCGTCAGCTCTCAATTGTTTTATTTGGCTTAATCTAATATAGAAAAACCATTCAAAAATATGAGATCTCTTTTACTGGTCCAACCAAGACGCAAGCAAACAATTTTCAATATCTGAAAGGTTGGGGTAAATCAAGGCTATCAATATTTTCAGTATTCTAATAGTACAGTGATTGTATGGGCATCAAGAATTCAAAATATGCTGAGATAAATATTTTATCGTGGTTCACTTTGTCCGGAAAGTACTGCGATTCTCCAGTCTATTCACAATAGATATTTATACCTCGTCCGGTTCAAATCTTAATATAAATGCTTCAGGATTCTATTCCAAAACTTTTAATGAATTTTATTGTGTAGTAAGCTTCGAAAGATTTTAACCAATAGAAAACAGAACAAGGGTTGAAGACTTGAGACAGCATAAAAAGCAGTGGAGGAATAAGAGTCGCAATTGAACTATCATAGTCTTTTGAAATTCCTTTATACTAAACTTGGCATCTTAGACCATGAAATTATTGCAAGAATTTGAGTTTTTTTAAATTTTAAAAGTGATGTGGGTAGATGATATTGTTTAATTGATATTGCCATTTTATTCCAATTGCTGATGACACTATTGTCAAATAATTGATTCATTTTTCTTGTAAATAATCCTGTTATATTTTTCTTACTTAATTTGGAACTTCCACCCCTATTTGATTCAAGGGGAAAATAAAGAATCAAATATTTACATGTCACATAAATTTATTGTATTATAACGTAAGTGATTAATATGCATGCCAAAACGATTTCTTCACTCCTTGAAATAGGAGTGCTTTTTCAAATATTGGAAGCTTAAGTTTTAAAGCTTATAATGAAGTAGAAGAGAATGATTGTGTTTTTACATATAATTTATATCAATGCATCTTATTTCAACTTTAATAAGTCTTAGACTTTTCAACTCATTTACAATATGAATTGTTAATATAGTTAGCAATAAAACACAAAATCTGGATGGTTTTTTATGTGAGTTAAACAACATTGATACTTAGAAACCTCCTAGGAATTTATTATACTTTTAGTTGATAAGGAATCAATAAAGAACTATAAAATAGGGTTTTCAACAATTAATTATTAAAGTAAAAAATTCTAAACATCACTACTATAGGTTGTAGAGATTTCACATGTCTAGGTGATAAGTGTATATCAAATTCATTCTCTAAGGTAAGGATCTATAATTTACCACTTAATTAAGTGTTCCATATAATATTATTTTTAAATTTATTTTTGTTTATTCGTTACCCCTTTCTTTTTGTAATTTTATATAAGAAAATGTGTTTATTTAAAATTTACTTGAGATATAAGAAAATATTATCAATCAATGGACAAAAAACTATATATAAGAAAAATAATTTTTTAAGCTTCATTTTAATGAAGCTTACAACATCATTTCACATATCTATATTTCTTTACTATATAGATTTCAATGGGTTCTACATTTATATATAGAAAATTAATTTATGGACAATTCTTTTTGCTTGAATGGCAATGATAAAATCTTTATTAAAGGTTTGATATTTTATGTTCTATCACACAATGCCAACTTGTGCATCCTCAATATGTCTTTTAAGTACTCTGAAATCCTTTTAAGATTTGATCAACCATTAAATCCCCATTTGGTTTATGGAATTGGGCGAGAATATTGGGTGAGAATAGAAAAATCTAAATACCCACATTCGCCAATTTGATGTTTGTTTGCAAAATACAAAATTGGAATTAGAATTTACTTATCCTAATTTGACCCCAAAATGAGCATAGCAGAATTCCTTAAAAAAGATGGAATAGGAATAGCTTATTCTTATTCTAGTTTTTTAAAACCCAATTTGATGGGTTGTCAGGTTCGTGACTTTGCCGTTTGATTGTATTTTGCCACTCAAATACATTTTTGGTCTATTTTCTCCATTCATTATAGAATATAAACTAGGTCAACATTATTTAACGTTTAATATGTATTTTTTTTTAAATGACAAAAAAGACTACTATCATATTTGATATATTTTCTAAACTTTCATAAAACTATCTTTACAAATAAATCTTGTGTTTAGTCTTATAATTAAAATTATGTTAAAAGATCATTTAAATATCATATGAATGATCTGTACTTATGTATTTTTATTTTCTTTAATATATTTGAAATTAAAATCATTTTAGTCTTGATCTTATACTCATTAAAATCATTTTAGTCTTGATCTTATACTCATTAAAATCATTTAATTTAATTTATAATATAAAATATAATATGTCCTTTGAATTTTGACGAATTCCAAAGGTTGTGGTATATCTTTCACTTATAAAGTCAATTTAAAAAAAAAATAAAGGCTAATTAAATTAATTAGGCTTTTACAAAATTAATAAAGAAGTTAATTTTTATAAATAAGAAATCTTGTTTATTTAAAATATTACCAAACTAAAAATAATAATTTAATTATTAAAAATTTAAAACAAAACTTATTCCAATTCTCATTTCAATTGTTGCAACCAAACATAGAATATGCATCTTTCAACTCCTCTTTTAGGTCAACCAAATAGGTCTGAATGATATTCCAAAACTTATTTTAAGAATGCACGAATACTAGAAGAGAGCTTATCCTAGCATAGATAAATTTTGCATTCACCAATTCTTGTAGCCAAACAAGCCCTAAGAGATTTTCAAATGCATCATGAGTTAGGTTTCTATTCAATGAATTTTTCATACCAATCGTCATTGTGTTCTTCATAGTAGTTACTCTTATAGATAAGGTTTTTCTCTTTACTACCTATGCAATAATCATAATTGGCTTACCTTTGTGAGAAATTGACTCGTTGTCAACAAATTGCCATAGTGATCATTTTTACATGATGATTCCATTATCTAGATGTAAGGTGTTGATTCCCTTCTCTATACAAGATCCTCTACTCTATCAGGATCATTTGGAAACCTCTAAATTAGTTTGATGAAAGTTCTCAATAATAATTCTTGTCCACATTTTAATATTATTCTTTAAAGTTGTAACATTTTTTAAATTTTTTGTTTACATTTAAACCATATAATTAGTTAATCATTTTTTAATAAAAAGGTTTGTGTGACGTTAAATTTATATCTTTTTATCTTTTATGGTAATTTCCCTTTCTAAATTAATTTATAATATAAAGTGCATATTCACAAAAATAGGTTGGGGAATTTGGGATCACCTTGTAAGAGCTCAAACAACCAAGTCAAAAGTAGTTACACACATCAAAGTTATTCATAAAAAGGACATGGACACAACCTAAAATATACCTCCTCAAGTGGCCAAAGCAGTTCCAGTCAAGGGGGGGACCTTGTTCACCTTTTTATGCTTGAAGTTTCTAGGCTAGGGGTTGGGTTCAGAAGGGAGAACCCATATCATTCTATTTCTCCTTCTCTTCTCCCTCTTTCTAAGAAGGAAAGATCACAAGAGACAAGTGAGGAAACCACTTGGAACAAGTGAGCCAAGAAGAATCATCATCAACATTTGGCCAATTAGATCTACTAGGTTCTTATAACATGGAAAAAGTAGCCATGGGCCAAATAGAAGTAGATCCAAAATGTGAAGGAGAAGTTGATTGCACCATCCCCACTGATCACCTCCTCCACTAGGGGAGAAATGATGAACATGGGACTTTGAAGTCTGAGAATGAAAGTAGAGGTATTGTCATTGTGATGACACCCATGGGATAGAGTTTGGCCCCAGAAGGTGGAATCTGACAACACTCTAGCAACTATACAGGAGGAATTTCCCTAATACAAAAGTAACTCCTAGCAAATGATTTTGTTTGAAAGCTATAAATAGATAAATTCATAGACAAAGACCTCATCCTAATTTAAACATTCAACAATATCATCAATGGGGTTTGAACCTTGACTAAAAGAATGGACCCACACCACAAACTAATTGTCACAACATATCAATGTAGTATTTTTTAATTTATATTTTACATTTACTATAGAAGAAATATTAATGAAGAAAACATCTATTTTATATTTTCTAACACTTCATAGTCAACATGAATATGTGTGGTTTCTATGAGTATTAGAATTGCATCTATTAAAAAGATTATGTGGCAATGGGCTTGTTGCACATTATGAATCTATGTACTATTGTAGCTATTGTCCCAATGAAGAATGCTGACCATTTCAATTATAAAAGATCATTTTTTAAATCAAGATACCCACAAAGCTAAATATTTATTTAATAATCATTCTTAAAAGGTAATATTTTAATAGAGTGACCACTCTCCATAACCTTCCATTATTATGCTTCAAACTCTAATAAAATAATATATTTAAAAAAAAAAAACCATATATATAAAATTAAAAAATTAAAATTAAAAAACTATTTTTACAATTTTATTTATATTATATAATCTTTAAAGTTTTTCTTTTAAGTGATATTATAAATGATTTTACAGTAGAAAGTATGCACCTTTTCTTTGTTGATAATTTAAAGTTAATAGTGAATATGAGTGGCTAATGTGGCTCTCTATTGCATCATACTCCATCTTTTACTATAAAACGTCACTTACCAAGCACATGTAATGGTGGATGTTCAATAATGTCGACATCTCTGTCTGAAATTTTCTAGTAATTTTCTTCCCGACGACGCAAGAGGAATGAATCATGGAGGATAATACTCTAAAGATATATTTGAGCATTCTAATCCTACAATGATTGCAGGTGCATGGAGAATTCAAAACATGATTATTTTGGAACGACAAGACAAATATATGATGTGATAAAATATTGTGCAGACCTATTTCACTATGGCTCTCTTTGTCGGGAAAGTATTGTTCAGTCGATTCACAATAAATAATTATACCTTTATATTGCAATGCTTGAGGATTCTATTCCAAAACTTTTTTCATAAATTTTATTTCATATTGAGCTTTGAAAGACTTCAACGAATAGAATACAGAAGAACGGTCGAAGACTTACAAACAGCATATATGAAATAAAAAGTTCTCGCTGAAGAAAACATTTATTGTTAGTGTTTTCAATAACAAAAGCAAGCTTTTATATATGTGTGTTTAATTGTTAGATGGGCTTGTAAGTTGAAAGAATAGGAAGTTGGCGGTCACCCTTAACTATTATATGATATTTATGGTTTCTTTTATTGATGGTTATATATATTAAAAAATTGTAAAATCAGAAAACAATTGTAAATGAGTAATATATACAATTTTTTTTTAATTCATGTGTGATGTAAACAGAATTGAGAATAAATTCAAATTTACTAACTATGTTCTTAATAGAAGTTCATCTAACCATGATATCTCTTCATTTATATAAATTAAAGTTACTTATGAAAACTCATCAAATGCTTACAAATATATTAAAGTCTCAACTGATAAAGTTCAATCCATTTCAACATTATTTTTTGAGATAATTCATTCCTTATAATATGCTCCCTTATTTTTCTATACCTAGAATTTTATTTCTTTGTAACAATCTTAATATGAACTTTTACTTTCGACACATTACACTCAAACCACCAATATAAGATAACTCTAAACAATGCAAATATTCTTGCATTTCTTAACCTTCAAAAATCTCCTAGTTGCCAATAACTTAGCAATCTGCCATGTGCACACTCTATTTTCACCTTTAATATCTATTTTACATGGCCAAACCCTTGCCTCATCTATAGTAGAAATGCCACTCTTTTCTTATCCTCCTCACATGCCTCTTCCTCTTTCCTTGATCTAATCAAATTCCTTAGCTTGTTTTTCTATGTTTCAAGAATAAACAAAGAACACAGCAGTTAGGTGTTTTTGTAAATGTCAACAAAAAAATGGGCAATTGCATTACACCTACTAATGACTTACATCACCTTTAAAATATAGTTTGCAAATATTGTTGTGATTATTGTACACAATCATTAGAGTCTCATGAGGAACTTTGTCAAACAATCATGTTCAATGTTTGTACAATTCATTCCTTATAATATACTCCCTTATTTTTCTATAGCTAGAGTTCTATTTCTTCATAACAATCTAAATAAGAACTTTTACTTTTGACACATTACACTCAAATCGACAATATGAGATAACTCTAAACATTGCAAATATTCTTGCATTTCTTAATCTTCACACATCTCTTGGTTGCCAATAACTTACCAATCTACCATGTACACACTCTATTTTCACAATTAATATCTATTTTACACAGCCAAAACCTTGCCTCATCTATGGTAGAAATGCCACTCTTTTCTTGTCCTCCTCACATGCCTCTTCCTCTTTCCTTCAACAAATCAAATTCCTTAGCTTGTTTTTTCTATGTTTCAAGAATAAAAAAAGAACAAAGCCCTTAGGTTTTTTTGTAAATGTCGACAAAAAAATGGGCAATTGCATTACACCTACTAATGACTTCGATCACCTTAAAAATATTGTTTCCAAATATTGTTGTGATTATTGTGCACAATCATTACATTCTCATGAGGAACTTTGTCAAACAATCATGTCCGATGTTTGTGCTTCCATGTTTTGGATACTTGACTACCTTGGTAGATACACTATAAAATTTGAATGCTTTGATGGATGTCTCTACTCAGCTCCCAAGTTTTGATTTGGTTACAAGAAGGTAATTTGCTAGCATTGGTTGGAGAGTTTGGCTTTATGCCTATCTAATGTCTTTATTTTCTGAAAATATATATTTCAAGAAAAACCACAACCAAAATAAAACATATGATGGGGGAGAGGTGGTGATCTCTTGTTTGTTTGAGAGCTCATTCACTATAGGATAAGTGAAACATTCCTTGACTTGGGAAATGAAGAAGATTGAGAGATGCATGGAGTGGTGTGTTGGAAAAATGGTTAAGGCTCTCCTTAGGATTTGCAACAAGGCACTAACCGCCTCCTATGAATTTTATAAGTATAGTGATTGTATCTGACATTGACAATTTGATCTTTTAGTGCAAAGGAAACAACACTTATAACAAGTGGTTTTAGAGTTTGGTCATAGGTTTGAATCCCCTTAAGTAACACTAAGGAGGAGATTGTTATAAGAAAAATGGTTAGCACTCACATATATAACAAGAGGCTAACCACCTCCTATGAATTCTATAAGTCTAGTGTTTGTATCATCCATTGATAGGTTAGTCTTTTGGTGCAATGGAAACCACACCCATGACATGATAATCCCATATTTATTAATAATCCATATTTTATCCTTGTCCATGGGATCCTTTCCTCTTCTACTCCTTTATTATTCCTTAAATTCATCATGTATACCACCTTCCTCATCACCAATCTCTTTTGGGTTTCTATTCTTTTTTTCTCTTACTACATTACTGCAAGAAATTAGAATCCAATCTACCTTTTCCTATTGAATTCATCCATTAAAATTGTAACTTGTAAACCACTATGCACTTAACCTTTTCTTCTACCTCCATTCACTTCCTTTTAACATCATAATAATCTAAGGAATTAAATCTATTACTTCTTTCTCTTTATCCCTAAAAATAGATTCAACACATACCTTTGAATATCTTTCTTTATTATACACACATTCTTAAAAACATCATAGATAGCCTTCCCATTAGATTATGATGGCCTTCCTAATAACACATGACAAGCACTCATAATAATTTTATTAAATGACACATCATCTTCATAAGAGTCAATGTGAAACCAATCAAACATTTCTTTCCCACAATCATCTAGTGTCCCTCTTATAATGATTAGGGTAAGACTTGGGACATAAAGAACAAAACAAAAGATATTTATATTACTTGATATTACATGGACATTATAGATAGAAAATTAAACTTATAATGTGGAAATATTATAGAAGAATTAAAATTTTGAACTAAAAGTCTACATTGATGCTAATTGGGCTGGAAATATTGATGATAGAAAAAGCACTAGTAGAGGAGCATTCTTTTTAGGCTACTATTGCTATTAATTGAACAAAACATTGTATGGATCAAACAATTACTAAAGGGAATGAAGGAAGAGATCACTGAACTAGTGACACTTTGTTGTGATAATACAAGTGCTATAAATATATCAAAGAATCCTGTAATGCATACAAAGACAAAGCACATTGCAATAAAGTATCATTATGTAAGGGAGTTGGTTCAAGACAAAGAGGTGAAGATGGAATATATTAACACAAAGGAGAAAATTGATGATATCTTCACCAAAGAAGTACCCAAGGATGCTTATGAGTATCTGAGAGGTAAACTAGAGGTGATACTCCTATCAAAGGCTATGTAAAAGATAGAGGGAGTACCCTGCATCAAACAAGCTGACATTCATTTCATACAATTGATGCAATGGATTTTACCTTAGGAAATTACCTAAAGTAATCATAGAACTAAAGTTTCAAATCAGTCACAAGCAAGGTGACAAAGGGAGAAAATTGAAGAGCCTACAAAAGCCTATGTCTGCATATATCAAGATGCCAAGTGTTGAGTATATTTCTTTGGTATTGTTGTCAAAAAGGGAGAAAGTACTATAAACTAATCAAGTGCATACTGATCAAGAGGGAGATGATTGAAGTAGAAAATCAAGGAAGAAAGTACATTAAACTTATCAGTGCAAAAGAGGGACAATGAAGTGAGAGTACATCATTAAAAGATTAGAACATTGAAAGAAAAAAAGAAGGTGATAGCAAATTAGAGGGAGATATTTAGATATTCTACTGATCCATGGAAGAAGAGAATGTTATATTTTGTAACCTAGTCAGAAGAAGGAGCTGCTGATATAGGGAGAAGTTTTATTCAAAAGCTTTCTTTTCTGGTATTTTCTTACTATTTTAACCTAGTTAGTTTATAATTTGTTTGACTGGTTGATCAGTTTGGTTTTCCATCAATGCCAAAGAGGATGATTGTTGATATATGATTGAAAAGATCATTTGAGTAGAAAAATTGTTGAGAGAAGATTGTGTGTTTTCAATCATTGCTTTGTCATTGATGTCAAACTTGCTATATGCTGGTAAGAAAATTGCTTATATGTTTCAAGCACTATCAGTTAGTTGATTAATTAGGAGGAGTTGATCAACTAGATGCAACAAAAGTACCTAGAGGAAAAGATGAGTTATGATTATGTATTGAAGTGCAACAATTAGTTAAGACAATGATAACATAATGTATTGATGATTTACTTGACATTACAAAATGATTGGCTACACTTAGAAAATTTAGAAGAATAAGGTTGAACAAAGTTTACTTACTAATCTTAACCAAGTTGATAGAAGGTGCCAAGCAAAGTTAATGCAAGCTGAGAAAAAAGTTAGTTGGAGCCGAGTGAACGTAAATTCTAGTGGATGCTGAGAAAGTTAGTAGATGCCAAGAAAGATAGTAGATGCCGAGTGATTTTTAGTTGATGTCAAGCACCAGTAAATCTAGTTGATGCTAAGTGATTTTACAATAGATGCTGAGTAACACAGTATGTGCCGAGCTATTGTATTATGAAAAAGATCAAAGATTTTCCAAATATAAGTTGACCAATTTGTTTTCTTAGAACTTGTGAAGTAGGAGGAAGGTTAGATTGATGAGCTAGAGGCATAGAATATTATGTAAACTATTTTGGAGGCGAATTCAAATGGATCCTAGGAGAAGTTTCTAGAAAAGACAAGATATGGGATACATACATTGTATCCTACCTAATCCATTGAAAACCCTAATTTTTGTGATGGATAATGAGCATAAAAAGAGTTCTAATTTCCTATATATAGGGATATCTAGTCATGAAGCAAAGAGGTTAGAGAGTTTTGGATGCAAAAATCTGACAAGGAGAAGGAAGAGGGTTTGCTTCATCAAGTGACCAAAGAGAAGAAGTTTGTAATGCTAAACTAAGGAAGAAGGCTTAAAGAGGATGGATGCTTGAAGGGTGAACAAGCTATTAGAGCTGCAAAGATCGGAAGCTAAGAAGAGTTGAGGACTAAATAGTGATTTGTAATCTGCAAATAAGGTCATAAGTTGTATCAGATCAAAGCTCTACTATTACTTTCTAACAATTATATCAGATTATGGTAAATCCTTTGGAGTAAGGCTGACTTAACAATCATTCAATTTTTTTTTAACAGGGTAGCATTCCAAGTGAATTTCCTAAAGTCCTTTAACAAGGCTCACTTTTAACAGGTGATTGAAATCCCTTAGTTGGGTCACATTTAACAGTGTGTGTTGTAACCTTTAATAGGGCATCACTTCAAAAGAGTGAAAAAGGAGTAGCATGTTACTAGTGGTTTTTTCCAAATTGGGTTTCCACATTAAATCATTGTGTCAAATGTGCTGATGGATATGTTGTGTCTTATACTTTACAATTTCAGCATGTTAATTTTATAGTAACATATCAATTTTGGTTAACACATAATGAATGCATGCATGGTTGAGAAAGTTTTAAGGGTTCACTGAATTATGAAGAGTTTTATTTGTAGTTTTGGACCTTGAATAACTAATTCACCGGTCCCCCACTCTCAGTTATTCTGAAATAATTCCAACAATTGGTATCAGAGCCATCTACTTAAGAGGATTAGTTTTAAGATACTAAAAGCACAAAGATCAATATGTCGAAAAGAGAGGTACCCAAGCTAAATAGAGATAACTTTCCTACATGGCAAGGTTTGATGAAGCTACACCTCGGAGGACTTGGAGACTATGCAAAATCTTGCATTTCAGTAGCACATGTTCATCTAGTAGGAGCCCTAACTACTAAAAATTTGAAGAAAAAGAAATAACACGATTAGGTGATGTTGGAGATTGCTCTATGCTGAGTTTGATGATATCAACAACCCTAAAAGTGCAAAACAGATGTGGGATGCCCTAAATACCATCTATGGAGGAGACAAAAATGTTCAAAGAGCCAAGTCAAAGAACCTTAGAGGTAAGTTTGATGACATGAGAATGGAAGAAGGTGAAAAAATTGCTCAATATGTTGCTAGAATAAAAGAAGTTATTAGTACAATAAAAGGTGCTACTGGTAAAATAGATGATGATACTATGCTAAGTAAAGTTTTGAGAACATTGTTGCATGTGTATGCCATTAGAGTGTCTGCAATCCAAGAGTTAAGATGTATGCTAAGAAATTATCTAACTCTTGAAGGTCTAGTAGGAAGACTCGCTGCTTTCGAGTTATCTAATTTTGACAACTATAGACCAGAGTATTGAATTAGCTTTCAACAAAAAATTGTTACTGAAGGATTCTAAGGAGGCAAAGCCAAAGAAGAAGAAAAGAAAGATAAAGTATGCATCCAGTGACAATAGCACAGATGAGGAAGACATTGAATAATTGGAAGCATTACTGGCCAGAAGATTTCATAGAGGAAAAGGTAAATTCAAATGTAAGTTTCCTATCATTTTTTTTAATTAGAATGAAGTTAGTCATATTACAGCAAGATGTACATAGAAGAAGAACTTTGGATAAGGGAACAAGCACAAAAATAGAAGAGAAGATGATAGAAGAGACTACAGAGACAAAGGCAAGAAGTCATGCTACATTGCTAATGAACACGACTTTGATGAAAATTATGATGAAGTGGTGTATGTTGTAATGAAGGATGAATTAGATGAGGATAAGGCTACCACACTTATGACTTGTGTGAACAAGAATGAAAAATGGATCATTGACAGTGGATGCTCACATCACATGACTAGAGACAAAAGTAAGTTTATTACCTTAACCTATTATGATGAAAATAGTGTAAGATTTGGTAATGATGCATCATGTTTAATAAAAGGAAAAGGGTCTGTCAAGCTCACAAACAAGATTTCATGTGAAAATGCTTATTATGTTGAAGGATTGAATTATAACTTGTTAAGTGTATCACAATTGAATAATTTGGGGTGCAAAGTTGAGTTTGAAAATAAATCAGCCAAGAGATATGATACAAATGGAAACTTGATTGGTAATGGTGATCAAACTAGGAGTAATCTATTCTATTTGGATATAGAAGATGCCACTTGTCTTATTGCAAAATTTGATGATGAATGGCTTTGGCACAAGAGATTATGTCATGCTAACTTTGATAATCTGATTAGTATTAGTAACATGAAAAGAGTTGGAGGTTTGCCTAAGCTGAAGAAACCATAAAATATAATGTGCAAACAATGTTAGCTAACAAAGTTGAAAAAGTAAAGCTTATACCTCTAAAGAAATACTTGAAATTGTTCATATTGACTTGTGTGGACCATTGAAGTGAAAATCTACAAAGGAGATAGGTATATAATGTTGCTTGTTGATGATTATTCTAGAATGATGATAGTCATGTTTCTAAAACAAAAATTAGATGCGTTTCAAATGTTTAAATGGTACTTGGAAAAAGTTGAGAAAGAAATAGGTAAGAGATTGAAATTATTGAGATTAGATAGAGGAGGTGAATTCACTTCACATGAGTTTGAGATGTTCTGCAATGACAGAGGAATCAAGAGACAGACATCAGCACCTAGAACCCCTCCACAAAATGGAATTGCTAAAAGAAGAAATAGGTCTATAATGGACTGTGCCAAAACACTCATGATGGAGAAAAATCTTGCTCTAAAATATTGGAGAGAAGTTGTATGTACTATTGTATACACCTTGAACCATGTGCAAGTAAAGAAAGGTATTCACTTAATACCTTTTGAACTATGGTATGGTCAGCCACCTAATGTGAAATATTTTAAGGTATTTGGAAGTAAATGCTATATTCTTAAAGATGTTAGGAGTGGAAAGTTTGATGCAAAGATTGAAGAAGGTATATTCCTTGGTTACTCTGCAAGAAGTAAAGCTTACAAGTGTTTAAATACTAACACTAACAAAATTGTGGAAAGTGCAAATATGAATTTTTATGAGTTTACAAAAGAACATGAAGCTGAACCAACAAAAGAACTAGAATATTAGAAGACATTTGTATACTATTATGAAGGAATGCCTACTGAAGAAGATGCTACAAATCATGCAGCAAGCCAATAGAAAATCTCGACAATTTGTAAGTCACATCCTGTGAATGTTGAGTTGCATTTAGATGTCGAGTGGTAGAATGAGAGAAATGCACAATTTGACTCTAAGATTAGCACACATGAAAGCGATGCTATAACACCTGACAGAGATGCACATAGTGATACTGAAGCTGAGAGATAGAATGCAACAATAATAACTGAGCCTGAACTGTCCAAATATGTCAAAAAACACCATGCTATAGATCAAATCATTGGAGAAAAAGATGCAAGGCCAATGATAAGGAATAGGTTAAGAACTAAATCATGTTTGTTAAGCATGAAGGAACCTATGACAGTGAGAGATGCATTGGAAGATGGTGACTAGTACAAGGCTATGGAAGAAGAAATTCAACAAATAGAAGAGAACAAGATTTGGAGTCTAGTTCCTGGACCAGAAGGTAAGAATATGATTGGCACAAAATGGGTATTCAGAAACAAGCTAGATGAGAATGGTGAAATGACAAGAAACAAAGCAAGACTAGTTTGCAAAGGGTATGCAAAAGAAGAAGGAATTGACTATGGTGAAACTTTTGTCCCTATTGCAAGAATGGAAGGAGTAAGAATTTTGCTTGCTTATGCTTCTTATAAAGGTTTGAAAGTTTATGAGATGGATGTTAAGTTTGTGTTTCTGAATGGATTATTAGAAGAAAAGGTCTACATAGAACAACCAAAAGGATGTGTTGATAAAAATAATAAGAACATGGTATGTAGACTGCACAAAGCTCTGTATGGATTGAACCAAGCACCAAGAGCATGGTATGAGAGGCTTCATACTTATCTTGTTAAGATTGGATTTGAAAGGATAAATGATAACAACAATTTATACATGAAGATAGATAAAGAAAAACATATATTGTTATCTAAAATATTTGTTGATGACATAATATTTGAAGGTCAAGATGCTTTGTGTAATGATTTTGCAAATTAGATGAAGCAAGAGTTTGAAATGTCAATGTTTGGTGAGGTCAAATTATTTGTGGGATTACATATATATCAAATGAAGTATGGTGTATATATCACTCAGTCAAAATATGTCAAGGAGATATTGAAGACATTTGGACTTGAGGATTCAGAACTAGTAAGTACATCTATGGTGATATCACTCAAGTTAACAAAGAATGATGATTCAATTGAGGTCAATCAAACATTATACAGATCCATGATTGGGAAACTACAATATGTAGTACACAGTAGACCTGATATTGCATTGGCTATGGGGATAGTTACTAGATTCTCTGCTAACCCTAGAGAGAATCACTTGATGGCTATGAAAAGAATAATGAGATACTTTAAAGGAACAAAAGAGTATGGTTTATACTATAAGAAGAATGAAAATTTTGAACTGAAAGCCTACATGGATCCTGATTAGGCTAGAATTATTGATGATAGAAAAAGCATCAGTAGAGGAGCATTCTTCTTAGGTAGAAGACTTGTTACATAGACAAGCAAGAAGTAGAATTGTACTACCCAATCTACTATTAAAGCAAAGTATATTGTTGCTGCTATTAATTGCACAAACATTGTATAGATCAAACAGTTACTAAAGGGAATGAAGGAAGAGATCACAGAACTAGTGACACTTTATTGTGATAATACATGCGCTATAAATATATCAAAGAATCTCATAATTCATACAAAGACAAAGAACATTACAATAAAGTATCATTATGTAAGGGAGTTGGTTCAAGAAAAAGAGGTGAAGATGGAATATTTTAACACAAAGGAGCAAATTGCTGATATCTTCACCAAAGCATTACCTAGGGATGCTTATGAGTATCTAAGAGGTAAACTAGGGGTGATACCCCTATCAAAGGCTATGTAAAAGATAGAGGGAGTACCCTACATCAAACAAGTTGACATTCATTTCATACAATTGATGCAATGGATTTTACTTTAGGAAATTGCCTAAAGTAATCATAGAACTAGAATTTCAAATCAGTCACAAGCAAGGTGATAGAGGGAGAAAATTGAAGAGCCTACAAAAGCTTATGTCTGCATATACCAAGATGCCAAGTGTTGAGTGTATGTCTTTAGAATTATTGTCATAGTTTCATTATAATCTTTTAATAGGGATATGCTCTTGAGTGGGAGCACTTCAGAAGAGCAAAAAATTGTGAATATCAACTCACACACCATGGTTTTTACCATGGCTGGGTTTCCATGAGATAAATACTATGTTTTGTATTTGTATTATCATGTGATATGTTTTTTCTTAACCTTTTCTAGTCAAGTGATAGCCTGCACTAACTTTTAGAGAAGTAGTGAGTGTGATTCAAAGAAAAAGTTGTGCATAGTGAGTATACTGATTCATGCCCCCCCCATCAATATACTAACTCATGGGTAGGACCAAAAATCAATATTAGAGCCTAGGTCCTCAAGGAGACAAGATTTTATCAACCCAAGGAAAATATTGAAATAATTTTAAAAGAGATGTGCCAAAGTTCTCTAGGGAAAACTACAACTCATGGTGTAGAAAGATGTGCTTGCATCTAAAGACTCTTGGAGATGCCTAGTGACTTATGTAGAGGTGAAATATGTTAAACTAGCTAGCTCACTTAGTGCTGATGATATAAAGGAGAAGAAGATACACATGATCACAATGGATTCTCTAGTGAGCATCATGTCATACTTTGAAGATAAAGATGTGGAGGAAGTGGAGACAACCTACAAAATATGGGAGAGAGTGAAGGTTGTCCATAGTGGAGACCAACATGTCATGAGGCCCAAGGTTGAAAGTTTGCAAGGAAATTTTGATGACATGAGATTGCAAGAAGGTGAAGAGATTGAAGTCTATGGTAAATGATTGAAGGACATCATCCTATCCATTAGAGCATGCTAAGGAGTAATATTAGAAGATGAGTGTATGAGAAAGATGCTAAGAACTCTACTACCCATGTATGCCATAAGGGTATTAGCCATCCAAGAGCTAAAAACTATCAACAAGATGGAGGTGTTACTTGATGTATTGATAGGAAAGTTAATTTCATTTGAACTTATGAATTTTAGCAATAGTCAACTACCAAAGTTCAAAACTACATTCAATGCCTTAGTTGCATAAGCTATAGTATCAAGAGGAGAACCAAGATTGTCTAGACACATAAATGAACTAGAGAGCTTGTATGTTGAAGGAAAACAAAAAGGACAATTGGAGGCTCTTTTTACAAAATGAATGGTTAGAGGTAATGGAAAGTACAAGGGTAAGATTCCTTTCAAATGCTTTAATTCAAAAAAAGGAAGGACATTATGTTGCTAAATATCTAGAACTTGTCTGAAAGGAAACCATTGACTGGAGAGAAAACAAAAACTAGAAAGGTTCTAGCAAGAAATGGTCAAAATAAATATAGAAGAAGGTGTGACCGATGAAGAGTCAACCAGTGATGAGGATGAGGTATCTTTTTTCTTTTTCTATCATATAAGAAATGATGGAGAGGGATTGGATTAAAAGTACCGGTATCCATAAAAACTAGCTAATAGATAGTGGTTTCTAACATCACATGTTAGGTGATAGAAGCAAGTTCCATAAGGTTGAGTAATACAATAGAAGAATAGTAAAGTTTGGAAATAAGTCAACATGCACAGTGACAAGTAAGGGTATTATAGTCGTAAATGAATCCACTACATATGAAGATGTGTATCTAGTGGAGGAATTGAAATACAACCTATTTAGCATGGCTTGTCTAATGGACAAAGGTTACAAGTTCAAGTTTAACAAGAGGTCTTACAAAATATTTCAAATGATAAGAAAGCTACTAGCTATAGGAGAATAGAGTAAAAGTAAAATTTTCTAGTGATACTTGCATGGTAGGTAGAAATTATAATAGTTTGTTATGACATAAGAGGTTGTGTCATGTAAATTTTGAAAGCAACGTCAAAGAAGTGAATAAATGTGTAAGGGGTTTACCCCTATTACTAAACCTAACAATATTATGTGTAAATATTGTCAATTAGGAAAGTTGCAATTTCATTTTTTTCTAGCAAGTCATTCATGTCAAAACATGCATTAGATCTAGTTCATACTGACTTGAGTGGACATATGAGCAAAACGAGTGTATCTGGTGATAGATACTTTAGGTTGTTTATTGATGATTTTTCTAGAATGATGTGGACTATTTATTTGAAAGATAATTTAGAAGCCTTTAGGGCCTGTTTGTTTGCTAGAATAGGAATGAGAAAATAGGAATAGGAAATGTTTCCTTTGTTTGGTACCCAAAATCAGAATAGGAAATAGGCAAACATATTCTGATTTTGCCCCTAAACTGAACATATGTCCATTGCAAAAAATAGTTGTTATTGGAATGGGCCATTCCTATTCCCAATCTGGTTTTTTCTTTTTTTAAAAAAATGTTTTTTTTAAAAAAAAAATTCAATTTTTTTTTTTTAAAATTTGAATTTTGTTTTCAATTTTAAATTTTTTTTTAAAACATTTTTTTAATTATATCTATTTTTAAAAATACAAAACTTCACCTTATTCCTATTCCATTTTTGTACAACCAAACAAGGGAGTAACATATCCCCAATCAAATACCAGGTTAACCAAACAAGAATGGGATTGTTAGGAATAAGGTGCCTCAACCTTGTATAATTCCTATTCTTATTATTTGTTTTGTAAAATGTATTTCTTGCAAATAATGTTGATGTGTTGAAATCTTGAATTGTGTGTAAGGAGATCATGGCTAAAATGGTTATGATAGATTCCTATGACACGTAAGAGCTATGTTAGGAAGATTCAGTGACAAATGAAGACATGTGGCAACTAAGATATCTGAGTACTATACACTCTACCCCAATAGTTAGGGTTCCTATTTTCTTGGAGAATGGTAAAACCATAATATAGTTTACCTTTGGGAGTAGCCCTAAAGTGAAGCGCATGTTATAAGCATTTTTAGGGTTATGAAGAGAAGTGATGTGTGAGAGTGTATTGTTGGTACTTGGAGTTGCTATTGGAGTCTTCTGTTGTCATTATTGAGCTTGCACTGCAAGTGTATTGTAACCTTTTGTTGAAGATAATACATTATGCAAGTTCTGAAGGGGTGGCGTTGTTTTACTAAAAGGTTTTTCCCCACTGGAAAATCTTTGTGTTATGTGTTTCTTTCTTTGTCTATTTTCTGTATGCATGGTTGGCTGCAATATTGTTATTGACATGATATTGAATCTGTAAGTGTAGAAGATTTTAATAGGATTTGCATCATACTTTCCTTATGAGATTAGCGTAGGAAGCTATTTCCGCACCTAAGTTTCCTTACAAGTGGTATCAGAGCTTGATCAACTTTTGATCCTAGTTGTTGGGTAGGGTTTTTTGAGCTAATCTCAAGTCAAGTGGGAGTCTTGTGCAGAACATCCTGAATCTTATTTGCAAATTGAGATGGCGAGTTCATCATATGGAAGAATGGAGGTGGAAAAATTTAATGGGACTAATTTTGAGTTGTGGAAACTCAAAATGGAAGACATGTTGGAAGATCGTGACCTATGGGAAGTGACTACAAGTGCTACAAGACCAGCAACTGTAGCTCAAGAAAATTGGGATATCAAAGATTGTAAAGCTAAGGGTCTCATAAGACTCTGTATAACCGATGCAGTTCTTCTGAATGTTTTAGATGAGAAAACTGCATATAGTTTGTGGGAGAGACTTGGGGCTGTGTATCAAGCCAAATCTTTGGTGAACAAGTTGTTCCTGAGGAAGAAGTTGTATTCTCTGTGAATGGAGGAAGGTGGATCCTTAATGGATCATTTAAATGTATTTAATCTACTAGCTGCACAATTGACATCAGCTGGTGTCAAGTTAGAGGAGGAGGATCGTTGCTACACACTTTTGTGTTCTTTACCAAATTCATGGGACCATCTTGTGAAGGCTCTTGGAAGCACATTAGTCACCTTCAAAATGGATGATGTGGTGTCTTCACTACTATCAGAGGAGATGTGGAGAAAGGCTTCCGTTTCGAAAAAAGAAGCCCTTGCTGTTCGTGGGAGATCCACGAAAAGAGGGAAGAAAAATGACAATAAGTCTGACAATAAGGGTAGATCCAAATCCCGTGGGAAGTCAAAGACTTCCAATAAGTCCAAGGAAAAATGTTGGAACTGTAATAAGATTGGGCACTTCTGTAAAGACTGTAAAGAGCCTAAGAAGAAGAAGAAAGCCTCAGATTCTGGTTCTAAAAAATCTTAAGAAGATGGTGATGCATTCATCATAGCTTTGGCAGCCCATGCATCTGATGATGTGTGGTTGGTTGACTCGGGTGCATCTTTTCACATGACCTCTCATCGAAATTGGTTCTCAAGATATGAAGAGTTCGATGGTGGAAAGGTGTACTTGGGTGATGATTCTCACCTAAAGATAGTTGGACGTGAAAGGGTCACTATCAAATTTCCTGATGGACAAGTAAATGGAATCAATGGAGTTATGCACATTCCAGGTTTGGCATGAAACCTATTATTTGTAAGTATGCTAAATGATGTAGCTATGCAAGTTGTTTCTTCGAAAGAAGGATGCAAGATGATGGGAGGATCGATAGTGCTTGCAAGGGGTACTAGGAGAGGTACCTTATTTCAGCTAGATGCATGTATTCCTCTAAATAATAGTTCTTCATCCTCACCATTTGAACGAGTAGTGAAGAATACTATGTTTATTGGTTCTGATGGCAATGCAAACACTTTGGAAAGTAAGCTTCCTACAGAAAAGACAATGTTATGGCATTTGAGATTTTGTCACATTGGTAAAAAGGGTCTCAAAACCCTGAAAAATAAAAATCTTGTTGAGGGGTTAAATGATTGCAATCTTGAGTTCGACTTCTGTGAATATTGTGTCTACGATAAACAAAATTGTGTTCAGTTTTACTCTAGTTCTCACAAATCCTTTGATGTTTTGGATCTTATTCATTCTGATGTTTTTGGTCCTGTAAAAGTTCCTTCAATCTCCAAGTTTGTATTTTTTGTATCTTTCATAGATGATTATGGTAGAAGGACATGGATTTATTTCCTTAAAAGTAAGACACAAGTCTTTAGTCGATTTAAGGAATTTAAAGCCCTTGTAGAGAATCAGACTAGTAAGAAGATTAAGTGTGTGAGAACTGACAATGGTGGTGAGTTTTGCTTAGCAGAGTTTGAACAGTTCTGTAAAGAACAAGGTATCGAGAGCCATAAGACAACTCCTTATACCCTAGAGCAAAATGGAGTTTCTGAGAGAATGAATAGGACATTGATGGAGAAGGCTAGGAGTATTCTTAGTGGAGCTAGTTTAGAACAAAGGTTCTGGGCCGAAGTTGTGGCCATTGCTTGCTATCTGGTTAACAGATCTCCTACATCAGCCCTTGTTGGTAAGACACCCATGGAGGTGTGGTCTGGTAAGAAGCCTTCAATTAGACATCTTCATGTTTTTGGTTGTGAAGCTTATGCACATGTTCCAAAGGAGAAAAGATCTAAGTTGGAAAACAAAGCTGTTAAATGTATTTTCATCAGATACAGTGCTGGTGTGAAAGGATACAAGCTTTGGGATCCTATGACTAGTAAGGTGTTGTATAGAAAAATGTTATTTTTAGAGAGCTAACATCTTCTCCTATTGTGCCACAACTAGATGAAAAAGAAAAGAAAAAAGATGTTGTTCAGTTGCCTCCTACCCCTGAGAAGACTGAACAGAGAGACCATGTTAGGTCTAATGATGAGGAGAGCTCTAGCAGCTTTGACAGTTTAGAAGAAGAGGAAGAACAACCTCAACCTTAGCCCTTGAGGAGATCCACGAGAGAAAGAAAGCAACCAGAAAGGTTTGGTTATTCTATGTTAGATTCCAGTTGTGCTTTTGCTTTGATTACTAACACTGACGAACCTAGATCTGTGAAAGAGGCTTTGGGCATGGAAGATGCAGGTTCCTGGATTGAGGCTATGGATGATGAGATGGATTCATTAGAGAAAAACAAAACTTGGGACCTTGTACCTTTTCCTAAAGGGAGAAAATCTGTTGGCTATAAATGGGTGTTCAAGAAGAAATTCTGTGCAGATGGCAGTGTTGAAAGGTACAAAGCTAGATTGGTTGCAAAGGGGTATTCACAAGTAGAGGGAATAGATTATGGTGAAATATTCTCTCCTGTTGCAAAGTTGACATCCATTAGCTTTATGTTATCTCTTGCTGCATCATATGATTTAGAGATAGAACAGATGGATGTGAAGACAACTTTCTTTCATGGTGATTTGGAGGAAGAGATTTATATGTCACAGCCTGAGCACTCCATTGTTAAAGGTAAAGAATCCTTACATTGTAGATTAAAGAAATCTTTATATGGTTTGAAGAAATCTCCTAGGATGTGGTACCTTAATTTTTATGCCTTTGTGTTGTCAATTAGATTTGTAAGATTGAAATCAGATCATTGTGTTTATTTCAGAGTTGAAAATGATCGCCTTCTTATTGTTGCATTATATGTTGATGATATGTTGATGTTTGGGAAGGGTAAGGGTATGATTTCTGATTTTAAATCTTAGTTGTCAACACAGTTTGAGATGAAAGATCTTGGGGCAGCTAGGTACATCTTGGGTATGGAAATCAGTAGAGACAGGTCTAACAAAAAACTTTGGTTGAGTCAGAGTAAGTATGTGAAGTCTATGTTGGATAGGTTCAGCATGGCAGATTGTAGACCACTATGTGTTCCTATTCCTGTGGGAACAAAGTTATCTGTAGATGATTGTCCAAAATCTCCTAGTGAGGTGGAGGACATGAGTAGAGTAACTTATGCTAGTGCAGTTGGCAGACTTATGTATGCTATGGTTTGTACTAGACCAAACATTGCCCAAGCAGTGGGAGTCTTGATTCGGTTTATGGCTAACCCTGGACGGGTACATTGGGATGCAGTTAAGAAAGTATTCAAATATTTGAGGGATACATCATATTACTCCATATGTTATCATGGTAATTCTTTTGGATCTCCACATTTATTTTGTATTCATGGGTTTGTGGATTCAAATTGGGTAGGTGATATTGACCGTAGGAGATCCACCAGTGCTTATGTGTTCATTATGTTTGGTGGTGCCATCAATTGGATGAGCAAGTGACAACCTGTGGTTGCTTTGTCCACTACAAAAGCTGAGTATATGGCTGCTACTCATGCTTGCAAGGAATCCATTTGGCTTAAGAGATTGTGTTCTGATGTTGGTGTTGATGCAGAACAGATTACTATTTGGTGTGATAGTCAGAGTGCTATTTGCCTTGCGAAGAATCCAACTTTCCATGCCAGAACGAAGCACATTGATGTGCAGTATCACTTTGTGAGAGATATGGTGGAAGATGGAAAGGTAAATTTGGAAAAGGTAGATACTGTGAAGAATGTTGCAAATGCATTAACGAAACTAGTGGGCACTGAGAAGTTCAGATGGTGTACTGAGTCTATGGGCCTTTCGACCTATAGCAGTTAGTTCTTGTTATGTTCCTATTGCTCTTACAAGGTGTTCGACAAGTGGGAGAATTTTAGGAATAAGGTGTCTCAACCTTGTATAATTCCTATTCTTATTATTTGTTTTGTAAAATATATTTCTTGCAAATAATGTTGATGTGTCGACATCTTGAATTGTGTGTAAGGAGATCATGGCTAAAATGGTTATGACAGATTCCTATGACACATAAGAGCTATGTTAGGAAGATTCAATGACAGGTGAAGACATGTGGCAACTAAGATATTTGAGTACTGTACACTCTACCCCTATAGTTAGGGTTCCTATTTTCTCGAAGAATAGTAAAACCTTAATACAATTTACCTTTGGGAGTAGCCCTAAAGTGAAGCACATGTTATAAGCATTTTTAGGGTTATGAAGAGAAGTGATGTGTGAGAGTGTATTGTTGGTACTGCGAGTTGCTATTGGAGTCTTCTATTATCGTTGTTGAGCTTGCACTGCAAGTGTATTCTAACCTTTTGTTGAAGATAATACATTGTGCAGTTTCTGAAGGGGTGGGGTTGTTTTATCGAATGGTTTTTCCCCACTGAAAAATCTTTGTGTTATTTGTTTCTTTCTTTGTCTATTTTCTATATGCATGGTTGGCTGCAATATTGTTATTTACATGATATTGAATCTGTAAATGTAGAAGATTTTAATAGGATTTGCATCATACTTTCCTTATGAGATTAGCATAGGAAGTTGTTTCCACACCTAAGTTTCCTTACAAGGATTTCTCTTTTCCATTCCCATTCCACATTTCCATTCCTATTCTAATTTTCCATTTTAATTTTCTATTTCTATGCTAACAAACAAATAGGCCCTTAAAGTTCGAAGTGTACATGGAAAAGATGGAAAGAGATACCAATAGAGCACTAAAGTGCCTAAGATCCAACTGGGGAGGTGAGTTTGCTACATAATAATTTGAAAGATACTATGAGGAGCATGAATTTAGAAGGAAAATGTTAGCTCCCATACCACCACAACAGAGTAGTTTGTAGAAAGAAGAATCCAAACAATCATAGACTCTTCTAGAACATCAATGATCCGAAACAATGTTACATTGATCTACTAGAGAGAGGTAGTAAGTACATTAGTATACACCTTAAGCTGGTTACAAGTAAATAGAGGGTTACATGGAAGACTACTTATAGTTGAAAAAATAGAATTCATTAAGTCCAAATACATCCTACATGATACAATTAATATTTGTGTTCAGGAAGAAAACATATGTTATAGTCTCACTAGTTCTAAATTTTCATCAAAATCACTTTTACTATGACTTATGACCACATAGAATGGCCCTTCTAATATAAGTGATATTGTAACATAATGAAAATTTAACAAGATGATAGTTTTTTATGACCTTTCAATATCATGCTTCAAACTTTCTTTTTTGAAAAAAGAGGGGTAAAAATTTATTAAGATAGAAAGGATTAGAATAGCGAGAGCTCAACAAGGAGCTCTATTGTGATCAACAAATTTATCAAATTCTTGTAATAGATCAAGGGGTAGCTGCCCCCTATCCATAATATTCCAGCTCGGAGCATGAATAGAAGCCCATTTTGCCAAATAATTAGTATTTGTGTTCCATTCACGAGGAATGTAAGTAAACCTAATGAACTCAAGAGAGGTACAAAAGAGAAGAGTTTGATTAAAAATAGTAACTAGTTTCCAACCAACATCCTCACGCTCTTGTGTAGTAAGCAAGTTCACCACCACTTGGGGGTAAGACTCACAGATAATCTTGTGCCATCCCCTCAAACAAAATTGTTCCACAACATATAAAATGGCCTAAGCCTCCATGAGATTGTTAGTATGTTAACCCTTATGCACTGAGAAAAATAATTTACCTTCACTAGAGTTGCAACGAGCCACTTCCCCAATACCAGTAGGTCTGGATTTTCGCAGAAAGAACCATCAATGTTAATTTTAAGAACTCTATGAGGAAGAGGAGCCTAATGCCCCTCCCAATCCACTCATCCCTTCCCCTATTGTTGAGGTTGTTTCAAAAATATTTCATACTATTTAGCTCTAGCCCCATCTTGAAGATGAAAATTGAGGTGATTACATGTAGCAAGATTGCCTAGAACCATATCCCCACCTAGCTCACACTTTTCTTCAATGGTTTCCTAAAGTGAATGTGAGATCTTCCACCAAAGATGCATAACACTAATTTGGACATCTTGAAAGATTCACTAATTCCTCTCCAGTTAGATATGCCAAAGAATGAAAGATGGGCTAGCAATCCAAGTAGGATGGAGAGGAGAAGCTTTGGAGGGAGAACTCCCCAAGCAGGCCCAAAACTCAAGCAAAAAGGAAGCATGCCTAGAAGAGCAACCTCAAGCACTCCACCAAAGCTACCATAATTGAGTAGAAAAAGAGCAATGGAAGAATAGATGGGAGACAAATTCCTCAGCATTACAATACAAAACACAAAATGAGGGGCCCTAAAATCCAAGTTTACAAAGATCATCCCATGTAAGACAATAGTTGTGAGCCACTAGCCACATGAAAAAAATTCCACTTGGACCAAGAAAATTTATTCCAAACTTGTTTCCACCAAGGGACTTTAACATCCCCTAATAGCTATCTAGTTATCTCCTAATACCCAACAAAGACACAATATTTACCAGACAAGGTACCTCCCCAAGCCAAAACATTTGGTCCTAGGTAGAGAGCAACACACCTAGAGGCCAAAACATGAGAAATCTCCCGACGATCCACCTTTGTGCCTCAAGGAGGACAATTTGAATAGTGCTTCCATCTATAACTGACAAGAAGTCCCAATTGATAAGGAGTCTTGTAATGAACCACTTTATCCCATCCAGTAGCAAGAAAATAATCATAGTGAGTTTGAAGATGAGAGTACATGGATAAGATGGAGGGGAATCCATCCCAAGCATTAGACCAAAACAAAGCCTCAAAGCCCCCTTACATATCCAAAAATAACCTTTCTTAACTAAAAGAGCACCGATCTTGAGAATGTTTTTGACCATAGAGCCATGACCTTCAAGAGGAACTACAAAAATAAAGAAAAGGATCAACACCTCTAAAATATTTATGAGTAATAATACAGGCCCAGAGTTTATGTTGTCCAAAGCACCATCATGAATAAGGCTTAGTAGCCAACACTTGACTACTCAAGAGAGTTGATCGAAGGCCAAGGCTACCCTCCTTCTTAGGTCTACAAACAGTCTCCCAGCTAATCAAACTCCATTTAGAGCTACACAAATTACCACTCTAAAGGAATTATTGAGAAAGAGCAAAAAACTCCTTGAGAAAATAAATAGGAGCAGCCTAAACCATGCTTCTATAAGTAGAAAGAGCTTGAATAACAGATTGAAGAAGGGTAACCTGACTAGTAGTAGAGAGCCATCTATGAGCACAATAATTTACCTTTTGCTAGAGCTTGTTAATAAAATCTTTCTAGAAGAGTTGTGGTTGCCTAGAAATAGTAATAGGGATGCCGAGATAAGTCAAAGGAAGTGACCCAATCTAAAACTATAGAATATTAGCAATCCTTTGCTTAATAGATTTAGGAGTGTTAAAAAATAAATAGAAGATTTGTGTTCATTTACTTTTTGGAATGAGGCCACCAAATAAATATCCAAAGTATGTCGAAAGGCTTCAGCTTCCATGATCGAAGCAAGTCTTAGAAGAGTAGAATCATCAACAAATTGAAGGTGAGAAAGAGTAGGTAAACCATTACCTTGTTGCCATCCCTAAATATAGTTTTGGGACACCTGATATTTAATGAATCTACCCAAGCTCTCATCCATAACCATGAAAGATAAGCAAGAGAGGATCATCTTCGTGGAGATCTGTAGAGGCATCAAATAGCTAGGAAGGTTGACCACTAAGAAGAACATAAAAAGAGGCAGAAGTAATACAACTCATACTCCAACTCACCCAATCAGAGCTAAAGCCAAAGATAAGAAGAATATTCCTTAGGAAACTTCATTTAACTCTATCATAGGCCTTAGCCATATCCAACTTAACAACTTATCTATTGCTCCCTTGAACTAGCCATAGAGTGAATAGCCTTAGTAGCAATAACCACCCCATTCAAAATTTGTCTTCTTGCAAAAAATTTTCCTTGTTCCTTTGAGATAATAATAGAGAGCCATTTTTAAATTCTCTCAGCAATCAACTTAGTAATGACTTTGTAAACCATATTACATAAAGCAATAGGTCTAAAATAATGTAAATTCCCAATAAAATATCAAATCATATACATTGACAAATCATTTTGAAACAATAATCTAATTACATAATTTTAAAGCTTATCTTTCAAGCAATATTATACATGATAATTTTTTACAATGAATATGAGTGAGTAACTTGTGGATTTCCTGAGTACATTATAGTAAATCTTTACCATAAAATTAGCAGCCACTCAAAATCATCTTTTGAGTTGGATCACCAAACACTTTTCATATTAGAAAATTTCACGTCGTCATCTCTAATGGTGGATGCTCAATGGTGTTCATATCCCTCTATATATATTTTTTTAGTAATTTACTTAAAAGAAATGTCAAAACAAAGAATACATATATTCATAAGTCTAGTTGCCACCTTTTCTGTCCATTAAATATCAAATTGTAATACCTTTCATTTTGATGCTTGCCTCTTTAGCTCTCTTGTTAGTTATAAAAATTTTATTTTGCTTAATCTAATATGGAAAAACCATTCAAAATTATTAGGTCTCTTTTACTGGCCCAACCTAGAGACAAGCAAACAATTTTTAATGTCTGAAAGGTTGGGATAAATCAAATTCTATAAATATATCGGTATTATAATTGTATGATGATTGTAGGGGCATCAAGAATTTAAAATGTGCTGAGATAAATATTAAAAATCTAAATTTTTATTTTCTTTTTAATATTGTCAATCCGAGGTTTGAACTAATGACCTCCCAAAAGGAAGCCATGCCAATTCACTACTCTACCATGGGTGGCTCTCAAAATCAAAAGTATGACTATTGTTTATTCAAGTTAAATAGATATTTATACCTTGCCCGTCTCAGATGATATTTAAATACATGAGGATTCTATTCCAAAACTTTTAATGAATTTTATTCGGTAGTAAGCTTTGAAAGATTTCAGCAAATAGAATACAAAAGGATAGTTGAAGACTTGTAGAGAGCATATATCTCTATATTGCAGGTGAAGAATAAGAGTCACAATTAAACTATTTTAGTATGTTGAAATTCTAAACTTGGCATCATAGACCATGAAATTATTGCATGAATTTGAGGCTTTTTTAAGGAAAGATGTGGGCAGATTATAATCTAATACCTCATCAAGTTCAATTGATATAATCATGCTTGATGATTTTATTCCAATTGGTAAAGAAGTTTCCTATGTTCACAAGAAAGTTGATGACACTATTGTCAACTAATTTATTCATTTTTCTTGTAAATAGTCCTATTAATTTTTCCTTGCTTTATTTAAGAGCTTCCTAGCTACAAATTAAGCTCATCCATATTTATTTTAAGGGGAAAATAAAGAATCAGATATTTACATGTATAATTTAAGTGATTAATATTCTTATCAAGATGATTCCTTCACTTTTAGTAAATTTTAGACCTTTTCCAAATATTATAATCTTAAAATTTGAACTTATGCATAAGTAGAAGAGAATCATTGTGTATTTCAATAATATCTAAATTTAATGTTGATGTATTTTATTAACTCACTTTAGATGAATTGGATGAAGTGTGAATTAACATAGTTAACATTAAAACACAAAATCTAGATGGTTTTTCTTGTGAGTTAAGCTATACTACTACTTGAAACCTCATAGAATCAAGACATATATTTAGTTGATAAGGAATCAATAAAGAACTATAGATTAGGATTTTCAACAGTAATATAATAAAGCTAGAAGCTCTTAAAAAATCATTAGTATAGACTATGCAAATTTCATTCCCAAAGGTAAGGATCTATAGTAGACCACTTGATAAAGTGTCTAATATAATATTCTTTTTGAATTTTCACTTTGTTCGCTCTTATAATTTGGGAGAAAATATGTTTATGTAAATTCTATTTTAAATTAGAGAATACTATTATCAACCAACGGACAAACAATTCTAGATAAGATACATATCCTTTTTTAAGCTTGATTTTGACGAAGCTTACAACTTCATTCAACATCTTTATACTTTTTAATATGGTTTTTAATGGGTTTTACATTCATATATAGAAAATAAGCTTATGGAATATTGTTCTTGTTTGAATAGAAATAATAGAGGCTTTATTAGCCATTACATTTGGTGTTCTATTTACACAATGTTAACTCTTGGCTCCTTTATATGTTCTTAAGTGCTTTGAAATTCTTTTAGAATTTGATTAACCATTATTATTTTTTCAAATGCATCATGAGTTATGTTTCTATTGATTGAGTTGCTCATACCAATCCTCTTCATTTTCTTCAAGTATAATTACTTTTATAGATTTTCTCTCTCTAGTACCTATTAAACAATCATACTTGGCATCCTCTTGTGGGAAGTCTTCTGGACGTCAACAAGATGCTACAATTATTATTTTGTACATGATTTTTATACATTGTCTTGATGGAAGGTGTTGAATCTCTTCACTATACAAGATCCTCTTCTTTGTTAGAATAGTTTGAAGAACTCTAAATGGGATAGTTTGAAAATATCTAAATAAGTTTGATGAAACTTTTGAGTAATATTTTCTTTAGAACTTTCAATTCACGCTAAAGAGGTGCAAAATTTTTTAATTTTTTTTAAATATTTAAATCTTACAAGTAGTTAATCATTTTTCAATTAAAAAATCCTATGAGATGTTGAATTAACTTTTTTTATTTTCAAAATATATAAAAAAAATTTAGTTGAAATTATAAACTAATGAGTTTACTAATGAGGGCTTCATCTTCGTTTCAACATTCAACAATAGTACCTAGTAGAATTTGATTTTTTTTTTTTATATGGACAACACCACGACAACTTAAGGTCATCACACCGTGTCAATACTAATAACTTTTACTTTTTATTTTTCTTAATATTATAAAAGAGTTCTTAACGAAGAAATTATTTATTTTATCTTTTTAAACACATTATAATCGACACGATTATGTGTGATTTCTATGACCATTAAATTTAACCCATTAAAAAGATGACGTAACAATGAATTTATTGCACAAACGAATCTATATACTATTGAAACTATTGTTATGATAAAGTATGACAATTCTTTTAATTATAAAATTTATTTTTTTATAAAGATAGCTAGAAAGCTAAATATTTATTTAATATTCATTAGCAAAAGATAATATTTTAACATAAAGATATGCTTCAAACTAAATAAAGTAATATAAATTATTTCAAAAAATAAAATCATATACATCAACGAAACCCATTTTTCAATTATAGTTTCTCTTTTAAGTAGTATCATAAATGATTTTATGTTAGAAAGTATGGACATTTCCTTTGGTGACAATTTAAAGTTGATAGTGAATATGAGTCGTTAATCATGCTCCATCGTTTACTATAAATTACCACTCACCGAGCACTTGTCATAATGATCGATGCTCAATGTTGTCGACGTCCCTCTCTGTAATACTTTAGTAATTTGCTTGTCGACGACATAAAGAGGAATAAATCAGGGAGGATGATACTCTAAAAATATATTTGAGTATTCTAATGCTACAATGATTGCAGGCGCATGAAGAATTCAAAGTATGATTATTTTGAAACGACAAGACAAATATATGCTTTGATAAAATATTATGCACGCCTATTTCACCATGGAAAGTATTGTTCAGTCGATTCACAATAAATATTTATACCTCTTCCGGGTCAACTTATATTGCAATGCTTGAGGATTTTATTAAAAAAAAGTTATAAATTTTATTTCATATTCAACTGTGAAAGATTTCAGTGAATAGAATACAGAATAACGGTCGAAGACTTGCAGAACGCATATCTGAAAGAAAAAGTTGTCGCTGACGAAAAATAATTTATAGTTGTGTTTTCAATAACAAAAGCAAGCTTTTATATATATTTAATTTTTAGATGCGTTTGTAAGGTGAAAGAATGAGAAGTTGACAGTCAATCTTATCTGTTATATGATATTTGTATTGGGATATGAAGTCTAACGGTCATATGACTGTTCATTCTCCTTCAATTCTTTGTATTTGTAGAGTTCTATATAATGACTGTATGCAGCCTATGTAAGGTATCCGTTGATAAATGTAAGTAATTCCCTATTGAAATGTGGGCGTAAGCAAGTTTTACTGAACCACGATAAATCTCGTGCTCTTGTATTCGACTTCTTCATTTTGATGTCTTCATATTTTGAAAAAATATCAATTATTGTAAATATTAGAAAATTATAAAGTTAGAATACATATTCTCATCTGTCCAATTACCATCCATCAAACATCGTTGTACCTTTCATTTTGATGCTTGCCTCTTCAGCTCTCAATTGTTTTTTGTAATTGTTTTATTTGGCTTAATTTAATATAGAAAAACCATTCAGAAATATTAGATCTCTTTAACTGATCCAACCAAGAGGCAAGCAAACAATTTTCAATATCTGAAAGGTTCGGGTAAATCAAGGCTATCAATATTTTCAGTACAGTGATTGTATGGGCATCAAGAATTCAAAATATGCTGAGATAAATATTTCATCGTGGTTCACTTTGTCCGGAAAGTATTGCGATTGTCCAGTCTATTCATAATAGATATTTATACCTCGTTCGGTTCAAATCTTAATATAAATGCTTGAGGATTCTATTCCAAAACTTAAAAGATTTCAACCAATAGAAAACAGAAGAACGGTTGAAGACTTGAGAGGTCATAAAAAGCAGCGGAAGAATAAGAGTCGCAATTGAACTATCATAGTTTTTTGAAATTCCTTCATACAAAACTTGGCATCTTAGACCATGAAATTATTGCATGAATTTGAGGTTTTTTTTTTTTTTTTTTAAATTTATAAAAGTGATGTGGGTAGATGATATTGTTTAATTGATATTGCCATTTTATTCCAATTGTTGATGACACTATTGTCAAATAACTGATTCATTATTCTTCCAAGTAATCCTCTTATATTTTTCTTACTTAATTTGGAGCTTCCATCCCTATTTGGTTCAAGGGGAAAATAAAGTATCAAATATTTACATGTCACATAAATTTATTGTATTATAACGAGAGTGGTTAATATGCATGGGAAAACGATTTCTTCACTCCTTGATATATGAGGGCTTTTTCAAATATTGTAAGCTTATAATGAAGAAGAGAATGATTGTGTATTTACATATAATTTATATCAATGTATTTTATTTCAACTTTAATAAGTCTTAGATTTTTCAACTCATTTTACATGAACAATATGAATTGTTAATATAGTTAGCAATAAAACACAAAATCTAGATAGTTTTTTATGTGAATTAAACTATATTGATACTTAGAAACCTCCTAGGAATTTATCATACTTTTAGTTGATAAGGAATCGATAAAGAACTATAAAATAGGGTTTTCAACAATGAATTATTAAAGTAAAAAATTTCTAAACATCACTACTATAGGCTATAGAGATTTCACATGTCTAGGTAATATGTGTATATCAAATTCATTCTATGAGATAAGAATCTATAATTTACCGCTTAATTAAGTGTTCCATATAATATTATTTTTCAATTTATTTTTGTTTATTCATTACCCCTTTCTTTTATAATTTTATATAAGAAAATGTGTTTATTTAAAATTTACTTTACATATAAGAAAATATTATCAATCAATCAACAAACAACTATATATAAGAAATTCAATTTTTTAAACTTCATTTTAATGAAGCTTACAACATCATTTCACATATTTATATTTCTTTAATATATAGATTTCAATGGGTTCTACATTTATATATAGAAAATTAATTTATGGACAATTCTTTTTTCTTGAATGATAATAATAAAATCTTTATTAAAGGTTTGATATTTTTTGCTCTATCACACAATGTCACCTTGTGTATCCTCAATATGTCTTTTAAGTAATATGAAATCCTTTTAAGATTTGATCAACCATTAAGACCCCGTTTGGTTGTTGGAATTGGGCAAGAATAGGGAAATCTAAATACCTCCATTTGCAAATTTGATATTTGTTTGCAAAATATAAAATTGGAATTAGAATTTTCCTATCCCAATTTGACCCCAAAATGAGCATAGCGGAATTCCTAAAAAAAGATGGAATTTTTTATAAATGCAATTTGATGGGTTGTCAGGTTTGTGACTTTGCCATTTGATTGTATTTTGCCACTCAAACACATTTTTGGTCTATTTTCTCCATTCATCATAGAATATAAACTAGGTCAACATTATTTAATGTTTAATATGTATTTTTTTTTAGAATTGCAAAAAAGACTAATATCAGATTTGATATGTTTCCTAAACTTTCATAAAATTGTCTTTACAAATAAATCTTGTGTTTAGTCTTATAATTAAAATTATGTTGAAAGATCATTTAAATATCATATGAATGATCTCTACTTATTGCATTTTATTTTTTTAATATATTTAAAATTAAAATGATTTTAGTCTTGATCTTATACTCATTAAAATAATTTAATTTAATTTATAATATAAAATATAATATGTCCTTTGAATTTCGATGAATTTCGATGAATTTCAAAGGTTGTGATATATCTTTTAATTATAAAGTCAATTTAAAAAGTTTCCTATGTCCACAAGAAAGTTGATGACACTATTGTCAACTAATTGATTCATTTTTATTCTAAGTAATCCTATTAATTTTTCCTTGCTTAATTAAGAGCTTCTTAACTACAAATTAAGCTCATCCATATTTACTATAAGGGGCAAATATTTGCAAGTCATATAAATTTATTGTATAATTTTAATGATTTATTGTATTTAATGAGAGCGATTTATTACATCGAGAGGCATTCTATAAAATGGAAGTACAAATACCTAGCACAGGAATATGCCAAGGTTCCTTGTCAATAAAAAAGAAAAGGGAGAAATTACAAGATTTTATTTTAAATAAAAAATATTCCAAAAATAATAGGTGGCCAACATAAAAGACAATAAAAAGCATTCCCGAATAAAAGCTGGCAAAAAAAGAGGAAACCAAATAGAGCTCGAAATAATAGGGTCCAAAAAAATAGGCTCCTATAAATTTTAATAAATCATTTTCTTAAAAAATAAATAAATAAATTATTTAAAAAAAAAAAATAGAAGATAGCATTATCATATGATAATGCTTTTCTTTTAAAATTGCATATATTTTTTTAAAACTACATATATTCTTTTTAAAAATATGAAAAAAATTATAAGAAAATAATTTTTAAAAAAATTGAAAAAAAAAATATGATTTTTTTTAAAAAAGTTAAAAATATTTTAAAAATTAAAAAAAATTAAAATAACAAAATAACAAAAAAGAGCAAACAACAAAATAAAAGCTGGCTGCGAGTTGCAACAGTAACAGTTGTTGCTGTCAGTGGCAGTTACTGTCGGCACTAGCACATTTCAGCGATGATAGTAACAGCCACTCTTGTTAGTGGTAGTTACTACCAGCACCGACACATGTTAGTGACGATAGTAAATGCCACTAATAGCAGGGTTGTTATGGCCATAGAACCCACACATGGGGTGGTAGGGGTGGTGGCCCTTCACCTCATTGTAATTTAAAAAAAAAACAAAAAAAAATGAAGGAAACGCATGAGTGGCGGGGGTGACCTCATTGTAATTGTTTTAATTTTTTTTTTGTTGAAGAAAACAGATGATGACATGTAGACATCCAACATGTCTTTTTTTAAAATTTCATTTTACAATATCACCTTGTTGGCATTTTTAAGTAATTATTTTGAATTTTGAATTTGAGTGGAGGAGTGGAAACTGAAGGTTTTTTTAGTGGAAATTGAAGACTCTCTTAGTAGATAATGAAGAATTTTTTCATGGGAGATGAAGATTTATTTCGCTCATTATAAAACACTCATCTCCTCTCATTTTTGCTCTTCATTCATAGAAGAATAGATTTGCAAAAGACAAGTTTTGAGTAAAGCTTTCATTGCTCTTGAGAGGTAGAGTAAACTTTGTTTAGGAAGAAGAGAGGGAGATAAATCATTTGGGAAAGCATTCTATGTTTGAAGATCAACAAGGAGATCAAAAAGCAAAGTAAGTTTTTTCTTAATTTTTTTTTCAATTAAGTTTTATTTTGCATTTTGATTATTATCCACAATTAGAATAGTAGTTACACTATTTATATTTAGTTGTAATTTATTTTTTAAATGAGATTTCTTCATTTTTACATTGTTGTATTCAAAATTACATTTTCATGTTTCATGCATTATTTATATATAGTTGCATGTTATATATTTAGATATGATTTGCATAGATTATTGTTTTATCATATTTTTCAATGTATTTTTTAGATTAATGTTGTGTTTTTTTTCCATAATATTTCATATGGATGACAATGCCGCCATATCAATTTTTTTTTTTTAAATAGTGATTTATAAATTTAATGATTACTATTTTCATTTACAAAAGTAGTTTGATTTATAATAGTTTTTTGATTAAGATTAGTGTATTGATTTATATTAATATTCTAAATTAGATTACTATTTTGATTAAAATAGTTTTGTACTTTATGTTTAGATTATAATTAATTGTTACATATTAATATTTGAAAAGTGGATGGCAATGCCGCCATTTTTCAAATATTTTATCAAAGTACCAATTTATTAATTTTTAAATATGAAAAATCAAATTTTAATTTTTAATTTTGTTATTTGAAAATTAGAGTAACCATATATTTATTTTAATTTATGTTTATTTTTTATATGCCATTTTAAAATAATAAATATTAATTTTTAGGCATCAATCTTTAAAAAGTGGAAGGCAATGCTGCCAATTTTTAAATATTATAATACTAAGCAAATTATTATAATGCTAACTATATTTGAAAATATTTGTAATGTTTTCAATTAAGTAATATTAGTATATTGATTTAGAGTACCATTATGAATTAGATCACTATTTTGATTATAATAGTTTTTTAATTTAGATTTAGATTAAAATTAATCTTTACATATTAATATTTGAAAATTGGATGGCAATGCTACCATTTTCCAAATATTTTATTAAAGTGTCAATTTATATATTTTTAAATAAAAATTCAAATTTACACTTTTAGTTTTGTTGATTGAAAATTAGAGAACCATATATTTATTTTAAGTTATGCTTATTTTTTATATGCAATTTTAAAAGAATAAGTATTAACTTTTAGGCATCAATCTTTGAAAAGTGGAAGGCAATGCCGCCACTTTTTAAAAATTATAATAGTAAGCAATTTATTATAATGTTAGCTATATCTAAAAATATTTGTAATGTTTCAAAAGTGGATGACAATGCCACCATATATTTTTGTTAAAATATTAATTTATTTGTTTCTAAATAAGAAAAATTAAATTTATACTTTTAATTTTTTTATTTGAAAATTAGAGTAACAATATATTCATTTTAATTTATGTTTATTTTTTATATGCAATTTAAAAAGAATCAATATTCATTTTTAGGCATCAATCTTTGAAAAGTGGAAGACAATGCCACCATTTTTAAAATATTATAATAGTAAGCAATTTATTATACTGTTAGCTATAATTAAAAATATTTGTAATCTTTCAAAAGTGGATGACAATGCCACCATATTTGAAACATTAGAATGCAAATATTTCATAGAATAATAAATATTGCTTTGTTTACATCTATGTAATCATATGCATTTTATTATGATTATTTTAGAAATATTTAACTTTGTGTTGATGATTGATTTATATGTTTATAATGAAATAATCAAATACTTTTTTTTAATTGTATTAATGCTAAAGGTATAAATAAAACATGAACTTCAATTATGGGACAAAATTTGAAGTTCATTCTCATGAGGATGGTTTCTAGGGAGCATGGTTCTCTAGCACTATTATTGGACATGTGGCCAATGCTCCTAGGCCTAAGTTTTTCATTGAATATGATAATTTTATAACTGATGAGTTCACAAGAACCTCTTGCAGAGGACCTTTTTCTAGAGGATTTTAGACCTAGACCTCCAATTGTTTCTCTTCTACAATACATCCCATCGGATTCGGCAGTAGACATCTTTGAGAATGATTCTTGGTGGTCAAGCATTGTCATTGATAAATTTAAGTCTCCACTTAGTCGATGACAATTTTATGAAGTTTACTTTCCACATACTCAAACTCTTCAACCCTATTCTTGAGCATAGTTATGTTGATCTCATGAAGGGGTTAATGGAAGGTGGATACTAAGACAACAGTACTAAATATGGTATTGGATTTTTTTTAGTAGAGGTCGACATCTTTTTTGGGTATTAGCCTATTGTATTGGAAAATGGGAATTCATTGTCTCATAAAGTGGATTGCCTATTATTTTTGGTGTTGGCATTTTGTATTGCAAAGTTTGACATCATGTATACATGTGTTTTGCAATAAAAGGTCTTTTAGACCATTGTTTTTAAAAATGATGTATCCAAGGGTTTCATAAATAAAATAATATATTTACATGATGTATACAATGTTTCACAAATAAAAGTTCATTATATATCTTCATGTTTGTATATTTCTTTAGCAAAATGTATTTTCATAATCTTTTAATGTATTCTCTTATTTATTGTTCATACTTTCTTCGTATATTCTTAATTAATATGTTTCTCAACAATCTTTAAATTGTTTTTCTCCATTCACATATACTTTGATTTTACTCATTGTAAATATTAATTTTCTTCATTCATGCAAACATTATATATAAATCTAACTACTTATATAATAATCTTCATTGCTATAATTTTTCTTATGTCTACTAAATAAAGTATCCCTTAAATAAATCATATACACATTCTAATAAATGAAGTTTACTAATTTATATGGTTTATATGGAAAATTATTTAGTGCCATGAAAAATATAGCTTAATTCACTAATATTAGTTTTGCCCTAGCTATGGTGAGACCTAGGTTAAATTTTGAATCAAAGGAGGAAAGAAGAGAATACCAAAGGCAATATCAAAGAGAATATCATAGAGAATACCGTAGACATCAACAACAACAACAACAACAACAAATAGAAAATGAAAGAGAACAACAAAGAATAACAATAAATTAAGGAAATAGGAAAAGTTATGGTAGAAGAAGGTTTGAAGTTTCAATTGCACAAGTAGAAAATGATGAAAGAGAGAATAGAAATGTATAGAGAAACAATCGTCAGTGTACTTTTGAGAGGGTCCTTCTAGATGCACAAAGGTGCAGAGTACAACATGTTGAAGTGCAACCAAGTGACATACATGAACATCCTATAGATTCAAACAATCAACTAAATGTTCAGTATGAAGGGTTTCCATTTGTAGAATGTGTCCCAGAAACACCGCAACATGGAAGTCAAATCCATGTGACTGATGAATTAGAAGGCAATAGAGAAAACATGCCCAACCCAAATGGTATGCTTCAATTAGAATTTAGAAGATTCCAAATGCAGTTTAGATATCAAATAGATAGTTTGAAAACGCAAAATATGTGTTATGTTTGTCAGGAGTCATATGAAAGAATGAAAGTATATCCCACCAATGAGGGTCCAATATGCAATAGGTGTTGTCAAGAGACAGGAATTCATAGGTTTTCATCTTCAAATAATATGGATCTAGGATGTCGACCACCAGAGCTTGCAAATTTAACACAAGTTGAAGAGATGTTGATTGCATGTGTAAACCCTATATTGCAAGTTACACATGCAACTGGCAATCAAAATTCTTGCCACACGTAGTTGATCATTTACCAATCATCATTGTTAGAAGAAGGGATCAACCTGGTACACGATATAACTTTACTATGAATAGGGATCGTGTTTATAGAGCATTGAAATACAATGTTGAAAATGATAAATTTTATGTAGATGTCAAGATAGATGAAAGTGCTCTTAATGACCTGCCTTCAAATAGGGATGAGAATTTTTTTCATAGATTAAAGATAGTGCACATGGAGTTTGATTTTGATGCAAATGAAATTGTATTCCTAGGTCCTCTCATGGATATAGATGAAGGTAATATAATTGAGCACACAAACTCTATGGCTTCAAGGCTACCTAATGCTCAAAGGGAAATGGAATTAATTCATCCTTGGGTTAATAATCCTAATGCTATTCCATCTTCTTTAATTGAGTGGCCATCTATAGGTGCATCACCTATCAATGAGTATGTCACATCCAGGTTGTTGGATATGGCTTTCCCAACATTATTTCTAGATGGAAGTTGTGATTGGTTAGAGCCTAGAATGAAATGGGTATACTTGCATGAATTTGTAAAGCATTTGATCAAATATATGGATCATCGCTTTGGAGAACATCCAAGGTTTAGGTATTTTTGCAAAACATGGTAATGAGACATTGCGCACAATGTTCAACATATGTTTTTGCAAAAGGAGCTTTCAGGAAATGCCAATAACTATTAATGAATTGCATCAACATATGGAGAATATGGCTTGTAATAATCTCGTAGATAGGCTAATGTGGTTCAGAACAAGAGGAACAAGATCATATTGGGCAAAATGTAATGCAAAATTAACTGACTTGCTTGACCAACTTGGCACACCTATAATTTTCTTCACATTAAGTGCAACGGATATGCAGTGGCCTAATTTACATGCACTAATGCCTGGTACACCACTTAATGATCCATGAGAGGCTCAAAGATGGAGAAGGAAGAATATCATTTCTTATCTGCATATTGTCACTTATTACATGCACTTAAGGAATACAATGTTCAAGAAAGAAATACTTGAAAAATGTATGAAAGTAAAGGACTTTTGGTGTAGGTATGAGTTGCAACATCATGGCTTACCTCATGTTCATGGATTCTTGTGGCTCAAAAGGGCACCAAATATGGACACTATTAATTGGTCAAATAAGGATGAACAAAAAAGTGCTAAGAGATATTTTGACTCCATTATTCATGCATGGAATCCTAGACTTGATCCGCATCAAAGAAACATAAATGTGAGTTTCATATTATAAATGAGTTAAATATTAATATGTGTTTCTCCCCTCTATCCAATAGAATAATTTATGAATTATCATTTACAAGTCTTCCAAAATTTTGGTTAGCATCCATACCTGAAGAATACAATACAACTAGCTAAGATGGATATAGACCAAGATTATGAATAGATACTCAATTGTATTGAGAGACACACTGTCTATAAGGAGTGAGTGTGCCTTTGTAAAAAAAGAGGAACAATGGTTTGTAGGTTAATCAAATTCAAAAAAAATAAAATTTAAATTTTCTATTTCACATTTGTTAACAAGTTGGGTTAACTAGATATGTATTCACCAATTTTTCAAGTATTATGCTCCTTGGCAATTAAATTTGGAGGGATCAAACTTATATACCAATGTAGAATCAGGTGAGAAAAAAAATGAACCGTCAAGAAATATGACAAAGTTAATACACACAATCAGTATATACTACAATTGTGGAGGGCCAATGTTGATTGACAACCTATCCTTTCAAGATATGTAGTTATCAAATATATTGCAAAGTATGCAGCAAAAGTAGAGAGAAGCTCTAAAACATATCAAAAAATGTTGATGCGCCCTTCAAATCTTGAAAATCTTGATGATTTAACATCACAGAAATATAGAAAACTTTTAACGAAGACAGTTATAGAAAGAGATATTGGAGCTCAAGAAACATGCCATATGTTATTAGAACTTCCGTTGGTGGAGTGTAGTAGAAAGTTTTTCAATCTAAATGTCTCACATGAAGTTTTCAAACTCGTGGTAATCACTGATGATAGAAATGAGAAAGAACTCACAAAATCTTTTGTTGATGGTTATAAAACAAGACCACTTTGTATGGAAGCTATCAATTTGATTGATGCAGCAAGGTCCTGGTTATATAATTCTAAAAGAAGAAGAGATAATAAATGGGGGCCAAGAAAGAAAGCAGCTATTGTTAGAGTTTTTCCTAGGTATTTTTCTATTCCTCCACAAGATTCTGATAAGTGGGTGGACTTTTGTTTGTCTGATTTGTTACTATACAAACCTTTTTGTGATGTCAAGAGAGACATTGGTCATGATGATGATACTATAGTAGAAAATTGGTACTCACTCAATTATATTCCTTGGCATGTTTGAAGGCAAGAACATGCACAAAATATTGAACCTTCAAGTGATTCAAAGACATAAGATAATGGAGCCATTCAGGAAAATACTACAAAACATGAGTGGGAAATAATGTATGCATTACATCATGGTCAACATATGCCAGTTTCTAAAATTGACATGTTGGGAAGAAGATAGATAGATAGAAATTCAAGTTGGTGTAGTGCATATCAAAGTGAAGAGAAGACAATCCGAGCAATAAATTTCATACCTGAAATGAAAAAGAATGGATGTCTTATGTATGATGACATTCCACAGTGTATCAACTTTACAACTCTTAGTCACAAGAAATAGAAGACAGTCGACATTATTCTGACACACTACCATAGCAATCAAGTGGGAAATCATTTATTTATGATAATTCAAGGAACAATAGGAACGAGAAAGTCTTATCTAATTGGTGCTATCAATCAATCTTTTCAGATGGCATTGATGACAAATCCTTCTCCTCTTCTATTGCTTGCACCAACTAGAGTTGTAGCTTTCAATATAGGAGCATCTACCATTCATTCCAAGTTGCATATTCCAATTACATATTTTACCCTACTACAAGGGACAAGACTTACAAGCTTTCAACAAGAGATGGAAAATATCAAATATATTTTGATTGATGAAATGAGCTTCATTGGCCAGAACATGCTAGAAAATATAGATAGCCAACTTAGACAAGCATTCTCACATAAAGCAGACATAAGCTTTGGAGGTATCCCTTTCTGTACATCACATGGTGTTATTAATGTCTTCTAATTCTTATTAAGATTGGTAATGTAGAATGCACATTTTTTGATTTTACTTTATGTACGTAACTAAAAAATTTGCAACTATCTTTCAGGTGTATCTATTATTTTAGTTGGTGATTTGGGGCAATTACCTCCAATTGATGATAGACCAGCATATGATAGCAATAGGTGGGCAAAGTTATTATGACAGGAATTCAAGATAGTGGTTACACTAGATAAATTATTTAGGAAAGATGGAAAAAATATCCAACAAAAAAGATTTTATCAGCTTCTCACAAATGTGAGAGATGTGAATCCACAAATTGATGACTGGAACTTGCTTATGACACAAACACCTATAAGATTAGATGTTGTAAGCAATGATGAGTTTGATAAGACAGTGCAGTTATTCTCTACAAATGATAATGTTCGTAACCATAACATGAGGATGTTGTATTCTTTAAGAAATCCAGTTGCACGAAGCCTTACAACCAAGTCAAGCAATGGTAATAAAAATAAAGATTTATCAAGCGAAGAACTTGATATTGAGTTATTGATTAGTAACAATGCAAGAGTAATGTTGACTACAAATCTATGGATAGAATCTGGTCTCATGAATGGATCATTGGGATATATTAGAAATATTGTCTACAAACCAGGAACTGGTCCACCTGAGGCACCAACATATGTTACAGTTGAATTTGATAATTACTCTCGAGTACCATTTGATGATCACCATCCAAACATAATACCAATAGCACCATTGCAGAGGGGTAGGACCTTCCAACTACCATTAAGGTTGGCATGGGGGTTGACTATTCACAAATCTCAAGGGATAACTCTTTCAAAAGCCACAATTGACATAGGTCCAAGGGAAAGAACATGATTGAAATTTGTGGCCATATCTCATGTTAAGTCATTGGAAGTTTTGAGGATAATGGCACCCTTTACATACGACCGCTATGAGAAAATGAAAAGTGGGAACTAGCTTTCAAAGAGAAAAGTAGAAGAATGTAGACTGAGAAGTCTTGAAAATCATTGATGTTCTCAAACATATTATTTAATAATAAATATTTATTTGTTCTACTACAAATTATGTGATCATCATCATGAACTATTATGTTGTTATTCTTATTATACACATTGATAGTTCATATTCCACAGTTAATGAAAACTATAATTGGATATGTTCAATCCAACATGATAACCTTATTATTTGCACATTTTAATGGTTGCAAGTACCATTAGGCTTAAATTTCATTATACTAATTCTCTAATTTGTAAATTTAACTATGATCATCAATTAGGTCCTCAAATTAAGGTTATAATATTAATTCAAATTATAAAGACCTTCAATTGAAATAAATCGTAATGTTTTTGCTTCATGACTTTCAACCAATACATTGCTACTCAATATTTGAAATCTATGTTTATCTATTCTTCACTATCCATAAATGGTCATAATATTACCATGTTTCAATACCCAAAGTTTCATTACAAATTTTAATACAATTTGGTTTTAATATTCATTTTCTCCACAATTGATTGTACTAAGTCACCTGTTCTATTTTTTCAAAAGAAATATTGATTTAAAATTTATATTCCTCTCATTAAGTATATATTTGTTCTATTTTTTTAAATTGGTGATAATGCTTTCTAAATTTTTTTCAATGATTTTTTTCAGGCATGGAAGCCTTTGATAGATAGTCAAGCATTGTTGACATGAGCCCAACTTCTTCTCTAGAGTCAAATCATTTTTTTGAGACAGAGTTTTAGAAGTGTACACAAATAATTAAATAGTGTTGTACAACTATGGTAAAAGCACTTGAGAATGCAATTTTATCTATTGATCATGTACAAGAGATAGAGATAATGGAGATGGAAGATGTTGCCAAATATGTATGCAACACATCTCCAAAAGTAGATGCATTTCCATCCATGATGATCATATTATAAACGAAGGTCATAATACAATTTTAATCTTTGAAGAATATGTGATGTACTTACATCATTATGGAGAACTATACACATGGTCCATATGATGATTTCACATTTTTCAATTTTTCACTTATTACTTTATCTAGATAACTGTACTAGGAGATATTTTTCTCCTTTCATCTATGTATCGAAATAATAAATAAACGATTCAACATTTTAGCTCAATTTTTTCTCAACTATACTTGCAAATATTTGAAATGTATTTCCTTGACCTTTTTGTTTGTATTATTAAAGCTTTTACAAGAGGTATATCATTAATATATTTTATCATTACATTATGTATAAAATTGATGTCTGATTTCTAACTATCAACCCACTCTAAAGCATAATATTCATTTTATACTCATTTTAAGTGCAATCATTACCTCAATAACATTTAGTAGTCCTTCATTGTACATTACACATGCTAAGCATAATTAACATTAATCAATTGTCTATTTATAAATGTAACTAATAAAGTTAGAAAACTACATAAGGAACATTGTAATCCTTAGATTTCTCTATTATGCTAAGAGGCATGTGTAAGGAGAACAAGATGCCCTCCTAAATGTAACTCTAAACATAACAGTAACCATAACTCTAACTATGATCCTACTTTTCTCCTAACCCTAATCCTAACCATAATTCTAATGGTGTGTCTACCCCTACCTCAAACTATAACCCTAATTGTAACTTAGAATTTAACCCTAACTCACATTCTAACCCTAAACCTAACCCTGACCCTGACCCTTACCATAACCTTGACCCTTTCTCTACCCCTATCTTTAACTCTAACCCTAACCCTACCCCTACCCCTACCCCTGACACTAACACTAATTGTACCTCTAACCATGGTCCTATGTTTATCCTAACCCTAATCCTAACTCTAATTTTGACTCTAACCCTAACTCATATTCTAACCATAAACCTAAACCTAACCCTAATCCTAACCCTTACCCTTACCTAACCCTTTATTTACCCTTATCTCTAACCCTAATTGTAATCCTAACCTTAACCTTGACCCTATCTCTAACCCTAACCCCATTCCTAACCCTGACTCTAATCCTAACACTAACCCTAACCCTACCCCTACCCCTAAATCTAACTCTAAATATAACTCTACCATAATTATAATATAACTCTAACCCTAACCCTAACTTCAATGCTCACTAAAACTATAACCCTAACCCTAATCCTAACCTTAACTCTAAACTTAACTCTAACTCAAATCCATACCTTAACCTTAACCTTGATGTAACTCTATATATATATCCCTAACTCAATATATAAACCTAACCCTAACCAGAACGGTAAATCTATCCCTTTCTCTACCCCTTTGTCTAACTCCAACTGTAATCATAACTATAACCCTACTGCACCCCTAACTCTAACTATGAATCTAACTCTACCATAGTTGTACTTTAATATTAACCTTAGCCCCAACCCTAAATCTATCCTTAAACTTGACTCAAAACTCTAACCTTAACCCCATCTCTAGCATTAACCCTAATTCAAACCCTAAACATAATATTAAATCTATTTGTAACTCTAACCTTAACCTTAACTATAATTCTAACCCAAACTCTAACTGTAACTGTAACTCTATCTCTAGCTACAACCCTAACTCAAACTATAACCCTAACTCTAACCCTAAGTCAAACTCATGCTCTAACCCTTAACTTGACCATAACCGTAACCCTAATCCTTGTAGACACCTAAAAATCCTTTAGAAAATAAAGTATTTTTATTTTCTGAAAAAAATCTTTGATGACATCATCATTTATTAATTAATTATTTAATTAATTAATTAATTAATTTTTATGCCATTAAATCCTTTTATCTTAATTAAAAATATTTAATTAAGGAATCCCTCCCAAAAATGTTTAAATCTTATTTAAACATTATTTCCTTATTTATTAATTATTTAATTAATAAATTGACCAAAAATTCTAAAATAAATAAAAAATTTATTTTTTTCCCAAAAGTTGGCCAATTTCCTTATGACCAATAACCTCTTCCAAAATCTTCTAATCCTTCTTTAATTTTGATTAAAGGCTAATCCCATCATTTCCTACCCCTAATCCCAACTCAAAATATTTAATTAAGATTAAATATTAATCCTCATGTTTATTAAAAAAGTTTTAATAAATATCTCCTCAACCCAAACCCTTGAAATAAATAAAACTTTATTTATTTCCTAAAAATCTAATTTATCCTCATCCTAAGAAGTTCTAGACTCTTCTAGAAAGTCTCCATCCTCATCCTAAGAAATTCTAGACTATTCTAGAAAGTCTTTATCCTCCTCCAAAATCTAGACTCTTCTAGAAGATGTCTTTAAACCTAATCCTAATCCCCTCCTAACCTTGTCACATTCCCTAAACATGGGTTAAGACTTACTAACCCAAGCCAAAGCTAACAAATATCTCCTCCTTCACCCACCCTCATTAAATGCCATCCACTTGCCTATCCCTAAGCTAATCCTAAACCATCCTAATCCATCCTCTAATCATTTGCACAAGCCTAAGCAAGCTTAAAACCTTCCTAATCAAGTCCAAGTCGAATTTTCTCTCATCACCCTCAAAATATCTCAACCATAAAACTTTATGAAGTCCACTAGGTCATAAATGACTCTTACAAGCCCTTTTATTGCTCTTACAAGTCATTATGAGGGTCTTTATGAAGATTTTATCTCTTGAGCCTCCTTTGTTGACTCATCCTTGCCCTTTCCTCCATCCTCTCACCATGTGACATGTGTCACTCCTTGATTGGCTATAAGGAAGCACAATCCATGTGCTCTCCTCTCATGCAATCTGAGCCCTCCATAAGCTTTTTCACATCCTTGCATCCTAGCCCTTGATCCCTCAAGCCCTTTGCCTATTTAAGGAATCCTCTCCCAAGTCATTTTAACACAATCCATGAAGTAAAGTTATAATGCTATTTTGAGAGCCAAATCCATACTAAAGCCATCTATCCACACCAAAAATCCACAATCATCCATTGAAGCCTTTGGAAGCATATTGAGCATACATCTTATCCATTTAGATAAAGCTACTCAACAAGAGAGCTTCTTATTGAGAGAGCCCATTAATGGCTCATATTCTCAATTAAGAGCTCATCTTAGTCTATCTTGAAGTTTATGAATTTTGTTTAGTTTGTAGAAGCTTTATTTAAATTTGGTTTCTATTAGCATACTAACATTGCTCATATACATTTTGGCACGCCCGGTGGGACCCTGCATGGGTCATCTTCATTAGCTTTTTTAGTCAAGTTTTGTATGTTATTTGCTGATTTTGGCTCATTTTTCTTGTTTTTGTGATTGGTAGGATTGTATAAATTGGTTTTGTAGGTCCACATGAGCATGAAGAACACAAAGGAACTCATAATCTATCTCATAGTGTTTGCAGATTTTTCAAGCTTATAGGTGGACAAAGAACTTGAAATTCTTCTTCCTCTTCTTGTCTATATTCTTCTTATTCCATCTATTTCTTCTTCTTCTTCTTGTGGGAGATCTTGGCCATTTTTTTTTAAGGAAGCAAAATCATACACACTTCTTTTTAGTGCTTAAAATGAACCCCCAAATCATACTTAAATCTATTGAAAAATTAAAAATTTGCAAGAAAGAAAAAATCTTTTAACAAGTAAAACTAAACCAATATAATCATTTGCATCCTTGCAACATCAAGGTTTTAGATGCATTCATGCAAAATTAGGAACACTTCATTTTTGGGAATTTAAAAAGAACTTCAAGTTTCCATTTCAAAAGGTTCAAAATCAACACTAAGTGCACACTAAAGTTCTTTTAAAAAATCTCATGAAAACTAAGAGTCCTAAATGGTTGCCAAAAATTGTCCTAAAAGCTTTGTTATTTGTTCCAAACAAATGTCTTATTGCAAAATCTTGAATGTTTCTTAGGATTTTCATGCATCAAAACAATCTAGGAATATCATTTTTGGGCTTAAAATATGCAAACTAGAACATAAAATCTTAATGAAAACCAAAGTCCAAAGAGTCATTTTCACTTTTGAGTTCAAAACAATCTTGAATGATCTAAGGTTAAAACAAAGCACTTCAAAGTTCTTAAAACAACACTCAAAATCTCAATCTTGAATGCGCAAAGGAAAAAACTTGAATGTTTAATCACTTGTCTTTGAATGCATGTTGCTAAACACAATCTTGAATGCCTAACAATCAATGAACATTGCATGGTTTTGATGCATTTTAATGACGCTCGCATTTCTTATGCTGACGAATTCTCGATTTTCATTATGTTGACGACGCTGTCAAGTTGGAATGAACATTGTATGTCCTAATCACGAGTGTCTTCAATCATAGCTTACAAAATCTAAATCATCAATTGGAAAAGAACAAGCATTTTTTTTAGCCCAAGATCATCCAAGTCTTCTCTCCCCTTGTCGTCTTTCGAGGCCATCTTGGGTGCATAAGATTAGGATCCAAAATCTTGTCTTAGCTTTTTAGGAGGCCTGCTTGGGGATTTCATCACCCCTTGGGACGACCTCAACTCCAGCGTTCCGCCGGAGTATAAAGATCGGGAGGTGAATCCAAAGACACTTCGCTTGAGATCAAAATTTTGTCACTCGGGCTAAGCCTCAAGGAACTTTATACCCTTGAGAAGTGAAAGAGGAGAAGTGGGTTACCGCTCCTCTCGGCTGTGTGACATCTTTTTGGTTTCATCTACGGATTTGGGCCTCACGTACCTTGTGTATATCGAGGACTCCCTAGCTAAACCAAATTTCATCCTTGTAGAAAGCTTCCTAGGATGTTGGTGTGTTTGACATGCTTGCTCCAAAATTTTGTCTGCTTGTTTGTTCATAGCTTTTGAATGAATGTTTGCCAATTTTGGTCAAAATCCCAGAAAAGCAAAAATCTCCCAACTCAAGGCATACTTAGCGTAGTCACTGCCTTATCAGAAAATCATCCAAGCTCTGCCGATGCAACCGAATCTATCTAGTTCTTTGCCTTAGAACAATCCCAAATCCAAAGTCCATCCAAATCATCCCCCTAGCCAGCTAGCAACCCAATCCAAAATCACCCAAGCCTTTAAAGAGTTGTTGTCACTTTGCCAAAATTTGCTATCCAATCAATCTATCCTACCAATCAACCAATCTCACCAAGGTTATCCCTTTGACAGAGCATTGTCTAGGGTAATCTAGCTTTGTCACTTGCATCCCTCATCACCTTGAGCTAAAGGTTGGGATCCACAAGTGGTCAATCTTGTGTCATGCCCATAGGATCATTAGTCTATCCTTAAGTTGACACAATCACCACGAATCCTGTACATAGGAAAGCAAAACTCTCACTTTTTGATAGCATACCCTTGAAGTCTTCCACCCACAAGAAAGCCAAAAATCTCTAGCCAATCCTCCTTAGGTCTGTCATACAGCTTTGACTCTCCCTAGGAAATCTTTCATCAGCCAATCCAAAATCTATGCTTAACCCAAATCCAACCATGAGCTTTCGTGTTCATCCATACGCAAGACCCCATCCCCATCAAACTCATCATCAAAGCATGAAGTACCAATCCTATCATGATGTGTTTGGTCGCATTGTCCTTGCTCCCGCCACCTCCTATTCCAATGATGATGAAAATCTTGTTGACTATGACGGGTATATTGAAAGCCTTAGAAACATTCTCCCAAGCATCCCCCAAAATCCAAGAGTTATTCCAAACTATCTAGTCATGCCATCTGATATTCTAGCTTCCCCTCCATCACCCCATCAACCAAGCTTCCAATCTTCCACCCCCATCACACTAGCTATTCCTATCAATCCACCTCCACCTTCGACACATGAGTCTCCAAGGAATCTCCTAGAGGAAATACAAGAAAAGTCGCCTCCAACAGTAGATAAGCCATGTCATCTAATCCAACCATGTGAAGTAGTCAGTGATGAAGCTTCCCCATCTATAATATCACCTCCATCTCCCATAGCTATCATCCCCATACCATCCATCAAATTGCTTAAAATCCTTCCACTTCCCACAAGCATCAAAATCCCACCACCTATCAAGTCCCTCCAAATCCTATCCACATCGCCTCCAAGCATTTCCCAAATCTCTCATAATGACCCTTATGCATCCATCTTCTACTCACCCATCTCCACTATTGAATCCCCCATCTATCCATCCGCTGCCTTTGAAGAATCCATCCCTTCACCTCCTATTGCACCATCCACTCCAAACCAATCCTATCAAGATCCTGCCCAAAAGCATGTTGACATCCCCCAAAGCATAAATGAAGATATCATCGTACCATGTCTTCCATCCATAGTGCAGTCACCATCTCCTCCATCTCCAAAACCTCAAGCCATATCTCCTCCACTACAAGATATCTTGTCATCCCACCAGCTACATCAAGATCCTATCCTTCCATCTCCCCCGCTCCATGCTTCCATCTTACCACCTATCCAAAGTATTCCACCATCTATAATCTACCCTCTTGGTTCACTTACATTCATCCATGGTGGCCCTCTCTCAGCAGAAGAATTAAGAACAGTATCTCCCCATTGCAATACACCTAATAAATCACTTCTACCATTTTCTGCAAACAAAAAGTTTCCTCAGCTTGTTCAAATGCTCAATCGATGGCATTATCAAGGTCAAGGTTTAGGACCACAAGAGCAAGGAATCAGAGAGCCTATTATTGCACAAAAAAATTTAGGATTTCATGGTCTTGGATATGTATCCAAAGGCTCACCATCTAAAGGTGTTGGTACACCATACCCCCAAACCAAGCCTATCTCCAAGCCCACCATGCCAGCCTCCCATCACTCCTTCAAGAAATCTTATGTCATCCCCCCTCCACCATCTTTGCAACCCAAAATAACCTACCATATCCCCCCTTCATCCGCTAAATCCATTTTGGGTCCCTATGTCCCAAAATCTACCATCCTCCATCCTCCTATCAGCCATCATAAAAATCCTATTCCATCCATTTCTATGAAAGATCAACAAAGGCACATATCAGGGCACATCATCCATCATCATCCCCCTACATGCTCTTTCATATCCTCTCCATCTCACAAATCTTCTCCTAACCATCTTCCCAAAGCTTACCACAAAAATGTAAATGCCAACTTCAAAATGCATAAAGCTAAAAATCCACATCCTAGGCAATCATATGTCTATTCTAAAAGACATACTCCAAAAAGGCAAAATCCAATCAAAGAATGCCAAACAATGCAAAAGCCTATGAAAAGAAAATCCAAAACCATGTGGATCCCCAAGAAAAAAGTTGAAACCCAATGCATAATGGAATCCACCATTGCTAATCCCCCATCTAATGACTCATGTCCCCCATCTCCTAACTCCATCTTGGGTGCCTATATCCCCAAGCATGCTTCCACAAATCCTCCATCATGCCCGTATCTACCATCTATCCCCCATATGCTCTTTTCACACCCGTTCCAACATGTGCCAATGTTGCTCTTGCAAGCATCCCCATCTCATGCTCCTTTCTAGCATTTTCATCCCTCCATCTCCTACCATCAATCCCATCTAATCTGATCTATTGCATAAATCACACATCCGGTGTACCAACGGCTAGCAACAAAATTGAACATTCCAACAACCAGTGAAAAATCCCAAAAAAGCTAAAATAGCTTAAGAAAGCCAAAATCATTCCAGCTAAGTCCAAAGTCAAAAAGTTTTTTAAAAAAAAAAAAAAAAAAAAAATAATAATAATAATAATAATAAAAAATAAAGCGTCCACTGGTGAAAACTTGGCAATTCAAGCGCCTTGGACAAGTACCATGATGAAAACTTGGCAAACAAGCATCATGTGTAATCCCACCATCCCCATCTTAGCCTATCACCTTCATGCTTTTGGTCATCTCTTGACATTCACCTCCACCTTCCAATCTATCCACCTATCCTCCATCCTCCATCTTCCAATCAATCCACCTATCCTCCACCCTCCATCTTCCATCTCACACCATCCACTTATCTCCTGTAGCTTCAGCCAACCATCCCAGCTATCATCCATCTCCCTAGCCCCTTCAACATTTTCCATCCTAGCTTCAATCCTGTCACATCCATCATAAGACCTCCTTCCACATGTTATCTTCTGATTGGGGGCACTATATTCCTTGGAGATCTTGTCTTGTCCATCCTCCCTTGTCATTGGTATCTAGCTCTAGGCTATCCTCATGCAAACCCAATGTCATCTCTTTATATCCATCATAATCCTAGCTATCTACCATCCTATCCATCCATCTCATCCTGCTCCTCTAGCTATCCTTGGTCACAAAATCTCTCATCATCATTGGATGCATCTTGCCAAATCCATATCTTTTGCTATCACCCCACCCTTAGCTTTCACATCTTGCACAACATCGAACCATCCCGCTATCCTATCATCCTGAGCTTTTTCCTGCTTGTAACTATCATTGGTCTGTTAGCTTGTACCATATCTTGATTAGCCTGCTTGTACATATCTTGGTCCATCAGCTTGTACATCCTCTTTAGCTTAGTACCATTGTATCTATCCAGCGTTCGTGTCAGTTCGTTCTTGATCAACATCTTGCACCCATCACACATCTTGGTTAGCTATTCCAATGCATCCTTTAGCTAGATTTCCTATCACCAAAGTGTTATCTTTCTTAGTTCAGCTTGCCAGACGCATCACTCATCCAGATCCACCAGCTTAGGTGCTCTCCGATAGATCTTTGTAGGATATAGCTTTCCTCATGTCTGATCTTGGTCCGTTAGTACCTCGTCCTACCCATCTCGTTGGCAAATGTTTCTCTTTTGGATTTTTGCTTTCTTTTGATTTGGGACCTTCCCTTTTGGGTCTTGAAATATCTTTTCCAAGCAATCTCCTTGTTCCCTCCTCAAGGTTGCCACGATCTTCCATATCATGGTATACTTTGAATGGGGTAATCAGAGCGTAAGGTCTTGATCATGTCTTTTGCTTGTTTTCTTTTTTGCTTGTGGGTTACCCAGTGTCGTTTCCACACTGCTTCCTCTGGGATTCATGTGTGATACTGGGGCAATCCTTGCGTGTTTGTTTTGAGTCAGTTCGTCAGTCCTCTGGACAGTTGGTGAAAAGGCCTTGATGTTCTTGGTAACCTTGGCAATTAACCAACAGTCCTATAGCAAATCTAGTGCTCAACTACATGGTGGTACTTCTCTTTGAAGTACCCCCCTCGCTCAAAAAGCTTCAATGGTTTTCCTTCATCTCCATTATCCCCCATCCATATCTAGCATCCATCTCTCCTACCCCAACTTATGCATCAGTATCTCTTTGAATCACTCATCACTCTTAGCTTTAAAGATCCAAAATCCTAGTCTTAGGGATCCACCAATCCAAATCAATCCACCAAGCCTCATCTTTCGAGATCCACAATCCTAGTCCTAGGGATCTCCGAAACTCATCTTCCACCAATCTGACTCTTTGAAATCCTGTTGCATCAGCTTTGTAATCCCCTCATCCATCTCCCTATCCTGGATTCTTTTTTATAGCGCTTCGCTCCTTCATCCTCTACAATCCCTAAGATCTTAAGCTTGCTTCCTCTTGTGCCTCTGATTCTCCCTTTATCATTCTCCCATAGTGAGAGTTTGAGCTAATTTAACCCCTTCTCTTAGCCCATCTGAGTTTCCTTGCTCATTCGAGATTCTTGTACTTTTCAAGAAGCCATCGAGCCTCACTTTCTCTCCCCACTGCCTTCTTGAGGGGGCATCTCATAGTCCATTCTCTCCTCTTCTGCTCTAGCCTTGGGCATCTTATTTTCTTATCTTTGATGTCATGCCACTTGCGGCATCACATCAAAGAGGGGCAAAATGTAGACACCTAAAAATCCTTTAGAAAATAAAGTATTTTTATTTTCTGAAAAAAATCTCTGATGACATCATCATTTATTAATTAATTATTTAATTAATTAATTAATTAATTTTTATGCCATTAAATCCTTTTATCTTAATTAAAAATATTTAATTAAGGAATCCCTCCCAAAAATGTTTAAATCTTATTTAAACATTATTTCCTTATTTATTAATTATTTAATTAATAAATTGACCAAAAATTCTAAAATAAATAAAAAATTTATTTTTTTTCCAAAAGTTGGCCAATTTCCTTATGACCAATAACCTCTTCCAAAATCTTCTAATCCTTCTTTAATTTTGAATAAAGGCTAATCCCATCATTTCCTACCCCTAATCCCAACTCAAAATATTTAATTAAGATTAAATATTAATCCTCATGTTTATTAAAAAAGTTTTAATAAATATCTCCTCAACCCAAACCCTTGAAATAAATAAAACTTTATTTATTTCCTAAAAATCTAATTTATCCTCATCCTAAGAAGTTCTAGACTCTTCTAGAAAGTCTCCATCCTCATCCTAAGAAATTCTAGACTATTCTAGAAAGTCTTTATCCTCCTCCAAAATCTAGACTCTTCTAGAAGATGTCTTTAAACCTAATCCTAATCCCCTCCTAACCTTGTCACATTCCCTAAACATGGGTTAAGACTTACTAACCCAAGCCAAAGCTAACAAATATCTCCTCCTTCACCCACCCTCATTAAATGCCATCCACTTGCCTATCCCTAAGCTAATCCTAAACCATCCTAATCCATCCTCTAATCATTTGCACAAGCCTAAGCAAGCTTAAAACCTTCCTAATCAAGTCCAAGTCGAATTTTCTCTCATCACCCTCAAAATATCTCAACCATAAAACTTTATGAAGTCCACTAGGTCATAAATGACTCTTACAAGCCCTTTTATTGCTCTTACAAGTCATTATGAGGGTCTTTATGAAGATTTTATCTCTTGAGCCTCCTTTGTTGACTCATCCTTGCCCTTTCCTCCATCCTCTCACCATGTGACATGTGTCACTCCTTGATTGGCTATAAGGAAGCACAATCCATGTGCTCTCCTCTCATGCAATCTGAGCCCTCCATAAGCTTTTTCACATCCTTGCATCCTAGCCCTTGATCCCTCAAGCCCTTTGCCTATTTAAGGAATCCTCTCCCAAGTCATTTTAACACAATCCATGAAGTAAAGTTATAATGCTATTTTGAGAGCCAAATCCATACTAAAGCCATCTATCCACACCAAAAATCCACAATCATCCATTGAAGCCTTTGGAAGCATATTGAGCATACATCTTATCCATTTAGATAAAGCTACTCAACAAGAGAGCTTCTTATTGAGAGAGCCCATTAATGGCTCATATTCTCAATTAAGAGCTCATCTTAGTCTATCTTGAAGTTTATGAATTTTGTTTAGTTTGTAGAAGCTTTATTTAAATTTGGTTTCTATTAGCATACTAACATTGCTCATATACAATCCTAACCCTTTCTCTACCCCTATCTATAACCCTAACCCTAACCCTAACTCTAATCCTAACCTTAAACCTAACTCTAATCCTATCAATAACCTTAACCGTACTTCTACCCCTACCTCTAACTATAATTTTAACTCTACCATAATTAGACTCTAACCCTAATCCTAACCCTAACTCTAACCTTAACCCTAACTCAAACCCTTACGCTAACCTTGACCCTGATGATACCTTTATATATAACCCTAACTCTATATAAACATAACCCTATTGATAAAATTATGCCTAACCCTTTCTCTAACTCCAACCCTAACCCTGACCCTGACTATAACCCTACCCCTACCTCTAATTGTAGCCCTAAATCTAACTCTACCATAATTGGACTTTAACCCTAACAATTATTTTAACTCCAACCCTAGCCCTAACCCTGACTGTAACCCTAACCCTACCTCTAATTGTAGCCCTAAATCTAACTCTACCATATTTGTACTTTAACTCTAACCTTAACAATTATTTTAACCCTAAAGCTAACCCTAACCCTAACCCTTTCTATATGCCTATCTCTAACCTTGACCCTAAATCTAATTCTAACCCTAATACTAACACTAACCCTAACCCTTACCCCAACCATAACCCTAACTCTAACCCTAACTCTAACTCTAATTATAAATCTAACTCTACTATAATTAGACTCTAATCCTAACCGTATCCCTTAGTTTAATCTTGACTAAAACCCTAACCTTAACTCTATCCTTTACCCCGACTCAAAACTCTAACCCTAACCTTAACCCTTACTTAAACCTTGACTAAAACCCTAACCTTAACTCTAAGCTTAACCCTGGTTCAAAACTCTACCCTGAACTTTGACCCTTACTTTAATCTTCACTAAAACCCTAACCCTTATTCTAACTCTAATTCTAACTCTAGCTCAACCCTAACTCTAATTCTAACCATAACCCTAACAATAATTGTAACCTAAATGCTAATTCTTACCCTTGTCCTTACCCTAACCCTAACACTAACTAACTCTAATTCTAAACCTAACCCTAACTCTAACCCTAACAATAGTCGTAATCCTAAAAATAGCCCTCACCCTAGGCCTAACCCTAACCCTAACCCTAACTCTAATTATAACTCTAATCCTGACCCTAACTCTAGCTCTAATTGTAACCCTAATCCTAACCCTAACTCTAATTAAAATCCTAACCCTAATTTAAATCTTAATGCTAACCCTAACCCTAACTCTACTCTTCAATATAAGAATTTACCTAACAATATCCTTAAAATAAAATTGAATTAAAGTGATGCAAATAAACACTATATATAGAATTAAAAAATAAAATGTTGAAGAATAATTTTATACTAAGTTTATACTACTACAATTTTATAGTAAGTTTATACAGCTATATTTAAAAAGAAATAAATAACTCAATACTAACCTTATCAAAAATAGAAAAAGTAAAAAATACTTTTCTTGTTCCACCGTGACTACCAGTAGCTAATATATACCTATATATATATATATGTTATGCCGAGAGTAATTGTTCTTGAGGTGCCTATTTTTTTCATAAATCCCAATTTTGATTAAAATAACCTTGGGATTAAATAAAAATAGGCACCTTGAGAATGATTACTCTCGGTGTAATATATATATATATATATATATATATATATAAGCTAGTTGTTTTTAATGAGAGTGATTAATACTCTTGTCAAGATGATTCCTTCACTTTTTGGTATATTTCAAACCTTTTCCAAATATTGTAATCTTAAATTTTAGGCTTATGCATAAGTAGAAGAGAATCATCGTGTATTTGAATAATATCTAAATTTTATGTTGATGTATTTTATTAACTCACATTAGATGAATTGCATGAAGAGTGAATTAACATAGCTAACATCAAAACACAAAATCTAGATGGTTTTTCTTGTGAGTTAAGCTATATTGCTACTTGAAACCTCATAGAATAAACATATTTTTAGTTGCTAAGGAATCAATAAAGAACTATAGACTAGGATTTTCAACAATAATATAATAAAGCTAGAAGCTCTTAAAAATTATTAGTATACATATGCAAATTTCATTCTCGAAGGTAAGGATCTATAGTGCACCACTTGATAAAGTGTTTAATATAATATTCTTTTTGAATTTTCACTTTGTTTATTTTCCACCCCTTGCTTTAATAATTTGGGAGAAAATATGTTTATGTAAATTCTACTTTAAATTAGAGAATACTATTATCAACCAATGGACAAACAATTCTAGATAAGATGTATCCTTTTTCAAGCTTGATTTTAATGAAGCTTACAACTTCATTCAACATCTTTATACTTTTTTATCTAGTTTTTAATGGGTTTTACATCTATATATAGAAAATAAACTTATGGACCATTGTTCTTGTTTGAACATAAATAATAGAGGCTTTATTCGATGTTATATTTAGTGTTATATTACACAATGTTAACTCTTGGCTCCTTTATATGTTCTTAAGTACTATGAAATTCTTTTAGGATTTGATTAACCATTATTGTTTTTTTAAATGCATCACTAGTTATGCTTCTATTGATTGAGTTGCTCATACCAATCCTCTTCGTGTTCTTCATGGATAATTACTCTTATATTAAATCTCTAGTACCTATTGAACAATCATACGTGGCTTCCTCTTGTGGGAAATCTTCTGGAAGTCAACAAGATGCCACAATTATTATTTTGTACATGATGTTTATACATTGTATAGATGGAAGGTGTTGAATCTCTTAACTATACAAGATCCTCTCCTTTATTGAAATAGTTTGAAAAACTCTAAATGGGATAGTTTGAAAATATCTAAACAACTTTGATGAAAGTCTTGAGTAATATTTTCTTTGGAACTCATGCTAAAAAGTTGTAACATTTTTTAATTTTTTTTTAATATTTAAATCTTACAAGTAGTAAATTATTTTTTAATTAAAATATCCTATGAGATGTTGAATTAACTTTTTTTGCAAAAAGAGGGGTAAAAATTTATTAAGACATAAAGAAATACAACAAGGAGAGCTCAACAAGGAGCTCGATCCTAAGCAACAAGATCATCAAATTCTTGCACCATCTCAAAGGACAGTTGCCTCCTATCCCTAATATTCCAACCCGGATCATGACTAGATGCCCATTTGGCTAAACAATCAGCAGTTCTATTCCATTCACGAGGAATATACGTGAACCTAATGAACTGAAAAGAGGAAGAGAAGAAAAGAATCTGCTTAACAATAGTGGCCAGCTACCAACTAACATCCTCAAGCTCTTGTGAAGAAAGCATGTTCACCACCACCTGGGAATCAGAATCACAGATAATCTTACTCCATCCCCGCAAGCAACACTATTCCACAGCATATAAAATAGCCTGAGCTTCCATGAGATTGTTAGTATAATCACCCTTATGAACTGAGAAGAAAAATTTAACATCCCCAGAACTACAACGAGCCACTCCGCCAATACCAGCCGGACCAGGATTCCCATGGGAAGAACCATCAGTGTTAATTTTCAAAACTCCATAGGGAGGAGGAGTCCAGTGCCCATCCCGGTTAACCTGACCCTTCCTCTGATGGTGAAGCTGCCTGGACATAGAAGGAAACCTATGAGCTATAGCCCCATCCTGCAGATGAAAATTGAGGTGATTACAGATAGCAAGATCAACTGGATCCATACCCCCATCAAGCGCACACTTCACAAGAATAGTTTCCTGAAGAGAATGTGATATTTTCCACCAAAGATGCAAAACATTTTTTAGTCGAAATTATAAATTGATGAGTTTACTAATGAGGGCCTCATCTTTGTTTCAACATTCAACAATAGTACCTAGTAGAATTTGAATTTTTTTTAATATGGACAACACCACTGCAACTTAAGGTCATCACACCATGCCAATACTAATAACTTTTACTTTATATTTTTCTTAATATTATAAAAGAGTTCTTAACGAAGAAATTATTTATTTTATCTTTTTATACACATTATAATCAGCACGATTATGTGTGATTTCTATGACCATTAAATTTAATCCATTAAAAAGATGGCGTGACAATAGATTTACTGCACAAACAAATCTATATACTATTGAAACTATTGTTACGATAAAGTATGACAATCCTTTTAATTATAAAATTCATTTTTTATCAAGATAACTAAAAAGCTAAATATTTATTTAATAATCATTCTCAAAAGATAATATTTTAACATAAAGATATGCTTCAAACTAAATAAAGTAATATAAACTATTTCAAAAAATAAAATCATATCCATCAAAGAAACGCATTTTTCAATTATAGTTTCTCTTTTAAGTAGAATCATAAATGATTTTATGGTAGAAATTATGGGCCTTTCCTTTGGTGACAATTTAAAGTTGATAGTGAATATGAGTCGTTAATCATGCTCCATCTTTTACTATATATCGCCACGCACCAAGCACTTGTCATAATAATCGATGCTCAATGTTGTCGACATCCCTCTCTGAAATACTTTAGTAATTTGCTTGTCGACAGCATAAAGAGGAATAAACTCTAAAAATAGATTTGAGTATTCTAATGCTACAATGATTGCAGGCGCATGAAGAATTCGAAGTATGATTATTTTGGAACGACAAGACAAATATATGCTTTGATAAAATATTATGCACGCCTATTTCACCATGGAAAGTATTGCTCAGTCGATTCACAATAAATATTTATACCTCTTCCGGGTCAACTTATATTGCAATGCTTGAGGATTTTATTTAAAAAATTTATAAATTTTATTTCAAATTCAATTGTGAAAGATTTCAGCGAATGGAATACAGAATAACGGTCGAAGAATTGCAGACCGCATATCTGAAAGAAAAAGTTCTAGCTGAAGAAAATTTGTATGGTTGTGTTTTCAATTACAAAAGCAAGCTTTTTTTGTATGCATGTGTATGTATTTATATATATTTGTTTAATTGTATGTATGTGTGTATGTATTTACATATATTTGTTTAATTGTTAAATGCACTTGTAAGTTGAAAAAATGAGAAGTTGAGGGTAGTTGGAAAAATTCACTATTCTTATCTCCACTTAGCTGGTCAGTTATAACAAAACTGACCAGCGACGTAGAGATGGTAATAGTGAATTTTTCCAACAAGGGTCTACCATATTTGTCATATGATATTTATAAGTTGAAAGAATGAAAAGTTGATGGTCATCTCTATCTGTTATATGATATTTATAGTTTGCTTCGATTGTTTCATTTTAATGTCTTTTATTTTATATTTTGTATTTTGAGAATATTGATTGTCATAAATATTAAAAAATTATAATTAGAATGCATATTCTCATATGTCTAATTACCACCTTTTCCATCCATTGAACATCAAATGGTTGTACCTTTCATTTTTATGCTTGCCTCTTCAGCTCTCAATTGTTTTATTTGGCTTAATTTAATATAGAAAAACCATTCCAACCAAGAGGCAAGCAAACAATTTTCAATATCTGAAAGGTTGGGGTAAATCAAGGCTATCAATATTTTCAGTATTCTAATTGTACAGTGAGTGTATGGGCATCAAGAATTCAAAATATGCTGAGATAAATATTTCGTCGTGGTTCACTTTGTCCGGAAAGTATTGCGATTGTCCAGTCTATTCACAATAGATATTTATACCTCGTCTGGTTCAAATCTTAATATAAATGCTTCAGGATTCTATTCCAAAACTTTTAAATGAATTTTATTGTGTAGTAAGCTTCGAAAGATTTGAAGACTTGAGACAGCATAAAAAGCAGCGGAAGAATAAGAGTCGCAATTGAACTATCATAGTCTTTTGAAATTCCTTTATACAAAACTTGGCATCTTAGACCATGAAATTATTGCATGAATTTGAGGTTTTTTTTTTATTATTATTATTAAATTTTATAAAAGTGATGTGGGTAGATGATATTGTTTAATTGATATTGTCATTTTATTTCAATTGTTGATGACACTATTGTCAAATAATTGATTCATTTTTTTCTAAGTAATATATTTTTCTTACTTAATTTGGAGCTTCCATCCCTATTTGGTTCAAGGGGAAAATAAAGAATCAAATATTTACATATCACATAAATTTATTGTATTATAACGAGAGTGGTTAATATGCATGCTAAAATGATTTCTTCACTCTTTGATATATGAGGGCTTTTTCAAATATTGTAAGCTTAAATTTTAAAGCTTATAATGAAGTAGAAGAGAATGATTGTGTATTTACATATAATTTATATCAATGTATCTTATTTCAACTTTAATAAGTGTTAGATTTTTCAACTCATTTTATATGAACAATATGAATTGTTAATATAGTTCGCAATAAAACATAAAATTTAGATAGTTTTTAATGTGAGTTAAACTATATTGATACTTAGAAACCTCCTAGGAATTGATCATACTTTTAGTTGATAAAGAATCGATAAAGAATCATAAAATAGGATTTTCAACAATGAATTATTAAATTAATTTTTTTTTAAACATCAGTACTATAGGCTATAGAGATTTCATATGTCTACGTGATAGGTGTATATCAAATTCATTCTCTAAGATAAGGATCTATAATTTACCACTTAATTAAGTGTTCCATTTAATATTATTTTTAAATTTATTTTTGTTTATTCATTACTGCTTTCTTTTATAATTTTATATAAGAAAATGTGTTTATTTAAAATTTACTTTACATATAAGAAAATATTATCAATCAATGGACAAACAATTTTTTAAACTTCATTTTAATGAAGCTTACAACATCATTTCATATATTTATATTTCTTTAATATATAGATTTCAATGGGTTCTACATTTATATATAGAAAATTAATTTATGGACAATTCTTTTTGCTTGAATGACAATGATAAAATCTTTATTAAAGGTTTGATATTTTATGCTCTATCACACAATGCCAACTTGTGCATCCTCAATATGTCTTTTAAGTACTTTGAAATCCTTTTAAGATTTGATCAACCATTAAGGCCCCATTTGGTTGCTGGAATTGGGCGAGAATATTGGGTGAGAATAGAAAAATCTAAATACCCGCATTCGCCAATTTGATGTTTGTTTGTAAAATACAAAATTGGAATTAGAATTTGCATATCCTAATTTGACCCCAAAATGAGCATAGCGGAATTCCTAAGAAAAGATGGAATAAGAATAACTTATTCTTATTCTAGTTTTTATAAACCCAATTTGATGGGTTGTCGGGTCCGTCACTTTGCCGTTTGATTGTATTTTGCCACTCAAATGTATTTTTGGTCTATTTTCTCCATTCATCATAGAATATAAACTAAGACAACATTATTTAACATTTAATATGTATTTTTTTTTAAAATGACAAAAAAGACTAATATCATATTTGATATATTTTCTAAACTTTCATAAAACTATCTTTACAAATAAACCTTGTGTTTAGTCTTATAATTAAAATTATGTTGAAAGATCACTTAAATATCATATGAATGATCTGTACTTATGTATTTTTATTTTCTTTAATATATTTAAAATTAAAATGATTTTAGTCTTGATCTTATACTCATTAAAATAATTTAATTTAATTTATAATATAAAATATAATATGTCCTTTGAATTTTGATGAATTTCAAAGGTTGTGGTATATCTTTCACTTATAAAGTCAATTTAAAAAATAAAATAAAGGCTAATTAAATTAATTTGGCTTTTACAAAATTAATAAAGAAGTTAATTTTTATAAATAAGAAATATTTTTTATTTAAAATATTACCAAACTAAAAATAATAATTTAATTATTAAAATTTTAAAACAAAACTTATTCCAATTTTCATTTCAATTGTTGCAACCAAACATAGATTATGCATCTTTCGACTCCTCTTCTAGGTCAACCAAATAGGTCTGAATGATATTCCAAAACTTATTTTAAGAATGCATGAATACCAGAAGAGAGCTTATCCTAGCATAGATGAATTTTGCATTCACCAATTCTTGTAGCCAAACAAGCCCTAAGAGATTTTCAAATGCATCATGAGTTAGGTTTCTATTCAATGAATTGTTCATACCAATTATCATTGTGTTCTTCATAGTAGTTACTCTTGTAGATAAGGTTTTTCTCTTTACTACCTATGCAATAATCATAATTGGCTTACCCTTGTGAGAAATTGACTCGTTGTCAACAAATTGCCATAGTGATTATTTTTACATGATGATTCCATTATCTAGATGGAAGGTGTTGATTCCCTTCTCTATACAAGATCCTCTACTCTATCAAGATTGTTTGGAAATCTCTAAATTAGTTTGATGAAAGTTTTGAGTAATAATTCTTGTCCACATTTCAATATTATGCTTTAAAGTTGTAACATTTGTTTTAATTTTATTTTTTTACATTTAAACCATATAATTAGTTAATCATTTTTTAATAAAAAGGTTTGTGCAATGTTAAATTTATATATTTTTATCTTTGATGATTAGTGCCCTTTCTAAATTAATTTATAATATAAAGTGCATATTCACAAAAATAGGTTGGGGAATTTGGGATCACCCTGTAAGAGCTCAAACAACCAAGTCAAGACTAGTTACACACATCAAAGTTATTCATAAAAAAGACATGGATACAACCTAAAATATGGCTCCTCAAGTGGCCAAAGTAGTTCTAGTCAAGGGGGGGATCTTGTTCACCTTTTTATGCTTGAAGTTTCTAGGCTAAGGGTTGGGTTCAGAAGGGACAACCCATATCATTCTATTTCTCCTTCTCTTCTCCCTCTTTCTAAGAAGGAAAGATCACAAGAGACAAGTGAGGAAACCACTTGGAACAAGTGGGCCAAGAAGAATCATCATCAACATTTGGCCAACCAGATCTACCAGGTGCTTATAACATGGCAAAAGTAGCCATTGGCCAAATAGAAGTAGATCCAAGATGTGAAGGAAAAGTTGATTGCACCACCCCCACAGATCACCTCCTCCACTAGGGGAGAAATGAGGAACATGGGACTTTGAAGTTTGAGAATGAAAGTAGAGGTATTGTGATTGTGATGACACCCACAGGACACAGTTTGGCCCCAAAAGGTGGAATCTGACAACACTCTAGCAACTATACACAAGGAATTTCCCTAATACAAAAGTAACTCCTAGCCAATGATTTTGTTTGAAAGCTATAAATAGATGAAGTCATAGACAAAGACCTCATCCTAATTTAAACATTCAACAATATCATCAATGGGGTTTGAACCTTGACTAAAAGAATGGACCCACACCACAAATTAATTGTCACAACATATCAATGCTAGTAATTTTTAATTTATATTTTACATTTACTATAGAAGAAATATTAATGAAGAACACATCTATTTTGTCTTTTCTAACACTTTATAGTCAACATGAATATGTGTGGTTTCTATGAGTATTAGAATTGCATCTATTAAAAAGATGATATGGCAATGGGCTTGTTGCACAAATGAATCTATGTACTATTGAAGCTATTGTCCCAATGAAGAATGTTGACCATTTCAATTATAAAAGATCATTTTTTTAATCAAGATACCCACAAAGCTAAATATTTATTTAATAATCATTCTCAAAAGGTAATATTTTAACAGAATGACCACTCTCCATGACCTTCCATTATTATGCTTCAAACTCTAATAAAATAATATATTTTCTTTAAAAAAAACCATATACATAAAAATTAAAAAATTAAAAAACTATTTTTACAATTGTATTTATATTATATAATCTTCAAAGTTTTCCGTTTAAGTGATATTATAAATGATTTTACAGTAGAAAGTGTGCACCTTTTCTTTGTTGATAATTTAAAGTTAATAGTGAATATGAGTGGCTAATGTGGCTCTCTATTGCATCATACTCCATCTTTTACTATAAAACGTCACTTACCAAGCACTTGTAATGGTGGATGTTCAATAATGTCGACATCCCTGTCTGAAATTTTCTAGTAATTTTCTTGCCAACGACGTAAGAGGAATGAATCATGGAGGATAATACTCTAAAAATATATTTGAGTATTCTAATCCTACAATGATTGCAAGCGCATGGAGAATTCAAAATATATATGATTATTTTGGAATGACAAGACAAATATATGATGTAATAAAATATTGTGCACACCTATTTCACTATGGCTCTCTTTGTCGGGAAAGTATTGTTCAGTCGATTCACAATAAATAATTATACCTCTATATTGCAATGCTTGAGGATTTTATTCCAAAACTTTTTTCATAAATTTTATTTCATATTGAGCTTTGAAAGACTTCAACGAATAGAATACAGAAGAACGGTCGAAGACTTACAAACAGCATATATGAAATAAAAAGTTCTCGCTGAAGAAAACATTTATTGTTAGTGTTTACAATAAGAAAAGCAAGCTTTTATATATGTGTGTTTAATTGTTAGATGCGCTTGTAAGTTGGAAGAATAGGAAGTTGGCGGTCACCCTTAACTATTATATGATATTTATGGTTTCTTTTATCGATTGTTATAAATATTAAAAAAATGTAAAATCAGAAAACAATTGTAAATGAGTAATACATACAATTTTTTTGAATTCATGTGTGATGTAAACAAAATTGAGAATAAATTCAAATTCACTAACTACGATCTTAATAGAAGTTCATCTTACCATGATATCTCATCCTTTATATAAACTAAAGTAAAGTTACTTATAAAAACTCATCAAATGCTTACAAATATATTAAAGTCTCAATTGATAAAGTTCAATCCATTTCTACATCATTTTCTGAGATAATTCATTCCTTATAATATACTTCCTTATTTTTCTATACTTAGAGTTCTATTTCTTTGTAACAATCTAAATATTAACTTTTACTTTCAACACATTACACTCAAACCAATAGTATAATATAACTCTAAATAGTGCACATATTCTTGCATTTCTTAATCTTCACACATCTCCCAGTTGTCAATAACTTAGTAATCTACCATGTGCACACTCTATTTTCACCTTTAATATCTATTTTACGTAGCCAAAACCTTGCCTCATCTATGGTGGAAATGCCACTCTTTTCTTAGCCTCCTCACACGCCTCTTCCTCTTTCCTTGAACTAATCACATTCCTTAGCTTGTTTTTCTATGTTTCAAGAATAAACAAAGAACAAAGCCCTTAGGTGTTTTTGTAAATGTTGACAAAAAAATGGGCAATTGCATTACACCTACTAATGACTTGCATTACCTTTAAAATATTGTTTGCAAATACTTTTGTGATTATTGTGCACAATCATTACATTCTCATGAGGAACTTTGTCAAACAATCATGTTTAATGTTTGTGCTTCCATGTTTTGGATACATGACTACCTTGGTAGATACTGTACAACATTTGAATGCTTCAATGGATGTCTATACTCAGCTCCCAAGTTTTGATTTGGTTATAGGAAGGTAATTTGCTAGCATTGTTTGGAGAGTTTGGCTTTATGCCTATCTAATGTCTTTATTTTCTGAAAATATATATTTCAAGCAAAACCATAACCAAAATAAAACATATGGTTTTTTCTTTAATTAATTTCTTTTCTTTTCTTTTCTTTATTGATTGGGGGGAGGGGGGGCGTGATCTCTTGTTTGTTTGAGTGCTCATTCACTATAGGATAAGTGAAATGTTTCTTGACTTGGGAAATGAAGAAGATTGAGAGATGCATGGAGTGGTATGTTTGAAAAATGGTCAATGCTCTCCTTGGGATTTACAACAAGGCACTAAGCACCTCCTATGGATTTTACAAGTCTAGTGATTGTATCTGGCATTGCCAATTTGATCTTTTGGTGCAAAGGAAACAACACTTATAACAAGTGGTTTTAGAGTTTGGTCACAGGTTTGAATCCCCTTAAGTAATACTAAGGAGGAGATTCTTATAAGCAAAATGGTTAGAACTCACCTCATGATCTATGAAAAGAGGCTAATCACTGCCTATGAATTCTATAAGTCTAGTGTTTGTATCATTCATTGATAAGTCAATCTTTTGGTGCAATGGAAACCACACTCGTGACATGATAATCCCATATTTATTACTAGTCCCCATTTTCTCCTTGTCCATGGGATCCTTTCCTCTTCTACTCCTTTATTATTCCTTAAATTCATGATGCATACCACCTTCTTCATTACCAATTTCTTTTGGATTTCTATTATTTTTTCTTTTACTACATTACTATAAGAAATTGGAATCCAATCTACCTTTTCCTATTAAGATCATCCATTAAAATTGTAACTTGTAAACTACTATGCACTTAACCTTTTCTTCTACCTCCATTCACTTCCTTTTAACACTGTAATAATCTAAGGGATTAAATCTTTTACTTCCTTCTCCTTCTCCCTAACAATAGATTCAACACAAAACTTTGAATATCTTTCTATATTATATACACATTCTTACAAAATCATAAATAGCCTTCCAAATAACACATGACAAGCACTCATAAGAATTGTATTAAATGAAACATAATCTTCATAACACTCAATGTGAAACTATTCAAACATTTTTTTCCCATAATCATATATTGTCCCTTTAATAATGATTAGGGTAAGACCTGGGACATAAAGAACAAAACAAAATATATTTGTATTACTTGATATTACATGGACATTATAGATAGAAAATAAAACTATATTCCTCTAGGATACAACATTGTATAAACTCTAAAAAATCCCTTTCTAACAATACCAACTTCTCTCAAATGCACTTTAAACCTTGAAGATGGGTCTAGAATAACCTATGTTCTAGTTTAAAGCCAACATTTGAAATTTAGCATTTGGGCACCCAAAAAAATTAATTTAAAATTCAAATTTGAGATAGATTCAAAAATATGGCGGTCCTTTAAAAATTGGCCAACTTGTGAGAGACATAACTTATGATTTGGGTGTTTGATTAACAAATCATTTGAAGCATCAAAATGATCTATGTGAAATGTATGTAATTTTTGATGGTCTTTGACTAATCCCCCCCTTCTGAGGCCATACAAGGCCATTTAGTCTCCCAACCCTGACTCGAAAGATTTTTTTGGTGGTATTTTGGAAACTTATAACCTTAATAACTTTCAAACTATGAATGATTTTGACCTAATTTTCTATGTTGTGTCTTAACTTATTAGTTTGTGCTCGTCCTTAAAATTAAAACTTACTAAAAATAGCAAGTTGGCCCAAAAGTGTAGTTAAAATCCAAGAGTTGGAATTTCTAATTTTCCCAACTAGGTATCTAGAAGTGCACCAAAAGAAACTACCAAGAAGTGATGGTTGTGAGTGATGCAAGATTTTTCTAACACCACAAGATGCTTGGAGGTTTCAACATCATATTGTGAAGTGTGTTCTCATTGGAGATATTTGGAGGTTTCCTCCTCGAAGTGGCCTATTATTCTCAGTTATTATCAAGTATTTATATGATATTTCATATTATTTCTTCTATTGTGCAAGTTTTTTAATTACATTCTACTTAAGTACAAAACTTAAACTCCATCTTCAATTTCTTCCATAGGGTCCTCCAAAAGTATCTTAAAAAATTTGTATCATAGTCTGTGACTATACTCTTTTGGTAAATAATGTACTCTTACCACCTCTTTGAATAATAAGTTAGCAATGTGGATAACATCACTCCTATCTTTTAGAAAGGAACGAAATGTTCTATCCTAAAAAACTATCAACAATGAAAATATTGAATCATTTCATCTTCACATCCTTGGAAATCAATAACTAAATTCATACTTACATCTTCTTATGGCCTTAACAATATATGTAAGGGTTGATGAAGTCTTCTATTTTGACTGGCACCTTTTTTCGTTTGACATACTTGACAACTCTACACAAATATGTTTACATCTTGTGACAACAACATGCAATAATATTTATCACATAATACAACCACCTTGTCCTATCCAATGTAACAAATTCCTTGATAGCCTTCTAAGCCTCTATAAGATTAAGATCCTTGAGGTATATGGTCTTGATTTCATTGAATATTTTTTTCAACAAGGTATGCCTCATGCTTAAAGGGCATATGAAAATTTGTTAGAGATCCCATCTCTATCTTTCAAAAAAAAGCTATATATCTATAAAAAATCTACCCATTTTAAATATCTATGAGTAAATTTACCCTAGCTTTTCTAGTATTGTAATGTTGGATGATCAAAAGACAAACCAGTTTGTTTAGTGCCTGGACTATTTCATATAATTCTTGATCATAAAAATAATACTTTTTATTTGCATCATTTAACTTCTTATTGAAGTATGCAATGGGATTACCTTCTTGTCTCAAAAAATCTCCAATGGAGTTACCATTGAAATCACAATACAACCAAAACACATTATTCAAATCAGGGAGGGCTAAAATAGGTTGTTTTATCACCTTCTTCTTTAACATGTTTGAAATTATTTTTTTCCATGTGGTCCATTTTAATTCCTTTCCATCCCCTCTTCTTGTATCAGTTAATGGTACAAAAATAATATTGAAGTGTCTAATGAACTTTCTATAAAAACTATCTAAGTTTGTTGGTGTAATAAAATATTTACTAATTACACTTACTTAAGCTTACTTAGGGTAATGCATCACAAAATAGATTTTCATTTAGACACCTAAGAATTAGTACCTCAATTAAGTACATGGTGTAAGAGAATTCCAGTTTAGGTGGTGATAGTTGTTATCTTATTCCACCTTTAGTGCACATATCACATCATCATCCTTATCATTGTGCGTACTTCATTGCATAATGGAGAATGATCCACCTTTGGTGGACATTTGATTCCACCTTTTTTAGGCGATAGGTTATCTTCTCCTTATCATTGTCTCTTATCTTCATCCTATATAAGGAGGCATAATATGTACCTTTTAGTGATGTCAAGGCAATCTATAATCAATAATATCATTCTTGTATCTTAATGCAATTGATTTGCTAATCTCTTGTGGAAGTTATCTTGGTCTTTCATTTGATCTTGGAGATGTCATAGAGTCACCTAAAACTCTAACATGGTATCACAACTCTCAAGGTGTGAAGATATCTTCTCAATAAGTGCATTCCTGTCTTGACTCAATGTTGGTGTAGAATTTGGCAATTTAGACATCATTGTCTATATAGAGGAAACTTGGGGTTTTGTATTTTGTCACTCTCTATTGTAAGTGTGAATTGGAACATGCTAGTGTAAATTAGAGGTTGGCATCATATAGAAGATTTTCAAAAACCCCTAAATTAGATTTGATTTCATCCAAATTGAACATATGAGGCAAAATCTAGAGCCATTTGATTTTTGGAGGTGCAATGGCAGCAATTTAGAAAAAAAAATTCCAAGCAATCCTCAAATAGCAATATCTCAGTCATCGAGACTCCTTTCTTAGAGATTTGTTTTTTTGTTTTGGTGTATAATTTCATGATCTACATAATGGTTCTAGGTGAATTTGGATATCTATTTATGACTTTTTCTAAAAATTGCAAATCCCAATTTTCACAATTTCCATGGTTCCATTTAGACACATACAGTAATATTTTTAGGTGCAATTTTGTTTGAAAAGAGTGATTTATTGTTTGTCTAGTTTCTAGATTGGCAATCAGATTTCCATGATTTGGAGTGGACACATCACTTTTATAAATAGGTAACCTTTTTAGGCTACATTTACACTGGTCAATACTTGGTTTTTAGTTTTATGATTTGCATCATTAATTTAAAGGAGTTATCAATTATTTTTAGTAATCATTTGGTTTCATGATGGATTTTCAAAGGTCCCATTGCTCACTCCATATAACTATCATGAGTTTAAACAAGATGTTTCTAATTAATTGTTGAGTACTGGATTGCTTAGAATGATTCTTGGACATGATCTAGAACTATTTAAAAATGTTGTAGAAAGGAGGAAATGGTTTGATCAAAGGGATAAATCTTGGCTCTCTTAGATCTATCATCTCTCACAATTTTCTTTATCATATTACATCTTGCACACATCTTCATGATGCTTGGACAACATTGGAGGGAATATTTGGTATACTTGATAGAATGAGAAAATTTAGATTAAAGAATGAGATTTTAGGTCGAAATCCTTTTGATTTTGACAACATTCAAGAGTTTTTCTCTGAGTTCAATTCTATTAGATTGGATCTTTCTAATTTTGGCATTACTATTTAAATATGGTGAATAATTAATATTATCTATGCTTTCAAAGATAGGTTCTAAATATTTCATCTTTGTACCCACATTCTATGCTACTATGGATGCTCTTGGTAATGCATACAAAATGTCTTCTCTTAATTAACTTGCAGCTCAACTCATAAGTGAACAAGAAAAATTAGCCCACATGGTTCAATTGAAGCCTTGAAAGAATCAAGAATTAGTTTCAAATGACTCCACTCCAAAGCCTTCCAAAGGAAAAGGAAAGAAGCAACATGACAATCCTAAGAAACACAAAAAATATGATAACTATCCTTCACAACATAAGTTTGAATCCAAGTCCTCTTCAAGAGATGAATCATTTAGAAGAAAGAGAGATAAATAAAAAGCTAGGATATGATTAACATAAATGTTTCCTTAAGAATATTGATGAGCTCACTCACATTTTTTAAAAGAACAATATCATGTTACCCTCATCAGTTTCCACTCCTTCTACTCATATGGTAGCTTCCATATCTACATCATCATCCAATGATAGAGGTAAAGGACACATGCTCATTGCTTCCACAAATCCCAATAAAGGTAAATGACTTCTTGATTAAGGTGCATCACATCACATGGAATCTTCTATGGATATGTTTTCTTCTATTGAACCTTGTACTTCTCCACATATATTGATGTACAACAAAACATACATGAAGGTTTTTGAAAAAGGTTCTGTTCCTATGGAACATGGACATTTAATGATGTTCTTTGTGTATCATCCTTGACCACTAGTCTCCTTTCCATTTACCATATTATTTATTGGGAACAAGGTAAAATTGTTGATTTCATTCCTAATTATGTCTACATTCTAGACATACAAACTAGAGATGCCATAACTATGGGAGTTGTTGATCTTAGATCATGCTTGTAATATTTTACATACTATTTTGATAATTGTGATCATATTGATGATTTTTTTAGAAAGTAAAGTCCACCAAGATAACTAAGAGGTAGTGGGGTGGGGGGGAGGGGGTTGAATTTGTTATCAAACTTTTAAAACACTTATCAACCATATAAATCCTTAACCATGTGAATAATATAATTAGCAACCATAAGAAGATATACATACATGATAAAACCAAATATGTTACCTAGGCAAACCCTTGATTAGAGGGAAAACCCCAGTGGGGATGCTACCCACAAAATCATGTACTAATATAAAAGTTCCTTATAAGAGGATGGACTTTGTTAAGAGCCAATGAAATATCTTCAGTACATATTAGTCATTGTTAGGAGACTTTGAATCCTTGTTAGGAGATTCCAACCTTGTTAGGAGTTGTGCCAACCCTATTAGGAGTTGTATAAGGTAGAAGGACCCATTTTTCAAACAACTTTAGGGGTAAGACCACTAAACACATTGTCTAACTGGTCTCTATATTATTTCTTGCAGAAAAATAGAAATGAATGATTTCAAACTCCTTTGTCCTCTTGACAGTACTTATCTTCTTGTGATCTCAATGCCAAATCACAAACTTTGCATCCAAATAATCCCTTGGATCACTTACACACATTTACCAACTTCATATATCACTTGCACAATTCGCACTTCACTATTTCTTATATCAATTTCATACATAATAAAAAAGAAAATAACCTTCCTTTATACCATTTCCTCAAATAATTTCTTGAGTTAGACTTGAGGCTTTCCCAATTAATTATAATAGGACCTCATTATTATATTAGAAAACATTACATCTTTTCATAAGTATAGGTCACTATCAGCTCCAGTCTTTACAACTTCTCACACATGCGACCTCTAACCTTGCACACTCATTGACATCATCATCTAACTATCTTTTGTCACTATTAAACTATGTTCATCATAAATAAACCAATCCTATGATATTACAACTTTATTTTCCACCAATTTGAATTAAGCATGTTCTAAAATAGGTAGTCATTATTTTCCAAATATGTAACCAATTGGTAAACATGAATGCTGACATAATTTCAATTATATATCTCTCTCAAAAACTAACATAGTACAAGGTAGGAGAATCCCCAAAGGAGATGTCCTAGCCCCAAAAAAAACCACATAGTGGAATATAACAATAAAATAGAGATTAAGATCCACAATAGTGCTAATTCTTCATAATAGAATCATAAGATTTTCATCCATAATGCCTAGCTGTAAGGTCTTCTGGGTTATGACCAAATACAAAGTAATTTCAATAATAATTCTATAAGACCTCACAAGATCCAACCATTAGCTAGCCTAGATTTGTATCTAGTATAGAATTCCAAGAAGAATCTAAACTCATTCCCACAAACCACCAAACAACTTCCTTGTTTCGTGAGCCCACACTTTATTACTAGCTCTACTCAAAATTTTCTCCTCTCAACCACTCATCTACTCCATGATGAATGATGATGACTCTAGACTCCACAAGCCCATTTACTTATACTAAACTAAGCCACAAGTTGACCTAAAAACCTTATATTAAGTAAACACCCACATAAATATACCCTCAACCCACAAGTAAGCTTGGCTACAAATAAATTAAATACATAACATAAAATAAATACTTAGCAGAGGAATCAAGTGTACAATTCATAAGTAACTCATATTGAAACATAAGATTATGTGCACTTAGACATATGTTCATGTGCCAATCAGCTATCCAAATACAAGAGCGCACTTGGATCAAATCTCACAAAAATAATCTCCAAAGTCTTCTAGTAAATCAAGAACACAAGACCAATAGTCACCAAAATGGCTCCAACTCCAAGATAATAACTCCAAACACTATGCATACTTAGGAAGAGGTTGCCTAATATGTCTCAAACACATTCCCAACTGTGCAAACCATAACTAAACAAATCTAAGCTCAAAGACCCTCCATACAGGATTGTTGACTTCCTTAGGATGCTCCTCCATCAGACACCCCAAGTGCAAAGAAAAGATGTTCTTAATAGCTAGAAGAACATCTTTGATGGTTAAACACATAAACCCCAAACTAGTTCTTTATATACATGCCCTCCAACATACCAATTTTTACACTCTTTCCTTTGTTTTTCTCCAACAACTATCTTTAGTGTGCAACAAATCTACTTTCCACGTTGATTTCTAATCCTTTCAAAATTCCTCAATTCAACTTAGCTAAAAAAAATCAAATTCCTTCTGCCGAGTTCTAAATCCTACAAAGGAATAAGGGAATGCTTCCTTCCACCCTTCTGAATAGAAAACACATTCTTGACACAATCATGCACAACCATGCAATCATACTTCCAAGGTCTACTGAGTAATATATGACAATTACTCATTTCCACAATATCACACAACACTTGATCTTTATACTATTAACCTCATAATAGTTTTTGACACTTGAGTGCCAACACACTTAAACATATTTCACATTAGATGCCGAGTACATCATGCATGTTGAGTGATCTTCATGTGCCGAGTAGATTTTAGATGCCGAGTGAAGATCAGCTACCGAGTGAAAATTAGATACCGAGTGAAGTATAAGTGCCGAGTGTTAACAAGTGCCGAGTAACATAAGGTGCCGAGTAATAAAATTTTGTTAAGGTGCTGAGCTATCCAGGAAATAGCATGTGCCAGGTATTTGCAATACTTCAGGAGCTGAGTAACTCAGTATATCAACATAAGAGTTTGTAATTGCACAGAATATGATGCAAACAGTTTTTATAGATGACATAAGGTAAATCTCGAAGGATTTAATGATGAGATTGAATCTTTTAATTTTCCTATGCAATTTGCATGCAACCAATAAGAAAAATGCTAAAGGCATGCAACCAATCAACAAAAGATAAGTATTGAGTGAAAAATGAAGATTGAATGTGGATCGTAGATCCATACCTAACCCTAAATTTTCAAATGTCTTTATAAGGAAGACAAAACTTCATTGTAAAATAGAAAAAAGGTAATAAAATAAAAGGTGTGAGAAGACATACAAGGGTTCACAAGGAGTTATATTTTTAGAAGTGAGGATTATCAGATCACAAAAGGATCCAGATCAGAGTAAGCATAACAACTGCCTGTGATCAGCAATCAAGGATTGTAATCAGTCAGGTTTATTGTACCTAATACTCTCTAGTAATTGTATTAGAATGAAAATCCTATGGTGATAAGTTAGCTTAACAACTATTTCGATAAAACCTTTAACTAGGTGATTAAATCCTTTAATAGGGTGACACTTCATGTTAAGTGTTTGAAATCCTCTAACTAGGTCACTATTGACACAATGTAAAGCCTTTAACAGGGCAAACCATCAGAAGTGGTTGAACAATATTGCTACAGTAATTTTTGTGGGTATCATCCCCACCCCAGTTTTACCTTCTTATTCTTGGAGGGTTTTTGGGTTACCAAATTCCCGTGTTATGAGTTATTGATGCATGTGTTTTGTTTCATGTTTATTTGATGTATTTACATGCATGCAATTTACTTTCGGTTAAAAGTTTTATTGGCTAAAGTATGATACTTATGATTCACCACCCCCCCCCCCCCCATAAGTACTCTTTCCATATTTGAATATTCCAACAATTGGTATCAGAGCTTAATCCAGGTTCTCTTAAGGAAAGCCTAATAGGTTGGAGGAAAAGATCTAAAGATGGAAGCTTTCAAACTTGGAAAGATCATTGAAAATTAGGTGATAGATGTGCGACTTGCTTTGCATAGCTTGGAGGAATTTTGAAACAAGTTGATAAACTCATTAAAAAAGAGGAAGGATCTAGCCATAGCTGAAAATGATATACACTACAAAGAGATTGATACCACCAACATGTTTTCCAGTGGAGACACTAAAGAGTTTGATGCAGCAATAGCAAAACTGATGGAGAAAAATAAAATTCAAGCAGATGAGATAAGATCTCTCAAGATGGAACATGAATCACAGGCCATAATGATGTGTGAAATTACTGAACACAAGAAAAGAGCAGTTGAAGACAAAGTGATGTTGGAAAATGACAAAAGAAATCTTGCAAACAAACTTGAAGAAAAATGTACTGAACTAACAAGGATCTCAAACATGCAGATGGATACACTTGCCCAAATGATGAACCTTCATCATGAACTCAATGTAGAAGATATTGAGATCTCTACCTTGAAGATGCAGAATGAACAAATGCAGAATGAATTGAATAGAGAAAAGGAGGTAGCAGAGAATCTCAACAAATCAAGTGAAGCAATCAAATATTTTGAACAGTTGCTGAAATCACCAAAATCTTCTCAAGATACATCAGGACTAGGATACAATAGCACTGAGGTTGGAGAATCATCAAAGAATGTTGAACAAAGAAGTGACAAAGGTAAGAATTCAAAACCCACTTGTCATTTTTGTAATAAGAAGGAACATACAACTAATGTGTGCAGGAGCAGAAGATTTAATCAATCAAACATACCCAAAAGTTTCTATCACAAGTGCAACATGCAAGGACATATGAAAAAAATTGCAGATCCAATGTCACAAGGACTCAAAGATTTGATGGACATTGTTATAATTGCAAAAAATATGGACATAGGGCATTTGAATGCAGATCAAAACTTATGTGGACATGAAATCAACTAGCAAAAACAGAAGAGAATGGAAGTCATTATCATTGGGATTACAACACCAGGTATAGTTGTCATTATTGTCAAGAATATGGACATATACCACAGAACTGCATAAGAACACATTTCCAAGGGAACTACAAAAAATGGTTGAACCAAACTACATGTTTCAGTTGTTTGAAAACTGGTCATATCATCAGAAACTGTCCTACAAAATCAAAGGCACCCAACACTGAAGATAACAAAGGAAAACAAAAAATTGACATTGAAAGGATAAGAGGGCAAATAAACAAGACTTGGATAAAGAAAGATGAGTGCAACACATCAAGTGGAGGGATCACTTCACCCAATGGGTCAAGTGATCACACTTCATCAAACTAAGCATAAGAAGTACACAAGACTAATACACAAAGCTATATCATACATCAGTCCCAAGACAAAGAAGCTAAGCAAAGTATAAATCTACATAAAACAAGATGTCAAGACAAAAGTAAATGTTGATGCCGAGTTGCCTTTGGATGCCGAGTTAAAATAGATACTGAGCTCCCAATAGCGACCGAGCTAAAAAATGATGCCGAGTTGGAAAACTCCAATGGAAGCCGAGTAAAGTGAAGAATAGTGGAAGCCGAGTTAGGTCAAAATTTCTTTAGAAATCGAGTTGGCAGTTGAGCATTTAATGCGATGAAATTAGGGTATATTATCACGATTTTAATCAATTTTTCACATCATGATCAAGAAGCAAAGGGGAAGAAAGAGAGCTGAGCAACTTCATAGTAAGAATCCAGTATTTCAAGCAGATTGCAACCTCATTAAAACACGTTTTTCATCGATCTAAAGGTATTTTCGTCTGTGCCGAGCTACGTAGTTTCATACCCATTTGTTGTATAAACCCTAGTTTACAAAAATGGCGTCAAGTTCAAAGAAAGTCGAAGAAAATGAGTCATTTGAAGTCCAGTTAGTTTCAAATGAAGTTAAGCAACCAGATTTTTCCCCTATTCCCGAAGTTGCCTATAAAAATGACCCAGCCAGAGCTCTTTCCCACATTCCCCCAAAAGTTGTAATGGTTCAAGATGTGAGGAAATGTTACAATTGCAAGATAGGAGCCCTAGGAGACATGGAAATTAGACAAGCTTATGATAAACTATGTGTAGATGGAGTACTGAAAGAAGAATTTAAAATCATTGAAAGAAAGGGTTTGACCCGAGTTTTAAATTTTCCTACCGTATTCAAAACTGAATGGGTTAGACTTGTATTAAGCAGAATCCATGGAGGAAACTTATGGTTAGAAGATATGCCCATCAAATTGACAAAGGAAGTTATACATAGAGTAACAGGGTACCCAACCCTAGACCAGTATAAGACACTAAGAAGTGAATCAAAGGAGGTCATTGAAAGGAATACTGGTGCACAATGGAACAAAAGAGGAATGACAATTCACACTATAAAGGATCCTCTAGTTGATTTTGCTGTTAGAGTCATTGCTCACAAATTTTATCAATCCAGTAGACTCAATAGTGTACCATGCATTGTAGTAGATGTATGTTACAAATTGGTGAAGAAGGATCATACTTATGATCTTGCAGAACTACAATTGCAATAGATAAATGAAAATCTAGCTGCCATAAGAAGAACAAAGGGCACACAATGCAAATTTGGAGCAATCCTAGTTTGCATATTCTTTTATGTACAGAATGAATTTCCTTCTTTTGGTGAAATAGCATGGAGGAATGACAGAACCATCATTGCACAAATTAATGAATATATTGAGCAAATGGGAGAAAATTTTGATACTTTGATGACAAGCTATTTTGAGGATTTCAAGAAATCCATGAAGAAAAGGTCAAGGATACCAGCATCCTTAGTAGAAAAGCATATTAATGATATGTGTTTCTTAGTTGACATAGATTTTACTTACATTCAAGCAGTAATACCAAGAGTAAGCTGGCTAAGGCCATTTGGTTACAAAATCAATATTGATGAAGCATTAGCAGCAATAACTGCATTATTGGCAGAAGAAGCAGATAAAAATGCACCACATTTTGGCACTTCTGATGTGGTAAGATAAAAAATAAATATGGAATTAAAAACTGCTTCCACACTGAAGAAGAAAGATAAATTGATCAAGAAGATCAAGAAGAAGTTTGGCAAGGAAATTGAGGCTGAGGCAGAAGAAGAAGATGACAGTGAGGATGAAGATAAGCAGGAACAAGGGCCAATGGAGCTAACTCAATGTCTTGGAGAAGACAAGGAGGAAGGTGCAGAGGAAGAAGAAGCCAAGGAAGCACCAACTGAAGCCGAGCCAAAGAAGAGAAAGGCAACAGAACAGCCTTCAGCCAAGCCCAGAACAAAGAAAGTTGTCGCTCCATCACCTCAAAAGCCAACAACACGAGCATCAACAAGAGCCTCTACTCAAAAGACTAAAGAAGAAGTTACCAAAAAGAAACAAGTCAAGGAATCACAGGAAGAGCCGAGGAAAAGAAGAAGGTATGTGGCTCAACCGGACACTGATGAAGAAGAGCAAACAGCAGCAGAGCAAATAGAAAAGGTAAGCAATTCATCAGTTGATACCTTATGCAAAAAGATTGCAAATGGTAACTTGAATAACTTAAATAAAGTTGATTTTAATAAATTTACAAAAGAGGAACAAAATAAGATAGAAGAAACAGTGTATGGAATGATGGAACAGTTCAAGTACACTCCACTTGAACTAGATGGCCAATTGCCAAAGGAGCTGTCAAAAATCGTAGAAGATAGATGGCATTTTTGACTAAAAATGGAGAAGGAGATGAGGGAATCAACCCTAGCCAGTGTATTGTCAGATTTGACTAGAGAACAAGTTAGCAAAGCAGTCAAAAGGCATAATAATAGGTTCACACCCAAATATAGGGCATTCTTTATACTTCAAAACAGAATGGAAGAGATTGTTCAAAGAACAATGAAATCGTGGAAGAATTTGTATAAAAAGATTGGAGATTTTCTTGAGGAAGAATACAAGGAAGAAGCAGCCATACCAATAGAAGAGAGGAAAAAGAGGAAAGAAGAAGAAGAAAAGAAAAGAGAAGAAGAAAAGAAAGATGGAAAGGAGGAAAAGACACAAAAAATAGGATACAATGGCAACAGCTGAACAAGAGGAGCAACCAGATCAGAGTTTACAAGACACACAATTGCCACCCCCTAGCCCTCCACAAGCATCCATCTCACCTGCAGATACAATAACAATTACTGATGTTCCTGATACTTTTGGTCAGAATATCAATCCACTAACTGCAAAAGATCTGAAAAGAATTCTTGACCAATCAACTCAACAAGCAATATTATGTGCAGATCCAGTATTGGTCAATATAGATGAGTTACAAAAACTAGTAGAAAATGCAGTTAAAGATAAGGTGAATACACAAGAACCACCTTCTATCATAACTACTAGTAGTCAATTTGAAATACCAACAAGTATAATTGATGTTGCAAGACAAAAGCAAAGTGCAGCTATAGAACGAGGAAAAGAACAAATAGGACAGACTATTACATCTGATCCTACAACACAAACACAAGGTGCACTTCCATTAATAACAATAATTGACCATGGTAGACAGGAGGAGGAGGAAACAGTAAAAACCCCTAAAGAACAGGAGGCACTACAAACACTCATAAATTTTCCTACCTCGGGGACTCCTTCACACAAGCCATTACAAATTTCAGTACCATCATCCAGTACTACCAGAATTGCAAGGGTACTTCGTTATGGAGACCCTGAATTAGATGAAGAGATAGTCATACCAAGTTATGACTCAAAATCAATAACCATTGATCAAATCAATGAAGTGCAGGATGCACTAAATAGAAGGAAAAGATAGGAAATACTCAGGAAAGAGTATAAACATAAGCATACACTTTATGAGATCAAGGAAATCTTTATGGATGCCTTCAGTTTGCAATCACTGGATGAGTCAAAGCATATCACAGAGCAACTAACAGATATTGTTGACCAGGTGACAAATGAAGACCTAGAAACCAATGCAAAACTTATGGAATGGTCAGAAAAGAAATTTCAAGGGAAAGTGAACGAGAAAATATCGAGACAAATCGCACTTTCACAAGTAGAATTGGCAAAGCTCATTGATAAGGTGAAGAAGGTACTTGAGAATATATTCTCACTATACAAAAAGTTGTGTGATTTTTCATACTTCACACAAGAAACAAGCCAAAAGATACTGAGCTTGGAAAGAAACTTAAACATTTCAAGCATGCAACTACCAAGTGATCTAGCTCAAAGTGTGAAGCATTTTGCTCAATTGCTTCACACAAACAAAGAAATAGTTGTATTAACAGCAGATGAGGCTAATATCAAGGCCAAAGTAATACAACTCTAGTCCTCCATTACCCCACATTTACAAATACTCCATAAAGAACAAGTATATGTTGAAAATGTACTCAAGAAAGATCTAAATCTTTCTACATTAGATGGACTTATTCATCTTGCTGCTGAGACTGCCATCCAGCATAAGCCACTAGAAATTGCTTTGAATAATTGGGATGTAGCTCTCAGAATGATTATGGAGGTAAATAGCAAATTCTTGGCCAAATATGGTCTTAACCCTTAAACATTCTTTGACATAAGTGTCAAAAAAGGGGGAGATTAAAAAGGAGTTATACAGAAAAAAGGAGGAGATACAGATTAATAAGGGGGAGATACAACACAGATACTAAGGAGGAGCATTGATATACAAATAAGACACAATCAACTCAGGGGGAGTTACAAAAATTTTGAGGTATATATTGTAAGATTGTAAGTCACAAATTTTGATCAAAGTTTTCAATATGTACATACCAATAAGATTAGTAAATGTACTTATAAGGTCAGTTAAGTGTTTTTGTCACTCATGTCAAAGGGGGAGATTTTTAACCTCATAATGGTTTTTGAAACTTGAGTGCCAACACACTTAAACATATTTCACATTGGATGCCGAGTACATCATGCATGCCGAGTAATCTTCATGTGCCGAATAGTTTTCAGATGTCGAGTGAAGATTAGCTACTGAGTGAAAATTAGATACCGAGTGAAGTATAAGTGCCGAGTGTTAACAAGTGCCGAGTAACATAAGGTGTCAGGCTACTTAAGGTGCCAAGCTATCCAGGAAATAGCATGTGCTGAGTATTTGCAATACTTCAGGAGTCGAGTAACTCAGTATATCAGCATAAGAGTTTGTAATTGCACAAACTATGATGCAAACAGTTTTTACAGCCGACATAAGGTAAATCTCGAAGGATTTAATGATGAGATCAAATATTTTAATTTTCCTATGCAATTTGCATGCAGCCAATAAGAAAAATGCTAAAGGCATGCAACCAATCAGCAAAAGATAAGTGTTGAGAGGAAAATGAAGATTGAATGTGGATCGTAGATCCATACCTAACCCTAAATTTTCAAATGTCTTTATAAGGAAGATGAAACTTCATTGTATAATAGAAAAAAGGTAATAAAATAAAAGGTGTGAGAAGACATACAAGGGTTCGCAAGGAGTTATATTTTCAGAAGTGAGGATTATCAGATCACAAAAGGATCCAGATCAGAGTAAGCATAACAAGTGCCTGCAATCAACAATCAAGGATTGTAATCAGTCAGGTTTATTGTACCTAATACTCTCTAGCAATTGTATTAGAATGAAAATCCTATGGTGATAGGTTAGCTTAACAGCTATTTCGATAAAACCTTTAACTAGGTGATTAAATCCTTTAACAGGGTGACACTTCATGTTAAGTGTTTGAAATCCTCTATCTAGGTCACTATTGACACAGTGTAAAGCTAACAAGATAGGCCTTTAACAGGGCAAACCATCAAAAGTGGTTGAACAATATTGCTGAAGTAATTTTTTTGGGTATCATCCCCACCCCAGTTTTACCTTCTTATTCCTGGAGGGTTTCTGGGTTACCAAATTCCTATGTTATGAGTTATTGATGCATGTGTTTTGTTTCATGTTTATTTGATGTATTTACATGCATGCAATTTAGTTTCAGTTAAAAGTTTTATTAGCTAAAGTATGATACTTATGATTCACCACCCCCCACCCCCCCCCCCCCTCCCCCCCCCCCCCCCCTCCCTCATAAGTACTCTTTCCATATTTGAATATTTCAACATATACTACCCAATTTGGAAATTAATAAGACTTTGCTCTCTCACCTCTAAAGCATGCTCATCTTTTAAACAACTAATCCTATAAGGACAAGGATGTCTCACTCTCTTTAAACCAAGTTTATGAACCATCTCCTCAGTAATAAGGTTATTGATACTACCACCATCAACAATCACATTGCAAATTTGACCTCCATACCTACAATGAGCACTAAAAAAATTCCTCCTTTGACAAGGTTCTAGTGCCCTCTTACCAAGTAACATTCTTCCAATCAACAAGCTATCCTTGTCCTGCTTGAGTTCATTCACCAAGTCTTCAACCTCTTGACCATAGTAGTTCTTCTATCATTGGCCTTAGGACATTCAAAATATCTATGTCGATAACCAATACCTTTAAATACACTTTTTTCTATCATCTTCCTCTATTTAATAGGTTTCAATTCATCTTCAACAATTTGTTTAATCTTCTCAGATTACTCCTTTTCATTTCATCTAGAATTATGTTGATTTCTTTTCTTCAACTTATCCTCTTCCCTCAAAGCATACTGATAAGCATCCCCAACTGAAGCAATATTTAGCATACCAATCTCATCCTTGATATTGAATCTTAAGCCATTAATATATCCAACCACCTTTTCTTTAGACAACTCTTTGTTCCCAAGTTGAATAATCAACTTATAGAACTCCATTGTATAATCTTTCAAAAAAAATCCTCCTACTTTAGATTCTGCAATCTCTTAAACAATATGAGGTCATAATGAGTAGGAATGAACTTAGCCTTCAACTTTATAACCATCAATCTCCATCTAGTGATCTTTATTTCACTTTCTTCTTCTCTATCTATTTGTAATTCTTTCCACCATAAAGAAGCATGTCATTTCATCCTATTAGTTCCATCCTCACTCTGATTAGATCATCAACATTAGCTAACTCAAAGTAGTCTTCCAATTCACCAATCTAATCAATCAAGTCTTCAAGATTCAAAGTACCTGAGAAATTAGAAACATCCATCTTATGTTTTAGCTTCAATTGAGATCCAGATCTACCCAACTGACCAGTCCTATCTACCATAGGTCTCTCCATGTGATCAGTTTTGTCTTTACCACTAGATGTAATAACTTCAAAGTCTTCAACAAATTCCTCATAACAATATTGAGGACCCACATTACTAGGCACACCAACAATATCTCTCATGATCCCATTCTTCATCATCTCTAGCTCAGATCTATAATCTGATATAACCTTCTCTAAAATCATAGTCTCCACAACATCAAAGAGATCATCAATCACTATAGGGTCCAATCTTCTGAGAGGCATCTTCAAAGATCTTTGTAAATCCTCTACAATAAATCAACTAGGTCCAACATTTTCTCTAATACCACTTGACATAGTGCAAGGAAAGAGAATCCCCAAAGGAGATGTCCTAGCCCCTAGCAAATAGACACACAGTGGAATATAATAATAACATAAAGAATAAGATCTACAAAAATTCCAATTCTTCATAATAGAATCATAAGATTATCATCGAACATGCTCAGCTATAAGGCCTTTTGGGTTATGGTCAAATACAAAGTAAGTACAATAGTAATTCTACAAGACATTGCAAGATCTAATCACTAGCTAGCCCATATCTGTATCTAGAAGAGAACTCGAAGAATAATCTAAACTCATGCTCATAAGCCACCAAGAAACCTCCTTATTTCCCAAGCCCACACCTCTCTTCTAGCTCTACTCAAACTTCACTTCTCTCAGCTACTCATCTTCTCCATGATGAATGATGATGACTCTAGACTCCACAAGACCCTCTACTTATACTAAAACATGCCACAAGTTGACCTAGAAACCTTATGTTAAATAAAAGCTCACATTAAATACACCCTCAATCCAAAAGTTGGCTTGTCTAAAAATATTAAATACATAACATAAATTAAATACTTAGGACAGGCCCCAAGTCTTCTTTCCATGTTGATTTCTAATCCTTTGAAAATCCCTCAATTCAACTTGGCTACAAAAGCTCAATTTTTTTCTAACAAGTTTTGCATCCTACAAAGGAATTAGGGAATGCTTCTTGCCACCCTTCTCAATAGTAAACACATTCTTGACACAATCATGCACACCCCTGCAATCATATTTCCAAGGTCTACTAAGTAATATGTGACAACTACTCATGTCCACAATATCACACATTACTTGATCCTTATATTGCACAATTTTGAAATCAATAAGAAATTGCTCCCTCAGCTCCAAAACATTCTCATCTTGTAAGAAACTAATATTGTAAGGATGAGGATGTCTCACTCTCTTCAAACCAAGTTTCTAAACCATCTCGTGAGATACAAGGTTATAAGTACTACAACCGTCAACATTCCAATTGTAGATTTTACCTCCATAATTTCAATGAGTCCTAAACAAATTCCTCCTTTAACAAGGTTTTAGTGTCCTCTTACCAAGTAACACTCTTCCAATTAGCAAGCTATCCCCATCCTTCTTGGGTTCATTCACTAATTGTTCAACCTCTTGCACCACACTAGCTCATAACAAGCATGTTTAAATGCACTTTTATTTGTCCTCTTCCTCTATTCAATAGGTTTTAGTTTACTTTAGAAATCTATTTATTCTTCTCATAATATTCCTTCTTTTCATTTCCTCTGGAATTACATTGATGTCTTCTCTTCAACTTCTCCTCTTCCCTCAAAGAATACTGATCAGCATCCTCAACCAAAGCAATATTTGGCATACCAATCTCATCCTTGATATTGAAGCTCAAGCCATTAATAAATCTAGCCACCTTTTCTTTAGACAACTCTCTATGGCCAGACTAAATAGTAAGCTTATAGAACTTCACAGTATAATCTTTCACTGACAAATACTTATGCTTCATATTCTACAATCTCTTAAACAATTCAAGTTCATAATCAGCAGCAATGAACTTAGCCTTAGATTTTTTAACCATCAATCTCCATCTAGTGATCTTCATTTCACCTTCTTCTTCTCTATCTATGTGTAATTCTTCCCACCATAAAACAACGTGTCCTTTAAACTTTTTTTGTGCCAAACTCATCCTAAGTTGATCACCAATATCCTCTAACTCAAAGTAGTCTTCCAATTCACCAATCCAATCAATAGGGTCTTCAAGATTGGAAGTACTTGCAAAATTAGAAACATCCATCTTATTCTTTAGCTTCAATTGAGACCTAGATCTACCCAACTAACCTACCTTCTCTTCCATAGGTCTCGCCACATGATAAGTTTTGTCTTCCCCATTAGATCCAACAACTTCAAAGTATTTAGTAGCTCCCTCATAACTGTCTTTAGTGTCCACATTATTAGGTATACTAGGAATAGCTCTCATGATCTCATTCTTCATAATCTCTAGCTTAGATTTGAAATCTGATCTAACCTTCTATGAAATCCTTGTCTCCACAACAATATAGAGATCATCAATCACCTTAGGGTCCATTCTTCTTGGAGGTACCCTCCATGGTCTTCACAAACCCTCTATAACAAATCAACTAGACCCGACCTTCACTCTAATACCACTTGATGCAATGCAAGGCATGATAATCCCCAAAGGAGATGTCATAGTCCCCACCAAATAACTACATAGTAGAATATAACAATAACATAGAGATTAAGATCTACAACAATGCCAATTCTTCATAATAGAATCATAAGACTTTCATCCAACATGCCCAACTGTAAGGACTTCTGGGTTATGACCAAATATAAAGTAATTAGAATAGTAATTATGGAAGACCTCGTAAGATCTAACCACTTGCTAGCCCAAATTCATATCTAGTAGAGAACTCCAAGAAGAATCTAAACTCATGCTCACAAGCCACCAAACAACCTCCTTGTTTCTTGAGCCCACACTATGCTACTAGCTCTACTCAAACATCACACCTCTTAGTTACTTATCTTCTCCATGATGAATGATGATAACTATAGACTCCACAAGACTCTCTACTTATACTAAACCAAGCTACAAGTTAGCTTGTCTACGAATATTAAATACATAACATAAATTAAATACTTAGGACATGCCCCAAGTCTACAATTCATGACTAGCACATATGACAACATAAGAGTACAAGAACTTAGACATAGGTCTACATGCCAACCTGTTGGGTGATGCGACGTGCTCCCCTACCCACAGGTGGTTAATTATGTGGTGTTCCATGTTCACTAATAGTCATGGCTTTTGGTGCAAAGGAAAATGGGCCCTACAATTGGTATCAGAGCTTGGTTTTGTCTTGGTCATGGGTTCAAATCTCCCCAGTGCCTTCCTGACCCACATAAGCACCTGGTATGCGCGTCGAGGGGGAGATTATTGGGTGATGCAATGCGCTCCCCTACCCACAGGTGGTTAATTATGTGGTGTTCCATGTTCACTAACAGTCATGGCTTTTGGTGCAAAGGAAAATAGGCCCTACAGTTATGTCTACTATGACTATACTAGACATAACCCAGTCACATTATGTCTAGTATGGCTTTTCTAGACATAACACAATTGTGTCATGTCTATGTACATGTATAGTCAATTTTTTAGAGGCCTAATAGGCCTAAGTAACCCTAGTTAATGAAGACACTACCCAAAAATGGATTAATTTCATCAAATAAATGATTGGATCAACTAGGACACTATAAAAAAACTCTAAATCCTAAGTTTCATGCTTTGAATGAGCCATGCATGAGACACATTAGAACCATGACATTTTTCAATTGCTTCATCATCTGGTTCAAAATGTTGTGAGAGTAATCAAAAAGAGTGTGGTAGAGGGACAATACACACTAGGTTTTATACAAAGTTTCAAATGCCAATTCTATCAAGAAAATTTTATCTTCTAGAACTCAGACTCTGGAACCTAGAATCATTTAGTTTGTTGTTCATCCAAATGGTTCAACTATTATAGGAAAGACCTAATTATAATGCAATAATACAATGTCAGTTCAAGATATCAGAGAGATTATTCTAGTTGACCCAAATGATAAATCATCTTCTGAAGAAATGACAGAGACTTCCTATGAAGGATCTAAGGTGCATTGATTTATTTTACTTAAATCTCTCTCTCTCTCTCTCTCTCTCTCTCTCTCTCTCTCTCTCTCTCTCTCTCTCTCTCTCTCTCTCTCCCTCTCTCTCTCTCTCTCTGATAGGATAAAAAGAGAGAGTGAGAGAGAGGGAGTGATAGAGAGAGAGAATGTGATATGATGGAGAGAAAGATTAGGGGATAGGAAGAGGAAGAGAAGAAGAGGGGATAGAATACATAGAGTGTGTGTGTGTGTGTGAGAGAGAGAGAGAGAGAGAGAAAGAGAGAGAGAGAGAGAGAGAGAGAGAGAGAGAGAGAGAGAGAGAGAGAGATATTTTAGGAGTTAGTGAGAGAGAGGCATTACGGGTTACTCAGAGAGATAAAGCTTAAGGGTAATCATCTAGAGATAGAGAAGTTAGGAGTTAGTGAGAGGTGAGAGGTTAGGAGTTAGTAAGAGACATATCTTAGGAGTTATTTAGTGAGTGAGTGAGTGTGTGTGTGTGTGTGTTTGATACAAGAACATCCTAGGGAACTCAACAATCCTATATGCACAGGCTTTAGCTTGAATTGGTGTATTTATGATTTGTGTGATTAGGGATGTGTTCATAACATATTAGGAAACCTTTTCCTAAATATGCATAGAGTTTGGAGTTATCATCTTGTAAATAGAGCACTTTTGGTGACTGTTGATCATGTATTCCTGATTTATTGGCAAACTTTGGAGATTGTTTCCACGAGCTTTGATCCAAGGGTGTTGGCATGTGCTCTCTTGGATTTGGATAGCTGGTTGTGTTAGGATAAACCACGGACAGAAATAAAAACTACATGCAAATATAACCAATAACAAAAAATAATAGATCACACAGAAATGAACACAAGGCACCAAGATTTAACGCGGTTCACCCAATCCCTGAGCTACGTCCACCAAACAGCAAATCCAATCTTATTACAATCCAGTGATTACAACCTGATTACAATCCGTAATCCCTTACAGCACAATACCGCTGCAAGAACCAATTTTGCATCACAACATAATGAAAAATACCCAACCCTAAGCTCTTTTTATAAAAATATTAAACCACTTTAGGGTTATAACATGTCGGCCATAATATGTCGGCTACCATGTCGGCCACGGCCCAAAAAAAATTTTTGGGCCGATGCCCTGAACCCCACTATTTATGAAGTATGTACAATACTTTCCTGATCAGTCACCACAATCTAATAATCTCCCACTTGGGGACTGATCAGGCTCCACACTAAACAACAATCTCCCACTTGGAGACTGATCTTGTAGCAATACCACTACCACATGGGGCTCCCACTGGATCAAACCACCCTAGACTCTACTGTTCTTTTATTCATGGTCAGTTTGAAAGACCAACCAAAGCTGAAGAGGAGTTCAACTTCTCCCTTGTTACAACCTTTGTCAACATATCTGCTGGATTGTCATTTGTATGTATCTTCTCCAGCTTTAACTGTCCATCCTCCAAAATTGACTGAATGAAATGGTACCGCAACTATATGTGTTTGGTCTTAGAATGCAGAGCTGAATTCTTTGCAAGATGAATGGCACTCTGACTATCAGTGAACAAATAATTATCCTGCTAAGGATGTCCCAATTCTTCCAAGAAGAACTGAAGCCATATCATCTCCTTGGCTGCCTTAGTAGCAGCAACATACTCTGCCTCTGTAGTGGATAGAGCATTAATCTTTTGTAACTTAGAAACCCAGCTCACGGCTGCCCCACCAACAGTAAAGACATAACCTGTAGTACTCCACCTGGTATCAATATCCCCAACCAAATCTGAGTCAACATAGCCCTGTAAATCAGTAGTAGAGCCCCCAAAGTGTAAACACTTATTGGATGTTCCTCTCAAATATCTGAGAATCCACTTGACAGCATTCCAATGCTCAAATCTTGGATGACTCATATACCTGCTAACGACTCCCACTGCATGTGCAATATCTGGCCTAGTGCATACCATAGCATACATCAAGCTTCCTACAGCTGAAGCATAGGGTACCTTGGACATCTTATCCTCCTCTTCCTGTGTCTTGGGACACATCTCCTTAGTCAATTTCAAATGACCAGGTAAAGGTGTGCTAACAACTTTAGCATTCTCCATAGAGAAACATTGCAACACCTTCTCAACATAATTAGCCTGAGATAGCATCAATGTTTTGTTCTACCTATCTCTGCAAATCTTCATACCAAGGATTTGTTTTGCTACCCCCAAATCCTTCATAGCAAATGCATGTGCTAACTAGCATTTTAGCCCCTTAATATGATCCATGTTAGACCCAGCTACAAGCATATCATCAACATATAAACATAAAATAATGTAGCTATTATCATCCAACCTCTTAAAATAAACACAGTAATCTGAATGACACTTGTTATATCCATGCTCATGCATAAAACTATCAAATTTCAAATACCATTGTCGAGGTGCTTACTTCAAGCCATATAAACTTTTTTTCAATTTGCACACTAAGTTCTCCCTGCCTTTGACCTCAAAACCCTGTGGCTGAGCCATATATATTTCTTCATCCAAATCACCATGAAGAAAGGTTGTTTTAACATCCATCCGCTCTAAATGCAAATCTTCAGTAGCCACAAGACTTAAAACAGTACGAATAGAAGTCATTTTAACAACAGGAGAAAATATCTCATCAAAATCAATTCCCTTTTTCTGTGCAAATCCTGTTACAACTAACTTGGCCTTAAATCTTTTCTTACCTCCTTCCTCTTCTTTCAACCTATAAACCCACTTATTTTGTAAAGCCTTTTTACCTACAGGCAACTTGCACAAATCCCATGTCTTATTCTTTAGCAAAGAGTCCATTTCATCTTTCATTGCAGACTCCCACTGAATCTTAGTATCCACCTGCACAGCTTCATCATAACTTTCAGGTTCACCAACATCAGTAAGTAAAATAGAATACAAAGAGCGAGAAAACCTTTGTGGAGGTCTAATTTGCCTCATTGATAGTCTAATATTTACTGGTGTGTGTGGTATTTGTTGTTGCAGTTGTTGCACATCATGAGGAATGGCTGGAACATCATCTTTTGGAGTATCATCTAGCACTACGTAATCATCTTCTTTCTTCTCATGTTGCTGCAACAGATCTTTGTACAACACTTTCTCATTGAATATGACATCTTGGCTTCTAACAATTTTAAGATTTTCAAAATCCCAAAGCCTATAACCAAATTCATTAATGCCATATCCAACAAAGACACATTTCTTTGATTTAGCTTCCAACTTGGTTCTATTTTCAGCATCTATATGAGCAAAAGCTTCACAACCAAAGGTCTTGAGAAAAGAATAACTCACCTTCTTACTAGTCCATGCTTCCTCTGGAATACCACAGCCCAAAGGAGTAGAGGGACCTCTATTAATCAAATATACTGCAGTATTGATAGCCTCTACCCACATGTGTAAGGGCAACCCGGCATGTAACCTCATGCTCCTTGCGTGCTCCATTATAGTCATGTACATGCATTCAACCACTCCATTTTCCTATGGAGTCCTTGGAATAGTTTTCTGTCTATGAATACCATTAGTGGAGCAATAATCTTCAAATTCATGACTACAATACTCACCACCATTATCAGATCTGAGACATTTTAATTTCTTACCAGTCTCATTTTCAACCAAGCATTTCCATTTCTTAAAAGTTTGAAATACATCAGATTTTTGTCTAAGGAAATAAACCCATACTTTTCTAGTTGCGTCATCAATAAATGTAACATAATAATGAGAGCCACCAAGGGAAGATACCTGAGCTGGTCCCCATACATCTGTATGCACAAGCTCTAATTTCTCCTTTTTGTTTTCCTTCCCAGTCTTTACAAAACTCACTCTCTTTTGTTTTCCATACACACAACTTTCACAAAAATCCATATTAACACATTTCAGACCTGGTAAAACTTTCTTTGAATGAAGTACTTTCATAACTTTCTCACTCATATGTCCAAGTCTATTGTGCCACAGTGCTGTATCATAATCTACAGCAGCTATTTGTTCTCCCTGCTCAACTGCAGCAATTGTTCCTTAACATTCATTTTTCTCTGAAATAATCAAAGTAGTAGGAACAATATGAGTAGGAACAATATGACCTGTACAAAGATATAAGGTTCCTACTTTCACACCTTTTGCTACTACAAGGGAACCTTTTGAAACCTTCCAATTTTTATCATTAAAAGTAACTACACAACCCTCATCACTGAGTTGCCCGGCTGAAATTAAATTCCTACTTAGTTTTGGAACATGTCTTACCTCATGTAGTAGCCAATGATTCCCATTCTGCAACTTAATCTTAATTTTTCCCTTTCCAACAATCTGACAGGGTTCATTATCCCCCAAATAAACAAGCCCAAAATTCCCTTGGACATAATCAATGAAATAACCTCTATGAGGTGTAGCATGAAATGAAGCACCAGAATCTAAAACCCATGAATCATCAACACTTTCTAAAGACAGAAGCAAAGCATCCTCTTCAGATTTGTTACTTACCACATTTTCCTCCTTGTCTCCATTTGATTTATCTCCTTCATTTTTCTTTCGATTTCAACAATCTTTCTTTTTGTGCCCTGGTTTCCCATAGTACTAGCAATCATTTGGTCCTCTTGATTGAGACCTCCTTCCCTTTGACTTTCCTCTTGATTTCCTATGATTTCTAGAATTACTTCCTCTTTCAGTCGTTATGCCCCTGCTTTGTGTATTCAAAGAACTTCCTGATGTAGATCCACCTGAGGATTTCCTACAAGTTTCTTTACTCAAAACAACACTGATCACATCATCATATTTTAGGGTACTAGATCCAGGAACATAATTACTCACCGCCATTACCAAGCCATTCCAGCTTTCAGGCAAAGAACACAAAATCAAGAGAGCCCTAATTTCTTCATCAAAATTGATACCCACAGAAGATAACTGACTAGTAATAATATTAAACTCATTTAAATGATCTGCAATAGATCTACCTTCTACCATTTTCATATTAAATAAACGCTTCATGAGAAATACCTTGATTGAAGTAGAGGGCTTTTCATACAGTGTCTCTAGGGTTTTCATCAAATCTTCTATCATCTTTGCTTTTGTAATATTAAATGCCACTGATGGTGCCAAGCATAATCGAATGCTTCCAAGTGCCTTTCTATCCAAAAGATCCCATTCAGCCTCTGACATAGTTCCCTGATTCTTGGCTTTGCCTTCCAACGGCTTCCATAAATCCTTCTGATATAAATAGTCTTCCATTTGCATCTTCCATAACTGGAAGTTCTGCCCATTAAACCTGTCAACCCTCAGCTTACCCTCATCTACCATCCCTCCCACTCAACTGTGAGACTCCCACTTAACCATAAGAATTTCCTACAGAGGATAACTGAAAGACAACCTCGCTCTGATACCACTTGTTAGGATAAACCACAAAAAGAAATAAAAACTACATGCAAATATAACCAATAACAAAAAATAATAGATCACACACAAATGAACACAAGGCACCAAGATTTAATGTGGTTCACCCAATCCTTGGGCTACGTCCACCAAACAACAAATCTGATCTTATTACAATCTAGTGATTACAACCTGATTACAATCTATAATCCCTTACAGCTCAATACCGTTGCAAGAACCAATTTCACATCACAACATAATGAAAAATACCCAACCCTAAGCTCTTTTTATACAAGTATTAAATCGCTTTAGGGTTATAACATGTCGGTCATATGTTGGCCATAATATGTCAGCTACCATGTCGGCCACAGCCCAAAATTTTTTTTTGAGGTGATGCCTTGAACCCCACTATTTATGAAGTATGTACAGTACTTTCCTGATCAATCACCACAATCTAACAATCTCCCACTTGGGGACTGATTAGGCTCCACACTAAACAACAATAACATGATCGCATTATGTCTAGTATGAGAGTTCAGTCATATAAAGCATAACGTGATTTTTGTTTTGTTAACAAAAAAGTGTGGTCACATTTAGGCCTACCCAAAGGCTTAGGTTGACGTTTTCCCTCCATTTTAGTTGCTTTAGACATTTTTTCATCTTCTAAAATCAATTCTCATCTTTGACTTCATTAGGTTTACAAATGGTTAAGTGGGTATCTCTAAATTACCACCATAATCTCACATGTTTTATTGTCTTTCTAACCATATAATTTTTTTAATTTTTGGACAAGATTAGCATTCTGAAGTTGATTTTTCTATATCAGTGTCTTGACAGTCCTCTCAAACATATGTCTACTATTTTTAATAATTTTTCATCTTCTTAATCAAATGGAAAATAAATTCCATATTATTGTTATACACTTGATTCTATACACTTTTTTTTAAAATGTTGATTTTAGATTATTTTGATGGAAGATATGCCTAGCATATGAAGAGGTACCAAAATTTTAGGATGGAGTCACTTCAAAAAATCAAAGAAAAAAAATGTTCTCTTCAGAAAATTATGAGAAAATACATAAATTCTACATCTTGCTCTTACTTATCATCCTACCAAATGGTTTTTCAAAATACTAAATATAACTATACATTATTTTGAGTGCAAGTAAACACCTATGTTATGTTTTTCAGCAAAAAATAGGGACAATGTTTTGTGCGTGTTGGGTTTGACCCTCTTAATCTTATTCATTTTAAAAAACCATATTAATTTACAATCTAGATTTAGAGTACTACAATTTTTTCTATTTTGCATATTTGCTCATTTTGAGTGCATGACCCTCAAATGGTTCTTCCAAGATTAGGTTTAGCTAATTTCAGAAAAAGGTGTCCACATATACCACCCTTTTTGCACACCATCTTGGTGCACATATCCTAATCAATAAACTCATCTAGGTTAAATGCTCTAGAAAAATGTAACACATCCATTTTTTCTCTCTCTTTGTGATTGAAGAAGCAACTCTCAAAAATCTATATTCTCCAACTTGCTTTAGTTGTTCTTCTCCTCATTCATGTTCCTAGGCTTCACTTTCCTCATCACTTAGAAAAAATCTTGGATTTTTTGTAGCCAACCTCACCTTGCTTCAACTGTATAATATTTCATATCATTTCTGAATAATTCTTGAAACTTTCCAATAGCTTCTCTATTTTTGACATTCCTATTCAAGGTGGCATCCTTAATACTCTTTCAACAAATATTTTTAAGCTTTGCACCAATGTGTTCTATTTTAAAAATATTCTAATTAATATATTATTATTTTTTATCGGTATAATTAATATATAAATATATTAACCAAGAAAGAAACATATTTTTTAAAATATTAAATTTTAAGTAAAGTAGATACACATTTAATTCTAATTGAAGACAATCTTATTATATATTAAATTCACTATATTTCTAAATTAATATAAAAAATACAAGCTTTTTCAAAAAATTCATATTAAAATATTTATAAAAACTACAAACATTAATATCATATAATTTCAAAATATTTACTTATATTTTATCATTGATATTCTAAAGTAACTTGTATTATATTATAAAGTAAAATACTCTATATAACCCATAATAAAATGTTATGGTTTATAAATTAACTAAATTGTTATTATACATATGATTTTATAAATAAAAAACATAGCATGGAAATCCATGGTCCAATAAATTTTCAAGTTGTTAATATAGTCCAAAAGTGAAAATACAACCATTTAGACCATCAAAGTCCAAGCCTTGATACAAGTAGAATATATTGTATTAAATAATACTTAAATTTAGAATTGTATGATAACCTAGATATTATTAAATCACTACCATAGAGATTTCTTTTAATTATCATGGACTTGGACCATGGGAAAGATCTTAGAGAGAGATAATAAGTTCACATATATATTCATATTTATAAAATACACATCGATTCTATGTATGGATTGTGCACATAAATATTGCCTCCATAGTTTTTAGTTTTGATTGATGTTCTTAACACATATGTAAAGTTACCTTTTACTAGTTTTTATTGATGCATATCGCCATGTTCCTTAAAAGAGTCAAATTCACCAAATGTGCCCTTGGAACTAAATACAAAGAAACATTTTGTACACTCAAAAGATCTCTCTATCATGATATTGGATAATGTATATTCTCTTTTCAAAGTTTTTTCATTGTTTGTAAAGAAGAGAGGTGCATTTCTTTCTTCTTATGAGAGAGTCAACATTTGAAAAGAACTTTATAGAGAAAATTATATTAGAGCAATTAGTTAATGTTTCTAACCCTCTTACTTCAATAGATAGAGCCTCCTTGACAATTTTTTCTAGGTGTATAATGTATATCTACAAGACACCACAAATCTAATAACACTTATAACCTCAAACTCATCATACTTTTTAATGATCTTGGATGTAAACGAGACTACCTTGATCTTTTAGGAGTTCTCTTTTATTCATATTTATTTTAATGGATTATTTTCTTTCATTATATATTTTTCTTGTGATGTGTTGTGTACTCTTATAATATCATATTAAATCTCATAAATTAGCTTTAACCTTTAAGAAACATTCATAACTTAATATCTACACATCTATAATATGAACTTTTATTAATATATTATATTTAGCTTCATCTTATGTTCTAAAATATATATTCATAGATTGAATTAATATTCCTTTTTAAATAATATCCTAATCAATCTCATTAATCAATTTTAACCATTCAAAAACATACATAAATTAATCAAATCCCCCTCTTTACATAATATCTCATTCATTCTCACCAATCAATTTCAACCTTTTTAAACATACATAGATTTAACAAATAACCCCTCATCTGCAAATCATATCTCACTCAATCTCACAAATTAAATTTAATATTTTCCAAATATACATAAATTAATTAAACAAATCCCCTTAGATAATTTAATCTCACAAATCAAACTGGACCTTTCATAAGCATACACAAGACTCAATAAAGTCCTAGTTTCTAGAACAAGTATGGAGCCTATTGAATAAAATCCTAGGATCTAAAAGAAAGGGAGAGCAACTTGAGAGTTTCCAACATGTCACAATTGAGATACAATGTTTTCTAGGCACTATAAAATGCTAAAATATAGGGCACTAAATTATAATATATCTCCTACTTATCCATAGTGATCAAGATTTTGACAATAAACTAAAAACACAACATCATTGTGACTAAGTATGGGCTATATTTAAGCCTAGTTAATGCTGGTGCTAATGCTAATTAGTAACCGTTAATTAATCTAGATACAAAGAATCAAAGCATATTGGTGTAGGAGCACCTTAGTAGGCTAGTGGTAGACCTAGGGCTTCTTAGATGTTTTGGCTTGTAGTGATGATTGCCACATCACTAGATTAGTAAGAGGACCAGCTTGGTCCTAAGGTTTGGATAGGTAGGTTGGAAGAGCCCAAAATGGTGATGTTGCTCCTAGTTGCTCAAAAATTGCCCATTTGGCTTAATAGAGAATTTTTAGGTTTTGAAGGCTAAATAGGGAAAGTAAATGTTTGGGAAATAGATGTTAAAAATTGCCAAGTCTTGCAAAAAGTTGTCATTGACAACTTTTTGACATTTTCTTGCAAAATGAGAAACTTATTAGTTAGATCTTTTCAACTACCTAAATCAGTTTGCAACATTCATGTTAAGCCTATATAAGGCCATTCCTCACCTATTCAATGGGTTGTAGAAAGTACACTCTGCATTATATTGCCTGGAAAGCAAGTTATGAACAATAGTTTTATGTTTTTTTTGAGTTGTTGGCATGTGTGTGGATTAGTTCTAGTCTTGTTAGTATTGGAAGTATTAGTAGATATCATTCAAATATTCAATACATATTTCATTTTTTATATAGCAAGGTTTTGTGTGCTTAGATTAATTGTTTTGTATTTAATTGTTTTGTATTTAAGAAGCCTACTATCCTAAGATAGACTATTTGCACAAATGGGGTTCTAGAGCCACTCCACACCATAAGTATTGTATAGTTTCTTGGGATTTGGAAGTAGATTTCATGTACTCCATATATAGTAATGAAGGGCCTATGGAAAGCACAACTATGGTTTTTAAGGATCATAAAGAAAAAAAGGAACAATGGAGGGGTTTTAAAGTGTTGATACTTCAATCCAAGCATGTGGAGAGTAAGAAGGTATTGTGGGCTAACCTCAATCCTGAGGAGAAGCTTTCATAAGAAACCTAAGATGTGAAAATCAGGCTTTTCCATCAAATAGCATCAAAACCCTTAATATAAGGCTAAAATTGTGCTCATACAGTATGGACAAGTTGAGGACCTAAGATTTCCAAAATCTTCAAGAACTCTAAAAAGGGTATTGGAAATGGTAGTTTTTTTGGGCACTTGTTAAGGGGTTTTTCAAGAAATCTTTGTTTTAATGGATTTGGAGGGCTAATACTTGTAGCATTTGTACAAGAACATAGGTACAATTTGGCTTCAAAGTGGGGACTTGATTAGGGCATCAATCTTGATTTTGGTTGTGGATCTTGAGAGAAGCTTGAGGAGCTCATAGGAGTCCAATAAACCCTAATTGGGATCCATTGGTAGGCTTGAGGTTACCTATGTTATAGAGAGTAATAAGAAAATGTGTATTTTTTCTAGTTGTTGTGCACCACTTGAATGGTTAGGATCTATTGGCTAGAATCCTAAGAAGCCTAGGGTGAGTAAAAACCTTGGTGGGTCAAGTGTATGACCTAAAGAGACCTTGAGAGAAAGCTTGGGGAAAGAGCAAGGTTGGTTGTCATATCACATATTCTATAATCAATCTCAAAAAAAGTCTTACCAAGAAAAATATCTCACCAAAACTATTGTACCACCCATTAGTAACAACATGGGAAAGCATTACAAGTACTTAAAATACTTTTAAAGCAGTCTTTTTCATGCTCTTGAAATACATAAAACCAATCTCTGATTCCATAATTATTGGGCATAATGATAAGGTTTCAATTCTAAATCTAATCATCATCATCAACAAATAAGAAATCCTTTTCATATGCTCTCCTTACAATTTTCCATCAAATAGACACAATTGTGTATTGTAAGCTCAGCTTCACAATGTTTTCTAATAACATTGCTATGTGTAAGCCACTTTCCTTGAATATATCCCTAGAGAGTATTGTAAAATATGGAAAACAAGGGTTAATAGAAATTGGGAGACTTATTGTCATAAATAATTTAGTATCTAATAGCATCATTTGGTCACTTTTTCAAAAGGAAAATTAATGAGATTCTATACTGTATACATTATTGATATGACTAAAATGTATGGAAATGATTTACTGCCACACAACTCATTGAAAAGTGCCTTATTCTTTTATTGGATTTTAATCTTTCCCATTACATAAAATGCACTTCATTTTATATGGTAGATAGATAGGATCAAGTTCAATTACTAACAATAGTGTGGTTTGACCTTTACCAAATGCTTTTTTTTTCATCTTGTAAAACAACACCATTGAGCGTCCACACATTGTTATCCAACCAACCATGTTAAAGGTTACAATGCACACTATTAAATGTGACCTGCTTAAATTATTTCAATCACCCTATTAGGAGTGAGCCTTGTTAGATGACTTTAGAACATTCTATTAGAATGTCACTCTATTAAAGGATTTACTATTGACTGTTAGGTCAACCTTAATCCAAAAGATTTATCCAAACTAATACAATTGTTAGAGAGTAATAACAAGACTTGATCTAATAATAATAACTCACTTGTAGATTATAGATCTCACATTTAGTCCTTTATTATGCTTGGAAATCATCCTCTTCATCTCAAATAGCTTGTTCACCCTTCAAGCATTCATCCTCTTAATCCTTTTTTCTTTGTATGCCAATTGTAGACTCTTCTATTTAGCCACCATATGAAGCAACACCCTAGACTTCTTGTCTTCCTTAGGTTCTTGTACATGACAACTATTGCTTCTGGCTTGGCATCTCTATAAATAGAGAACTTAGGTCTTTTTTTGCTTAACCAAAATTGTGCATTCTAGGGTTAGGTAAGATTCAATGAATCTAACCACTTTTCCATTTTAGCCCTTCTAGAAACTTCCTCTACAATCCTATCTAAATTTTTCTTAAAATGGTTTATCTTGAATTCTGTACCACCAACTCATCATAGAAATCTTCCATGTGCTTCACATAATTCAAGAAATCAATTTTTTTGGCTAAGATTCATTAGATCTTTGATCTAACACATTTTCCTTACACTCTACAATATCACTCTGTTTACTTGACAAACATTGTGTTCTGATGCTTGGCCAACACTAGGTTGCTCGACATCCACTAGGTCTTTACTCCTGATTGACACATACTAAATGTCTTCACTCAAAAAAAACTATATTTCTCTTGATAGGATCATATTTTCTTTAATCGACACATACTAAACTATGTTGCTTGACTTCAATGGTTTTCTACTCAGCCTACACTAAGTTTTCTTAGCTTGCACTATTTGCTCAGTTAGGCCTGGAAAACACTTTTTTATGCTTGGTCTTCTTCTAATATTTTCTCAAGTAACCTTTCATTATATCCTTAAGTAGATAAACATTACACTACATGACCAATGCCTTTCTTGGTCTTAGTGCTCCTTTCTACACCAAATAAGTCAACCTTTCTCTAGGTTCTCTTTTTATCCTTTCTTTTCAAATCCTCTTCATCACTCAAACAAATGATAGCTTTTAGACCAAATTAAGAAACTATCTCACCAAGAAGTAGTAGGTTTGACATCAATGACAAAATAATGATTGTTCCATGCTAGGTTTCATCAATCTTCTTCACTTCAACAATCTCATTTCAAAGGGACATATTGTTGGATACAATCATTCACTTGTATGTTGTCTTTTTTGTTACACAAATTTCAAGTATATATCAAGCAATCAATGTATGTCTAGCTCACTTGGGAGTCAAAGGAAGTTTTAGTGTATGACAAGCATTTCAATGTTAACCGATCTCACTTGGTTACCAAATAAAAATTGGCATGTAATGAGTGTTGACCGAGAAAACTTGGTTACCAAAGGAAGTCTGAAGGAAATTCATTTCTGATTAGTGTTGACTGAGTTAGGTCAACTAACAAAAGATTTTCTTGTATTAGTTTTGTTAGTTAGTTCTAGCTGACTCATGGGATGAATTTTATTTGTTTGAAATTGTATTCATGCCAACTTGGCAAGGTAAAACATATAAGTTCAAGTTGAGGATTGAATTGAGTAAAAGAGGCATGGGATTGAAAAGATAATCAAAGAAGAAAATTAGGAGTTGATCAAGTTGAAAAGAACATTCTAATCAAGAAGGATCAAGTATTCAAGCAAGAATATAGATTTAAAATCAGCAAATATAGTTGCATCAACAATCAAGTCATAACATTGTTAATCTCTAATAATTGTAGCAATGAATCAAATCTCCTAATAGAGTTAGCTTAACATCTATTTTCCAAATCCTCTAACAAGGTGACATTTCTAGATTGAAGTGTCTAAAGACCTCTAACAAGGTCACTCCTAATAGGGTGAATTAAATCCTTTAATAGGGTCACACCTAATAGTGTGTTTTGTAACATTTAATAGGGTTGGTTTCTAACAGGGCTCACTTCAGAAGAGTGAAAAACAATATCTAGTTGAAATTAGTGGTTTTTTTCCAAATTGGGTTTCCAAGTTAAATTCTAGTGTCTCTTGTGTTCATGTTATTTTCTTTATGATTTTATAACTAAATTAATTAAGGTTAATTGCACTAAATATCATAAGATCTACATGTTCAGTGTTAATAAAGTAACAGTGCATATATTAAGTATTAATTGAGTGTTTACTAAGTAAAAGTCATTCTTAGTGTAAACATAGTTACTATGTTAACCAAGTGATTTAGTGGTAACTGAGTTACAATAGTATTTTATTTTTGTTAGAGTTTGGTTTCATTTTGTACTGACATCTTAAGGGACTAGAATTTTTTTGTGGTAATTGATTCACCCCAACCCTCTTAGTTACTCCTCTTACATTTCCAACAATTGGTATCATAACTTTTGGTGCTTGTAGAGAAGGTTTCAAGGACGTAAGATAAATATCAAGATGTCTTATAGGAGGGAGATCCCTAAGCTGAATAGAGATAACTTCCAAGCATGGTAGGAACTCATGAAGCTGCATCTAGAAATAATTGGAGACTCGAGCCTAAAATATTTGAACACCAAGTATGTGGCACCTATTGGAGCTATGTCTGTGGAAGAAATTACAAAAAAGAAGAATCATAGCATTATGATGATTGACATTGCTTCCACTCTCAATTATGCTAAATTTGATGAGACAAAAGATTGTGCTACTACTTATGAGATGTGGGCCAAGCTAAAAGCTATCTATGGAGGAGATGATAATGTGAGGAGAGCTAAGGTAGAAAGTCTTAGAGGTCATTTTGATCAAATGAAGATGAAATAAGATGAGAACATTGCATAGTACAGTGAAAGAATCAAAGCTAGTGTGCATGAAATCAGAGCCTTTGGTGGGAAAATTTATGATGTATCAGTGGTAAGAAAGGTACTCAAAACCGTCTTCCAATTTATGCAATTAGAGTGTTGGCTATTAAAGAAATGAGATGTGATCCTAAGAATGATATAACCCTGGATGCACTAGTGGGAAGGTTGACAACATTTTAGTTACATAATTTTGATTATTATGTTCCTAACTCTAGTAACCTTGAGTCTACATTCCAAGCCAAGCTATCACTCAAGAAAAAAACTACAAAGTCTAAAAGAAAGAAATCTTATAGTGAAGATGAAGATGGTTCTGATGATGATCTTGAAGTCATTGAAGCATTTCTTACAAGAATATTTCCCAAAGGAAAAGGAAAGTACAAAGGAAAAATTCCTTTGATTTTCTTTTCTTGTAAAAAATTTGGTCACATTGCTGCAAGTGTCCAAAAAGAAAAAGTAAAGAAGAAAAGAAGCATGATAAGTACAAAGGAAAGATAGATTTCAAAAGATACAAAGACTACAAGGACAAAGGTAGGCAATCTTATTACATGGCTAAAGATTCTAATAGTAGTGAAGAAGATGAAATGGTTTACATTGTTGTTAAGGATGAATCAGATGATGAGAATGATAAGATGGCCCTCATATATAAAGTTAGTAAGAATGATACATGGATTATTGATAGTTTTTGTTCTCACCACATGACTAGTGATAAATCTAAATTTGACCACTTAGAACACTATGATAGTGGGAGTGTCAGATTTAGAAATCATGAACCTTGTTATGTGAAGGAAAAAAGTTGTGTTTCACTAACCAATGATCTAAGATGTGACAATGCTTATTTGGTTGAAGGACTGAAGCATAATCCTTTTAATGTGGCACAATTGAATAACATTGGATTCAAGGTAGTATTCATGAATAGAAAAGCCAACCTGTTGGATGGAAATGAAAATATAGCTAGGATTGGTAATCAAACAAGAGGTAATCTATTCTACCTAGATCTAAACTATAAATTCATGTTTCATGGCTCAAGTAGAAGAAAGTTGGTTGTGGCATAAAAGGTTGTGTCATGTGAATTTTGATAACTTGGACAACATAAGCAAGAACAAAAGGGTTAGAGGCATTCCAATCCTAAAGAAACCTGATATGGGCATGTACAAGAATTGTCAAATTAGAAAAATGGGAAAGACAAATTTCAAAAGAAAGAACTATCATTCTGAAGAAGTCTTGGAACTGGTTCATGCAAACCTTTGTGGACCTATTGGAATACAAAGCTACACTAGAGATAAGTACTTTATTTTTTTTGTTGATGAATATTCTAGGATGATGATAATTATGTATTTAAAGGATAAGTTAGAATCTTTTCAAAAGTTCAAACGGTATCTAGCTAGAGTTGAGAAATAAATAGGAAAGAAACTAAAATGTTTAAGATTAGAAAAGGAGGAGAACTCATCTCTAATGAATTCAACAAATTATACAATGAAAGAGGAATTAAAAGATAGGTATCTACACTTGGTACACCTCGGCAAAATGGCATTGCTAAGAGAAGGAATAGATAAGTCATGGATTCTGTGAGGACACTGATGATAGAGAAGAACATTGCTATCAAATACTGGAAGGAAGCAATCAATGCTATAGTTCATACCTTGAACTGAGTTCAATTGAAGGACTCAAATCAAACACCTTTTGAATTATGGTATGGCTATAAATCTAATGAGTGTTATTTCAAAGTATTTGGAAGCAAATATTATATTTTGAAGGAGTCAAGAAAAGGAAAATTTGATGTGAAGAGTGATGAAGGCATAATCTTGGGATATTCCAATAAGAGTAAAGCATAAAAATGTTTGAATCTATCTACTCACAAAGTTGTAGAAAGTAAACATGTTAAGATTGATGAGTTTATAGAAGAGTGTGAAGAAGAAAGCATGAAAGATCCTAAAGACTACATAAATGTTGTTTAATATAAGCTTGATGCTTTACCTGAACTTCAAGCAAAGGGAAATCAACAATATTCACCATCCAAGTCCTTGAAATCCCCAGTTCAACCCATGTTACAGTTAGTGCAACCCGATTCATAGTGTAATGGAACCAAATTAGATCTAGAAGGACCAAAGTTTTAGCAAGTGCAAACTAAGTCATCTAATGGACCCAAGTCATAGAGAGTGGGACTCATGCATGATTCAGAAAATCATGGTGAACATAGTGAATTTAGAAAGAACCCTAGACTTGTTAGATATCTTAGAAGGTATCATGCACTCGAGAAAATCATTGGAGATAAGTTAAAAGGTACAATAGACAAGGAAAAAATTAAAGGGTACATGTTTGCTTACTAAGTTTGAACAATGAAAGCTAGATAGAGGTAACGAATGAAGAGATTGATTAGATTGAAAAGAATACAACTAAGACTCTTGTTCCTAGACCCAAGGACAAGAATGTAATTGGCACAAAATGGGTATTTAGAAATAAGCTAAATGAGAATGGAGAAGTCTCAAGAAAAAAGGAAAGATTAGTTTGCAAGGGTTATGCTCAAGAAGAAGGTATTGATTATGGAGAGACTTTTCCTATTTTTTCTAGAGTAGAAGGTGTTAGAACACTCCTTGCACAGGGTGAATGCATCAAGTTGTT